>OX401405.1:42124541-42724541 GCA_947846245.1 Cerastoderma edule | reverse complement strand
TACTTTCACTGTACAACTGTATTTAGTGATTATTTTGGTATAGGCATGCCATAAACCATATAGGCCATGAGCCAAGAACACTTTTGCTCCCCCCCCCAGGGGGAATTTTGAAGGTTATGTTTTTCTTGAACCTTGGGATATAGGGCATAAGCAGACGAAAGATTGCAAAGTTCCGTTGGGGGTTTACGGAGTTATAGGACTTTGAAGATGGGCTTATTAGTAAATTATAGCCTATATTAGAAAATCTTTAAAACCATTTTCGTCTCGATCCATAAGGCCTAAGGCTTTGATATTTGGTATGTGTCATCGTATACTAGTCCTCTACCATGTTTGTTAAAATCATGACCGCTGCGCCAAAAATGGCCTTGCCCTCGGGGCTTTTCAGTTTTACATTGCCATAATTATGTAGAAAAAGGTTTAAACATTTTCGTTTTTTTAAGATCCATTTGAGTTAGAGCTCTGATTTTTGGTATGTAGCATCATCTATCAGTCCTCTTGAAATTTTGATAAGATGATGACCTTTGGGCCTTAAATGGCCCCGCCCTAGGGGCTTATCAGTTTAACATAGCCTTATATAGGAAAATATTTAAAAATCTTTTTCTCTAGAGCCATAAGGTCTAGAGCTTTGATATTTGGTGTGAAACATCATCTACTGGTCCTCTACCATGCTTGTTAAAATCATGACCCCTGGTCCGTCCTATTGGCTTATTAGTTTTACATTGCCTTTATTGTATAGAAAAAGGTTTAAACATCTTCTTCTTAAGGTTCAGTTGACCTAGTGTTTTGGTATTTGGTATGTAGCATCATCGATTGGTACTCTGTAAATTTTGATAGGATGATGACCTTTCGGCCTTAAATTGCCCTGCCCCTTGGGCTTATCGGTTTAACAAAGCCTGATATAGGACAATATTTTAAAATCTTCTTTTCTTGAGCCATAAGGCATTAAGCTTTGGTATTTGGTATGTAGCATCATTTTCTGATCCTCTGCCAAAGTTGTTCATATCATGACCACGGGGTTTTAAAGGGCCCTGCCCTAGGTGGCTTAGCAATTTTAGACAGACTTTAATAATAAAATATTTAGATATTTCTTGAGCCACATTGCATAGGGCTTTTATATTTGGTATGTAGCATCATCTACTGGTCCTCTAAAGTTTGTTCAATTCATGGCCTCTTCGCTGACAATGTTCATACCCTATGGGCTTATCCGTTATAAATGGCAGTATGTAAGAAATCTTTAATAATCTTCTTCTCTGGAGCAATATTGCCCAGAGCTTTGATAATTTGTATGTAGCATCATCTACTGGTCCTCTACTTAGCTTTTTTCAATCATGACCGCTTGGCCTTTCATGGCCCGCTTATTAGGGGTTTATTAGTTATAAATAGCAGTTCAAAAAAGAAAATCTTTGATTATTTTCACGTCGACACTCTTTAGACAGCCTTTTTGAGACTGTCTATATAATTGTTTAATTGATTATTTCCTTTCTTAAAGAGATTGGAATTTACAATTTAAATCATGACCCCTGGCCAAGCATGGCCCACCCGACATGTAGCTGCATATCAGCTTTACATAGAAGTATATAAGAAAAACTTATACTATAAATCTTCATCTCTCTTGTTGTCCTCTATCAATATTGTTAAAGGCATAACACCTGGGGATTTAACCAGGCATATCAGTTTTACATAAACGTAAGTAAGAAAATAATAAAAAAATTCTCCTCAGCAGTCAAAAATTTAACTGAACAACTGGCATCATTGATGTTTTGTTCCGTAATTTTCAACATACAGGTTTTTGGGCAGGTAACATGTCAAATCTTCTAGACTGTATTGAGTAATTGCAAATCACTATCTTTTTTCCTGGTTCTTTGCGTAAAATAATTTCGCATTTAGGTGACATTGGCTTGGATAAAGGATAAAAGTAACTTTACAATTATCCCACATTCGCAGATAATGATAGAGTGTGCTTGCAAAATTTCAGGAAGGCGCTTTTCCTAGCTATGTAATTGTTTCAACCCTGGACCCATAGAATCAATTGTTGCTGTATTTTAACTGAATGACTGGTTTAAATGGCAAAAAGACATTGTAATATATACAAAAAAAACATTTTAAACTTGTATTAAACTAGTATTAGTAATCAATTATTACTAAAATAGGGAGGGACAACGGGACAACATTTGCTTTTGGGCAGTTTTTAGCCTGGCTGTTTTTTTTTTAACAAACTAAGTGGAAGACCACAAAAGCATGCTGCACTATACTAAATATAAAATCAAGGCTTATTGGCTGCAGAGGAGAAGACTTATAAAGCTTTCCTATATACGTTTGCGTTAAATTGATATGTCCCTGTGGTGAGGTAGGGAGCCATTTAATGCCCAGGTGTCATAATTTGATCAATGTTGATAGAGCACAACAAGAAAGACGATGATTGTTTAATATTTTCTTATATACTGCTATGTTAAACTGATATAAGCAGCTAGGGCGGAGCCATGTTAGGCCAGGGGGTCATGAATTAAATAAACTTCGTAGAGGAACAGTAGATGATGCTACATACCAAAAATCAAAGCTCTAGGAAATATGGCTCCAAGAAATTGAAAATACTTTTTTTATATAAGGCTATCCAAAACTGATTAGCCCCTAGGGCGGAGCCATCTTAAATCCGAGGGTCATGATTTGAACAGGTTTGGCAGAATACCTTAAAGTGATGATGCATACCAAATACCAAAGCGTAAGGCCTTATCACTCCAGAAGAGAAGATCTTTAAATATTTTCCTATATAAGGCTAAATTGAAATGATAAGCCCCAAAGGCAGGGCCATTAAAGGCCCAAAGGTCATAACCTTATCAAAATTTAAAGAGGACCAATAAATAATGCTACTTACCAAGAATCAAAACTCTAGGTCATAGGGATCTTAAGAAAACAAAGATGAAACAAAAAATCAACATATTTAAGGCAATGTAAAACTGATAAGCCCCTAGGGCGGAGCCAGTTTTGGCCCAGCGGTCACGATTTTAACAATCTTGGTGGAGGACCAGTAGATGCTGTTTTGTACCAAATATCAAAGCTCTAGGCCTCACTGATCTAGAGAAAAAGATTTTTAAATATTTTCCTATATAACGCTTTGTTAAACTGAAAAGTCCCTAGGGCGGGGCCATTTAAGGCCCAAAGGTCATCATTCTATCAAAATTTGAAGAAGACCAATAGATAATGGTACATACCAAAAATCATAACTTTAGGTCAAATGGATCCTTAGAAAACGAAGATTTTTAAACCCTTTTCTACATAATTATGGCAATTTTAAACTGATAAGCCCCATAGGGCGGGGCCATATTTGGCTCAGCGGTCATGATATGAACAAACTTGGTAGAAGACCAGTAGATGATGTTACATACCAAATATCAAAGCCCTAGAACTTATGGAGAAGATTTTTTAAAGCTTTTCTCATATAGGCTATATATTGCTGATAAGCCCATTTTCAAAGTCCCATAACTTCGTAAAGCCCCAACGGAACTTTGCAATCTTTCGTCTTCTTATGCCCCATAGCTAGAGGGTCAAGAAAAACATAACCTTCAAAATTCCCCTGGGGGAGATGGGTCTTTTCTGGCTCAAGGTCTATTAGTATATGGCAGGAATAGCCGAGGTCAAGTATAGAAGAAATGGAGATCCATTAGGTCGAAGAGGCGAATTGGTTTGTCTTTATCTGTACTTGGGGAACTCGTGTTATTTTGGCGAGTCTGCAAGGAGACAACTTGATCCCCAAGGTATTTACCAATTTCCCTTTATGGAATAATCGTAACTGCTTTATATATTGATAAACAATAAGAACGCTTGACCAGTCTGTTGCGGCCGACTAATGAAAACACTGTGGGAAAAGGAGAAATTACTCTTTACGAGCAATTTCCTATTTTCCCACAATATTTTCTGCTCTATCAGAAGACTATTTCTCCAATTTCATCACATCTGGATATGTCGTCTGTAAGTTCTTTCTACTTTGGGCAGTCGAAAATATTGCGTTTTGTAAAGAGTAAAACTTGAAAGCAGCAGCAGACTAAAACAAAGCAAGACAACGTGTCTGTTTCATGTTTTACTTTTGTTTGTTTAGTGTTTAACGCCATATCAACATTCTATAGTTATGAAACGGCATTCCAGGGTCGATCAGCACTAGGCGAAGGCTCTTAAGGGTCTTGCCAAAAGTCACTCCCACGAAACTAGGAGGGTGAACGAGACTTAAACCTGGAACCTCCGTATTCTAAGTCTGCTACTTTAACCACTGGGCCACGCTGGACTCACTAAAGTTTCATTAAAAAAGAAACTTTGGTAAAAGGTTTGTAAAAGGATGCATTGCTCCTCAAGAAGGCTATGGGAGGTCCGTCAAAGTAAGGAACTGTCTTTGCACAAACATGTGTACACTATTTTAAAGGAGTGTGGATAAATCAATCTATAGATAGAGACGTTGTTATTGTTGTGGTGACGTGACGTCACAAGCTAGCACTCGAACCGACAAGTGCAAGTTTGTACAGAAACTGTTCTTCTTCGCAAAATTCCTTTATATTTCTTTTGTTATTTGCTGGCTTGATTTTGATTCAAGTGTAAAATTAACCTATTTCGTAGTCTTAACACGTCACAATCAATTCCTGGGGTTACGATAAAAAACTATTTCTTTGCGTATGTTTCTACTGTGATGCGGTGCGTATGTTCTCAAAAGGCCATATCGCACTGTGATGGGTCGCAGTACATGGGTTTGTCGTTACAGATGACGTACACCGCTGAACAGGATGTGGAACTATGGATTGAGACGTTAAACCCAAATACGTGACAAGGTTATCTGGTATACAAAATGGCTGATCTCATCAGATCAGATTAGGTCGGGCTAAGTGTCTCTCTAAGACATAGTCGCCCACACATATCTGCTGTAGGTTATGGACATTGCTTTCCAAAATATTTCCTAATCTTCATAGATGGCTCTCGATCTTCTTCCGGTCTTAATGAACTGTACCGAAAGAATGACGTAATAAAGCGTGGGAGTGCAATCGTATCTACTCGGCAATCCCCGCCACAAGCCGGTAGATATACTTCGTAGGTAGTTCATGAATGCACCAGAAATCCTGGGGAAATATGGCTGTTTTCTGCCGGATAACACACCTGATTACGATAAACACATGTTTTAGATATTTATGTTAGTACACAAACAATGGTTAAATATCAGAATTGAATTTAGTTGTTTATAAACTGATTTCATTAAGGATTACCACATCAACACATATGTGTTTGATATTTCCTCAGTCGTATCTACTCGGCAATCCCCGGCTTGTGCAAACGGACATGTCATTTAACGCCGCCATGTTGCCTGAATACTTTCAAAATGGGTCCACATTCCCACTGAGATTATTTCAAGATTTAGCCAAATGCGTGGGAGTGGATGGTAGTGTCTCAGAGGTTAAAGTGTCGACCTCCAGACACATGGGTCATGGGTTCTCATCCCAAGAGTAACGGGACGTTTTCCAACCTTTCCTTAATCCTAAATCAGTGTAAGTAGTTGTTAACTAAAAGGAAAGCTGACTCGAAAATCAATTATTTATATTGTACGAACATGCTTCGACGTTAAATAATTAAGTTAGAAACGACTATCTCACAGATTTTGAGGTTTTTTTTTTTGTTGTTGTTGTTTTTTGTAAAATTATTTTTATTCTATGGATTTAATGAACAGATGGAGTTCTAATATAACATGAGACTAGATCATTAAAAGCTTCCAACACAGTTTTAAACCGTACACACAAGTTAAATACCATTTGCAATGAAGGTATGACAAAGCGTTTAAATGGGTTGATTTTGTAAACAACATGCTAAACTGAGATTAGGATGCGCTTTTTTATACCATTGCCGTGTGGATAATCGGAAACCTTTGACAGTTCTTGTAACGTGACGTCATCAATGTATACAACAAGGAAATTCGTCATTTATTATTAGAAGACTTTCTCATAGACGCGCTCATAAATGCAAAGGTTCATTTTTCATTATTCACGAAATCACAGGGTTTAAGCATCTTAGAATTAAAGAAATTGAAGATAGTATATGGTTTGTTGACAATGATAAGTAACATCAACTCTTTGATGTTTATTACCCCCAGACAACAAATATCTGAATTAATTCCTAAACTGATAAAGCATTACAAGATGTGGTGTTTTCTTATCTTCTGTGCTCAAAGAATAGAATTAAAACTAATTCCTTTAAGGACAATAATGGACTTATCTATCAACCCCACCCCCTAGATGTGAGTTTAAGAAGTTTTTATGTTTTTCAACAACGATTCTGTTATACCACGTTGACGCTTCACATATACATGCTATTAATCTAAATCATAACTGCCTTTTCAACAATGACAATTGATTTCTTTCTAGATAGAGTTGCTCCATTACTAAAACGAAACCCAATCCTTCCGTTGTTCTTTTGTGTTTGGTATGATCCAAAGCTTTTAGGTATACAGATACAACAACATATTTTCAGCGTAAATGATTTTCTTTCAATAATCAGCTTCGCTTTACAGTTCCCAAATTACCAAGCTCTAATATTGATTGTTCGTTAGCCGTGTCCATGGCATGATTAAAACAAATCAAGGGTTCAGTGCAATACTATAGTAAGTGCTTTATGTTTGTGAAGCACTTACTATTGTCTTGCACTGAACCGTCGAAATGAGGTTTGTGTTTCGGTCGGTATATATTTTCAATTCCCAAGCTCAATAAATCTTTTAAAAGAGCAACGCCCTATCTCGCCCGAATGATCGCTAGCGATCAATTTCGTCCGGTATTTAGGGATGACGACGTATTTTGTAAGAAACAATCAAAGCACCATTTATAGAACAGAACAAAACATATATTCCATTTGACGAGTACAAGGTACATAGGCATGTTCCAATACAAATGCAATGTTCCCTAATTGTCCCACTGCAAAGGGGAGGAATCGTATCAACTCGGCAATCTCCGTCACAAGTCGGTAGATATACCTCGTAGGCAGTTCATGAATACACCAGAAATCCTGGGGTAATTCGCCTTATTTCCGGCGGATAACGCACACGCTTACAACATGCACACAGGCACTTAACATTTATTTAAATACACACAAATTGGTTATATATCATAATTTTTTACTCTTTTCATTAAAGATTATCATACCAACACATCTATGGTTCATATCTTGTCAATCGTATCTTTTCGGCAATCCCCGGCTTGTGTCGGGGGCTTCCGAGTAGATACGATTGCAAACGGACATGCTCTTCGTTGCTGGCCTACTTTCAAAATGGCTCCCCATTACCTCCGAGGTTGTTTCAAGAAATGGCCGAGGTGTTCCGAATGCAAGCGGAGATTGTACGATCTCGCTCGATCCGTGTTCTCGAAACATTATTAAGCTTTCATCTTCCTTAAACTCAAAATATTTTTTTCTCAACTTTGAGTTTAAGCATAAGAATTAATACTAAGTGGTAATCTGGTTATAAAAGCGTACCCAACCTTTGTGCTCAAACTTAAGTTTAGTCAATGATTTTGAGTCAACCTAAACTCTGTCTCAAGTGACATGATAAATGCTCGAGAAGTCGACGTCAACAACACAGCTCTTTTATCTTCCTCAGCTGAGTGCAAAACCGTACTCAACTATAAATAAGGGTAAAAATTGGAATGAGAAACCAACATTTTCTTAGATCACAGGCCCTAATCGTTAAATTAATAAAAAATAAACAGAATCAAACTTATATGAACTTGGATGCTAAGCCATGGCTGACCCCTTTCGGAACGTTTCGGCGATTTTTTTAAAAAAAAACTCAGATGTAATGGGGAGCCATTTTTTAAAGAAGTACGGCAACATGGCGGCGATGATGGGCATGTCCGGGGATTGCCGAATTGATAATATGAAGCACAAATGTTGATATCTATAATGAAATTAGTAAAAACAAATCAAGAAAAAAAAATAAACAAAAGAATTCAATTGTGATATATTAACCAAAATGTGTGTACCTACATCAATATTTAGTCCCTATTATTGTTATGAATTGTGTTATCAGGCGGAAAACAGCCGAACTTCCCCAGGATTTCTGGTGTATTCGTGAACTACCTACGAGGTATATCTTCCGACTTGTACCGGAAATTCCTGACTAGATACGATTGGGCTAGGCGAGGCTAATCAAGATCCGTTATTTCCCCTTGTTACTAATGGTAAACTTTCTCAAGCTACAGTACATCGATCGGGTTGCCTGATTCGGAATAGTACGAGCACTCCAGACGGACTGATTTAGATAGATGGCGTCTGCAATTAGGTAAAGAAAACACCGCCTGTATGACCATGTTATTGCAGACATAAAACAGGAATTGACACATTCGTCGTTCATTCATGAAGCTATGAATGCAATCTCACCATGTGAACGACCGCAAATAGTTATATAAGGATCACAGTTTGTTTGTTACTAAGACTAAAATTACGAAATATCAGCTTATTCCACGAGTTCAAAACTGAAAATTAGAAAAGGGTTGAATCATGTTTCAGATTTTCGATTTCTTGTCTGAAAAGGCAGAAAACTAGCAAAAGACTTCCATAAAAACGCTAAACCGGAAGTTGCGTAAACGCTTTTGACGTCAGCACTATGGTAGTGCGGTAGAGCAAACACCAGCCGTTGACATGAAAGCTTTCACTGTTCACACGCTATCAGCAATCGTATTAACTCGACAATCCTCGTCACAAGTCGGTAATTATACCTCGTAGGCAGTTCAAGAATACACCAAAAATTCTTGGGGTAATTCGCCTTATTTCCGGCGGATAACGTGTATGCTAACAACATGCACACATGCACTAAATATCAATTTAAATACACACGAATTGGTTGTATATCAAAATTGAATGATGTTAGTTTTACTCTTTACATTAAGGATTATCATATCAACACATCTTTCTTTCATAATTTGTCAATTGTATCTTCTGGGCAACCCCCGGCTTGTGCTGGGGATTTCCGAGTAGATACGATTGCAAACGGACATGCCCTTAGTTGCCGGCCTACTTTCAAAATTGCTCCCCATTACCTCCGAGGTTATTTTAAGAAATGGCTGAGGTGTTCCGAATGATTCTATCCGATCAAATATTTTAACCGTTGTTCAATCCTTCATTCAAGCGTGTAGATCATACTTTTTTTCATCTTTCTTACTCCAACAATTCTAAACAATCATTACATATCTGCCTTTCTTTCTGTCTTTCTCGCCGTCTCTTATATTCCCCACTCCTCACTTTACCTTATGTTTTTTATTAATGCTTAGTTATCTGTTGCACCTGGGAAGAAAAAAACGCTAACTTCTGTTCTGTACTGTTCAAACGGAAATGCCTCTAGGTGACATGTCGAGGTTTTCTTTGGTAATTAGCGGCTGATTCTATGATTGAAGAACATCATTGAAAGGACCTAATTAAATGTTTAGGATATCTTTTGTAAGTTTTGTCCTGAATCTGACAAAATGAAAATAATATGCGACTGTTGCTGGCCCAATTAATGTATTCATCAGAAAAAAAATAGAAAAAGATATTTAGCATTTGTATTTACATAACATAACATACATATCCATAAAGCATGTGGGAAGACGTTCGTACAATTCATAATTTTTAAACGTTATAAGAGAAGTATTGGTGAGATAATGAAGGAAATATCGGAAAGACATCCGTCGATATTTCTCGATAACCCAAGAAAGAATAAGAATTAGATGCACTTTGCTATTAATCTTTTGGAGAGCTATAGCATCCGTGATGGAATTTAAAACACTATTGCTGTTCCTAAACTACCGAGCATATTCATGCTTTATATATCGCCATTCTCGAAATAGCATGTTTTATATATAATAGATGCGTTAATGGAAAGGAAAACAGTTTTTAAAAAGGACAATGCATTAAGCTAATCTCATCTAACGGAAGTAGGAGGAAGCAAAAGCCTATTACGGGACGTCGTTAAAATATTGAACAGACTCGAGGGAATTATTGTCATTTAACCCTTTCCCAAACAAAATTTGTTCCACTGTCCCGAAATAATGGGTTTGTAGACGACATTTCAGAATGTGATGAAATTGGAAAATAATCTTCTGATAGGGCAGAAAATATTGTGGGAAAATGAGAAATTGCTCGTTACGAGCAATTTCTCCTGTTCCCACAATGTTTTCTGAAGTTGTCTGCAACAAAGTGGTCAAATGTCGTTATTGTTTGGGAAAAGGTTAAATATCTACAACGCATGGTTTGTTTTTTGTACGGGGTTAAACCAGTTTCCAAACAATAACGATAATTGACCAGTTTGTTGCAGACGACCTTGGAAAACGTTGTTGAAAAAGGAGAAATTGCTCTTAGCTATCAATTTCTCCTTTTCCTACAATGTTTTTTATACTATCAGGAGATTGTTTTTCAATTTCATGCCACTTTGAAATGTCGTATGCAAATTCTTTGAATCTGGGACAGTCGAAAATTTGGCGTTTGACAAAGGACTAAACGTCATTTTGACAATTGCTGAGTTATATCGCGGTAACAGATCTCATTGCCAAATTGCTTGAGTTCTAACCAGTGCTAGTTAGGTGATGTGGTCTATGGAGCCAGATACATGCGTATTTTTGTAATTCGTTGCAAAATCACCGTCTTATTTGTTTTATTAGTTAGTTCTTTGTTTCAGTCTCATAATGGTTACAAACATTAACGTCATATCATACACCAATACAGTCAATCAGCCATGGCATTCATAATTGCAATATAACAAGCTCATCACAAAAATGTATATACAGTATATATACATTGCATTTTATCGCCATTAAAATGGTTTGGTTGGAATGGTTGGTTGGAATGTTTGTTTGTTTGTTTGTGTTTGTTTATTAGTTTGTTTGTTTGTATTGAGTCTAACGCCGTGTCAACGATCCTTTAGCCATACTGCCGTTTCTGGATTCTTCGGTAATACGCTAGCGCTAAAGAGTTTCATAACGAAAGACACGAATTGAAACAGGATGTATATGTAACGGAGGGGCTTCAACCCAGTACCTCCGCATTGTCACAACGGAACACGTAGAATCCTCGATGTTTTTTTTAATGTTTTGCAACAGAGAAACACCTTAAAATGAAAGTTCATAATATACGTGCATTGCAAAGATCATCGTGTGTATTGTATACTCTAATTTTCATAGATCCTTAAAAATGAGACCAAATAGAAAGGAAACTGAGGTGTACCGTTAGCCTAGTTCTTTATGTTAGAAAACCCATACTCCGCCATCATAAAATGTATCTTTCCGTCGGATTACTTCGGTCGATCTCTGTATGCATCGGTCTGAGGCGGAACAATTCGTATTAGATACTAAACCGAGTAGTTTTGGCCCTTACCGGTGTGTGCCGAGAGAAGCTAGAGAAATCTTACGAAAGAAAATTTTCAAAATGACGGATTATGTGTATTCTACCTTAAGTTCATGTGGGACAGCAGTCGGAGTCTTGGAAAAATACAGTTAAGTATCGAAGAGGAAATACTATGCGCATGAATATGTGTACTGAACACTGCACTAAGACTAGCAATCGGAAATACTCGGGTATTTCCGTGAGCTGTGAAATACACCTCGGATATAAGTGTAGGGTTACAATTTTTCGGGTAAATCGGCATCCGCCAATTAACACATTTTCTAAGCGTGCACGTTAAGTAGTTCAATGTGTATGGAAGTGTTGGACATCCTTTTTAATTATTTTTTATCAGTAACTCATACCAAAATGACGAAATCGTTGTTGTGACATGTATTGTTGTTTCCTCAATCAAATTAAACGACTTTTTAGATTTCACATATAAGATCTATTTTTGAAACACAAGTAAAGTGACGTCATTCTCGCGGGAAACACTATGGCGTCATCCCTATTATTTCAGAGGTGTTTTCAATGGATAACCCCGATGTGTTCAGATTGTAAGACTAGTGCAGATAAGCTAAACACTACGTAAAATCCCGCTCACACAAACGAAACCAGGCGAATGACCTGGCCTTTTTGATAAAGACAAAAACAAGAACTTTACACAAGACAGCATGCTCGACTATTCGATAATGTCAGAGAGAGGTATAGGTCAGTGAAGTATTGTTTGTTTCTAAAGTATGTGGGTGCACACACGAATTCGTTACAATAATTGTCACCAAGATTTTTAAAGTACAAAAGACCGCATAGATGTCTTGAATTAATAACAAGATATATGAAACTCGGTCAGGGATCTAACATAACGAAGCGAAGCATATGTGTGATGTATCAACCCATTTTACCCATTAGTTCATGAGATACAAACTTGCACGTAAAAACTTAACCAAGGTGTGACGCCGAGAGCGACGCCGGCGCCCGGGTGAGTAGTATAGCTTTCTCCGAATAGTCGAGCTAAAATCGGACTCACTCAATACTTCTATACTTCCGTAACATTGCATGTCAAGATTGGCGTCTGAGATATGTCAAATTGACTTCATTAAACGCCGGATATGACACGTTTGATGAATAGACCAACGACTCAATCATGAATCGATCGAAGTCCCAGTTAGAAATAAAAAGAAAAGTCTGACCTATAGATAAACAACGCAGCAAAGAGTTCTTGAGTTCTTCTTTCAAAAGACAAACCGGGCTCTGTTTTCGAAAAAGTACGAATCCTTACTTGAACTTAAACCCTCAAGTATACTTTGTTGACTTATTCATTTACGTCGATTGTGAAACGAGTTCTTACAACTTAGATTAATCACTCTCGATTCCGATTCCTGTATAAATAACCAGTTCTCGCGCCGATTGTGGATTAAAGAAGGTCGCGAGGCAGATTCCGCTACGACAGAATTCGAAATGACGGCCCTTGTGTCCAGCAGTCGACGTTCTACCCCTGGACTACTGTCCTCCTTATATTCACGTACACATATATAAATATACGTATTCTTGATTAGTGTTACCGGCCTCAGCTTAGTAAGAAAGATAAGCAGTTTTCTTGACGTCACTTTTTGTGAGCGTTTATTACGTCAGCTTATCAGGATATTCTAATATCAATATGACCTTTAGTACCAGCTTGTTATTTGTTTTAGTTTATGGCACTTCCTAATACACCCTTTGAAGTTATAGATGTAAAATGACGAAGAAACAATTATGTCTAGCCTACATTAGGCATTGATCGCGGTTCTTTATGTCACACGTGACTTTTAGGGTTAAGGATGTCACATCTGTGAGGAACTGTTTCCTTTTTTTTCTTTGTTGTATGGTGTTTAACACCATGTCAACATTTTTTACAGTTATGTTAGGAATTCCCTGAATCCACCAAAACTAGGCTAGGGTTCTGAAGTGATTACCAGAGGTCACTCCCACGAATCAAGAGGTGTCGGTTTGGCTCGAACCCGGGACCCCCGAGTTCTTAGTCCGTTTCCTTAACCAAATCTCAAGTTTCAAATAGTTTATTGACCTTCAATTTGTTGTTAAACATGAATAAAACATACATATGTATAAACAATGATTTAACATGGCAATACAAACAGATACATGAGAAATAATTTGATTTTGTAAAAAGTTAAAAAAAAAAAAAGAATCACCGTTTATTACGTTAGCTGATTGACATATTTTAATATTGACATGCACACAAGTGCCTGGTTGCTATTTGTTTTAGTTTATTGCGCTTCGTTATAAGCTCTTTGAAGTTTGTCGGTGTAAAATGACGTCGAAACAATTATGTCTAGTCTACGTTAGGCATTGATCGCGGTTCCTTATGTTACACGTGACCTTTAGGGTTAGGCATGTCACATCTGTGAAGAACTGTTTCTTTATTTCTATTAAATTCATTGTTTTTAACTCCTTGATAACAATTTTTCAACTATTTAACGGCTTTTCTCGAGTTTATGGCGCTTCCGGGTATGCCCTTTGAAGTATGTGTGTGTTAATTGACAAGAAACAATTATGTTTAGCCTACAATAGACATTGATCCCGATTCTCTATGTTGGACGTGATTTGTATGTCAGGGATGTCACATCTATGAGGAACTGTTTCACTAAACTGTGTGATTTTAAAGCCGCAAAAAATCAAAGCAAACTCTTAATGGATTCATGAAATTAAGATTCAAAAAGGTTCACAGTTTGTTAAGTTGTACCTGGCTTTTAGGGTAGGGGATGTCACATCTGGGAGAAACTCTTTCACTCAACTGTGTGTATTGAAGCAGTTCTACTAATCAAAGAAAACTCTAAATGGATTTAGGAAATTAAGATTCAAGAGATTCACAGTTCATTATGTTGCGACTGACTTTTAAGGTCAGGGATGTGACATCTGTGAGGTACTATTGAATTAAGCATTGTACATTTAAAGCCATTTCACTAATCAAACCAAACTCTAAATGGATTTAGGAAATTAAGATTCAAGAGATTCACAGTTCATAATGTTACGACTGACTTTTAAGGTCAATAGATGTGACATCTGTGAGGTACTATTGAACTAAGCAGTGAACATATAAAGCCATTTCACTTATCAAAGCAACCTATATATGGATTTATGACATTAAGATTCAAAGGATTATTTGGAAATGATTAAAAGGACTAAGTGATTCGTTTTGGGAGTAATACACGTACTTTATTTGATATTAACATACATTATCACTAAACTATGGCGGTACAGAAGTGACAAAAATGTGATTTTTTGCCTCGTTCATCCGAGTAAGTAAGTGGAAATAACGAGATAATTAAGTCGTTATTTCGAGTAAATAAGGCTTCCTTACTCGCAGGATTTTTTTCCCTCGCACCTTGCTAGCGCCAAATGAAGGTGATTAATTGTTTCTAAAGACCCACGTGACCATGGTATCTATAAATAACACAGTTTATTCTAAGTTTAAACCGTTGTTTACGAAAAGCAAGTTTAAACAGTTTGCATTATCTTCAATATACTGTTACTTTTGAGATCTTGAATTCCCATTGACTCCAATGTTAAATCAGGCATTTCCGAGACTCTGCTGAGTGAAGAATAGTATTTCTTACGCTTAGCTATATCCAGTTTAGCCATTAAACTATCAGAAACTGTAATAAAATGGACACCTCAATCGTCTCATTTTTTTTCTACGGAGCGTAGTGTATAAGTACCGTCCGAAAATCAGTGCTCTAGCTGTCAAATCCAGCCGAGGTACCGGCATTTGTGTTCATACATCCCAAACAAATAGTCCTGCAATAAGCAATCAAAACAAACTTTGGAAGCATTGCAGGACTATAATCCATACAGGAAACACATCAGTGTTCTACCAGCTCATCTCTTACCAAACTCCGCGCAGGAATACTTCCCTTTGTTACACTACAGTACAGTACCACTGCCATCATAGAAGTCACGTGACGACAGATACAGTTATGTGACCCAATCAATTTAGCATAGATGCCAAAGAAATAGGTTCTTTATGATTGAATTCAACATGCCGTGCTTTGAAAATGATTGTTGAATCAAAGTAATGCATTACATTGACAATTTCGTCAGCCTGGTCAGTCATGATTATGTAATTTGTTTTCAAAATGTGTATTATAGAACCTACTTAGTAAATTACCATATGAAATTTGTAAGATATTGGGTAAGACTTATTGAAATGGAAAACCATAGATACCCAAAACAATGTTACTTAATGCTTAAAACACAAGATTCAGTTGGTAGAAATAATTGGGTCACAAAAGTACGAGAATTTCTTTTTTCACAGGGTTTTGGTTTTATTTGGATTTCACAAGAAATAGGGGACTCAAAAAATTTTGTAAACTTTTTAAACAGAGATTAACGGACTGTTCTTTACAAACGTGGCATAGTGACATAAGTAACTCAACAAGATGTGACTTTTATAGAAATTTTAAATCACTTTTGAATGTAGAACGATATATTAATTCTGACATCAAACCTTATTATAAACGTGCCTTAGCTCGTTTTAGATGCTCAAGTCATAAGCTTAACATTGAAATTGGTAGACATTCTAACGTTGATAGAAATGACAGGTTTGTCTATACTGTTTTCTCAACAAAGATATTTTGATTGTTGAGGACGAATACCATGCATTTTTTATATGTGAAAAGTTTGGAGACATTAGACATATCTATTTATATAATTGGTATAAAGCTCGTCCAAACTTAGATAATTTTTACAATCTTTTTAAATGTAATGACGAAATAACATTGAAAAAACTAGCTTTCTTTGTATCAAAATTACTAGAGCACATTTCTACTTGATTTCCTTTTATCCTTAAAACATAACAGCAAATAATATATTGATGATAGTGTAGGGCATATCTGATTTTGATTTGTATTTAGTAATATGTATATGTATTGTGGGCCGGAGGCCTTTTTTACTGAAATAAAAAATTGTAATTGTAATTGACGATCTTTTTATAACGAACATACACTGTTGATGTCCGTTACTTTGAAAGCATGACCCTATGTACTTTATTGCTTCATTATATCGAATAAACCTTTCCTTGGTTGGCTGTTACGGCTCCTTGTTGTGAACCAACACGAAAAAACAATAAGGTTACGAACTGGGCTGATTACGATTTTAGCAACTTCTGTCAGATTTGTTGCGTATAAATATATTTTGCCATTACTTTTTTGTAATAGTCGGGCCAAAGACGTCTAACTTCTAATATTGGATACATGCTGTATTCAGATTTCGATTCAAAATTTATAATGAAAAAAATATACTCCTTCCAGATCTGGAAGGATTTTTTCTGTGATAGCAGAGAGCTCCTAATCAAATGAAAGGGGAGATCATTGCGAAGGAGAATGATCATTTACTAGAAAAACTATGCACCTGAAGTCGAAACTCAAAATTTCTAAATGGGACTTCCTTTGGGTACCACGACCCGGAAGTACTCCGTAACAGGTATGAGACCATTACCGTTCCACATCTTTTCTCTACGTAGATGGGGAGCTGTCAATAATCTAGGCTCATGTTATTTCAAAAGTATATGTTGTTACTTAATTGATATAAGACAACACATTTTAAAAAGTTGAAATCTAAATATGCGAGAATGCCTTTTCGAACGTCAAAATGACTCAATTGCATTCTTTTTTAATCGGTATCACTTCCAAATCAAACAAACACAAAACACTTAGCTTTCGCTGGTTTATCAAATATTTAAAGGCACATCAAAGGAGAGGAGTTCAAATAAATTACTGAAAAAATATATGGAGTTCTTTTATTATGTTCATAAAAGTCATGAGAATTAGTTAAGGAATGCATTGAGACCCTATTAATGAGACTCATTTAAGATAAGTTTTTTTGTGCTTGAAGTATAGTTGTCTCCAATTCAATCATGTTTATCAACAACCTGTTTGTTTACATATTCAAAATAACTAATTTGATTGGTCGGTTCAAACATGTGTGTATCAACTGTCAATGTCAGAGGTGAAGAATCAGGAAATCTGAATTATAAAACTTGCTAATCTGGGTTATTTCTGTTTTACTTTCACATTTCAATTGTGCTGATGTTTTTACTTGTAATTACTATTTGAATTTAACCAAAGGTTTACCAAATAATGTAGTTTGATATAGCATTAATCTCCATTTATATGCCTTTAAGAATCATCAAGATAGACACGAATGCCAGGGACCCGTCTGGATGATCATTATTTGAACTTGTCTTTAGAAGACTTTGGAAGACTGAATATATATATTCTTGCGGGGCCCTTAAAACGGAGCACTCAAGACATTTCTCATGGGAATCTCAACATGTGTTTTCACCCGGTCCACTCTAATTGGAGGATGTTTGCTTAATTGCCTTGTTATATCATAAAAAGTCGTGTTCCTAATTGGACTGGAAACCCTAAGCGTGTTAACTAACCAATGTTTCTTGTTTTTAATTGAACACTTCTTTAATTATTAAAACGTACAGAAATATCTCGTTAATATAAATATGCATACACTTCAACACAGATGCAAGGGAAATGTTAGATAATTTGTGCAATCGTTTTAAAACTGATGATAATAAAACTTTGAAAATCCTAGCTTTCTGTGGATCAAACTTACAAGTACTAGAATACGTTTCCACTCCACTTCATACTATTCTTGTAATGTAATCATTTGTCTTCATGTTCTTCAAATCATATATGAATGACATTTATTATAGTGTTGGGCACATCTGTTTTTAATTTGAATTGTGTATTATGTACAATTTTGTGGGCCGGAGGCCTGTTACTGAAATAAAATGTATTGTATTGTATAGTATCGTTCATCGAATCATGATAGTATAAGGATATAAGTTAGGATAGAAATTAAAAGTCGCGTTTTCTGCGTTCAAGTGTCAAATAAATATAAATTTATTGGGAATTCAATACCTAATTCTTTTTAAGATAGAAAGATGTGGGAGTTAATGAGATAAAATCAATTAATTCAGTTGTGTGGGTTCGCTTGTTTTGTGAAGCTTCGATGGTATATATGTACTACAGCCTAATGGCATTATGACATTATGTGGCTTCAATTCGGATTGATTAAAGGCGACCAGTTTCTGATAAAAGAAGTGGTCTCAAATCACTAAGCATTGAGTGCGAGCCTACGGGTATACACGCGTAGTATGGGCAATGGCAACGCTTATCAAAGACATTTACTATACACTTTCTTGTATTGTTCACCAACATTCGCCTTATGTTGCCTTCTATGCGTGAATAATTATGACGCAGTATGTTTAATACTCGACAGTCTTACGAACACAGTCGAGACCATTCGACAAATTCCGTCACGATTGGTCTTATTTTTATTTTATTTTTTTCCCCGTCGATTTCGAAAAACCGGGATCACGGCTTGTGAAATTGGCTGAGATTTCGTAATTTGTCCTCGTCGATGCAACTCCAAATTTGCAATTTAAAAGTTCACAACCCCGAAACCAGCTAACATTTGCGATCTTGAATCAAAACAAACCGATTTTCCAGCAAAACTTACCACTTGGTAGTTTTGAATTTAATTATTTATCAGACCGTGTATTGACCTTGACATAAAATGGCCAATTAAATGATGCTTTACTGATTTTGCGAACGGAGTATCCGGAGGATGTAGTTTTGATTTCCTTCGCTCGGGAAAAGTTTCGAAATCTCCGGCAATTTCCATGCGTTCAAAACTGTAGGTTTATTCCATAGAAGGTTAGACTCAATAAGGATTAAACTGTGTTCTATGTGTCTGATAGATGTTGTGATAAAATGTCTGAAATTGCAGGAAAATAGCAAAACCCTACCCTACAAACGCTAAACCGGAAGTTGCACAACCGCGTTCGCAGGCAGCACTATGGAAGTGCGGTAGAGCGATCACCGACCGGGCTGGATTCGACTGTATATGATAATGGGAACAAGATGATAACACGTATTGCAACATTAAGTCATAAGTCCATCGGACTCCTTAAAGCCATACTTTCGCTCATTTCCACTTAAATTATTAAAGTTCTAGAATAATTGAAATTCATCTTAAAAGTACTTTAATTGCCCTTTTACGGAGGAATTGAGACTGTAACACGTTCATGTGATGCTTTTAAAAGAGTGAATACTATAAGGGTCGTTTACAATTAGCGGTAAAACAAGGTTAGTCGTGAAACGTATGGAGCCAATTAAACTCCATTTTTAATGTTCCATTATTATTATTGGATAAATGAAGAATTTTTATGTGTTTCGCGTGATTTTTCTAACTAGGTGATCGCCACTAATTAATCCGAGCGTGCCTTGTTATTTCAGATGTTACTCGAGTGTAAACGATGGAGTTGTATTGGTAGGCACCAAACTTGTGAAAATATCACTGTGAAAAATAGATAATAAATAGTACAGGCGTTATATTCTGTGGGTTTTTTTCGCTATTTTTCAACATATTCTATCATTATTTATAGCTCATATTTCTCAATTTTGACGTTGTTCTGAGCGATAGTATGCTTTCAAATAATGTTAGAAGAGGTGCGTGCGCTAGGTAAACACCGCTTACATCTGTCCATTGAAATCATTGTGAAAGCACTTAAGCGGCTGTGTAAATTACTTATTTCTTCAATGGAATGAGTTATAGAAATTTAGGGCATGCTTATTCAATCTACTTAAATGAATCGCATTGATACGGTTGAAATCTGTGATTATGATTCTTGTACCTCAGACTGCTTACGAGCTTTTTCAATTTCATCATTTGACGGCTGTCTATATTTCCTTTTCTTCTAAAGAATGGGTTAGAGGAAAATAGGGCAAACCAATTCGTTTTCCTGATATGAATTATATTAGTTCACTAGATACAGCGTGTTTCAAGTGACGGGGCATGTTCCCTACGAGCTTTATCAATTTTACTAAAGAAAGGCTCTAACCAACTGTTCTCGTGGCAAAATGGGTCATTTCATCGGTGAATACATTTTGACGAGAGTTCTTTTAGTTACCACAAACTTGTTTTTCATGACCATGGGTTTTAAAAGACGTAGGCCCAATATGGTCTTTAACCCTTTCCCAAACAATAACGACATTTGACTACTTTGTTGAAAACATCTCTGGAAAACATTGTGGGAAAAGGAGAAATTAATCGTAACGAGCAATGTCTCCTTTTCCCACAATTTTTCTGCCATATCAGAAGATCCAATTTCATCACATTTTTAAATGTTGTCTGGAAACTCTTTCAATTTGGGAGAGTAGAAAATTTGGCGTTTGGTTAAGGGTTAACACGACTGGCCCTCGCTGTACTGCACCACCATGGTGCTGACGACGAAATCGGTTGCGCAACTTCCGGTTTAGCGTTTAAAGGGTACGTTTTGGCCATTTTTCTGCATTTTCAAACAAGAAATCAAAAATCAAAAATTAAATTCAACCCTAATTGAATCCAAAACCCTATAGGTTAAGTTTTGAACATGTGAAATTGGCTAGTATTTCGTAATTTTCCAAAATTTATAAAACCGTTTAAACGGAAGTTGCGCAACCGATGTTTCTTCGTCAGCACTGCATTGTGGTGCGGTAGAGAGGTCGCCAGTCATCTTTAAGCATTCTATAAAACTTAATCTTGAAGGCGGTATCAAGAGCACTGTCAACGTAGCGTTTCTTTTGTGTATTTTTCATGTAAATCGTTGCTTTACCATATGATTAGACATCTGCTGTTATAAGGCCTGTAAATATTTCGGGTAATTTGGTATAACATGTTGATAACACAGAAGAGTTTATGGCCATCGTGACTATGCAACATTTTCGAAGATGCACTTTACTTATAACTCGATGTCTCTTATTATTTCCCCTTTAGAACAGATAGACAGCCTTAGCGTCATTACTATTCGATTCTGTTAATCTAATCGGTCTTGTATGGCTCCGTGGTTAAGGTGTTTGGCTCTGAACTCGGGTGTTCCGGGTTCAACACACCGATACCTCTTCTTTCGTGGGAGTGGCCTTCTACAAGTCTTTGGCCACGACAGGAGCCAGCCGAGCTGTGTCCTTCAAACATTCAGTTAAACAGCATAGAAATAAACCAACATAATCTTGTAACGCATACATGATCGATGCAACCAAAAAGCAGACCAGAATAAAGTCTAAACTATATATCAATCTATAACTGGTAGCAGTGTGTAAAGGGATACAGAATTTAGCCCGCATTTCAGCGATATGCCAGACAAATGAGATCATTTCTGGAAGAAAACTTCGGTTTTTCAAAGCTAAACTGACGTGTGTTATAAATCACATTACGGCATATGGGCCATTGTCTTGAAAAAAAAATCGGATATCTTGAATATTTCATTCACACATATTGACGTGATGTTACCATTCCAAATCATTCGTAACTACTCGGAGATTTCCATAACCTGAGAAAAACGTGATTTCATTGTATAAAAACTGGTGAATTCAGACTGCATTCACAATATGGCTGTAAAGTCTCGGAAAGTAACATGCGTGCTAAACGGCATTTCATACGAGGCTTTGATCTTTAATGTGTTATACAAGTATTTCTTCGGAGGAGATTTCGCTCCCAGCTGAAGACAAAAATCGTTAAAGACAATTTTGTAAAGCATTTCCCAAATAAACACATTTCTTTGGGTCTGAACAATTTGGATCAAAAGTCATTGGGTACATAAAAATAATTTCCATTTGTCACCATTATCTCTTGCTATGTGATTCCGAACCGTCAGAACGAGTACATATGGTTACAAATACTTTTCTTCGGCAATCTCATCACTGGTTCACATACCTAAACGTTCGCAAACCTTCACGGGAAAATGCCGACGAGTTCCGAGTAATAATAAACATCAGTATATACCAATTATAAGTAATTTGAAACAGATTCCAATACGTGCTGATAATGCGTTGGCGTCATCATTATTAGAGATATTATCCAGACTTTATGTGTCGTAAACCAAACATCGGAATGGTTTGATTTTTATTAAATAATTAACCTGGATCAATAAAAAGGGATACTTATTCCATTTGAAAGTCTTCAATTCGATAATAAAATATTACAAATAAAATATAATCAGAATTGTTTAAATGACTGATCTCTTACAATTGGCAGTAGAGATAGGAACGCAAAATTATCGACTGTCTCAAATTGAAATAGTTCGCAGAAGACATTTCAAAAGCTGATGAAATTGAAAAGTAATTTTCTGATAGAGAAGAAAACATTGTGGGAAAATAAGAAGTTGCTTGTCACGTGTAATTCCTCCTTTTCCCACAATGTTTTCAAGAGTCGTCTGCAACAAAGTGGTGAAATGTCGTTATTGTTTTGTAATGAGTTAAGAGTGAATCTTCGGTAATTAGTTATATCCTTGAAATTCTTGATGGAGAACAGTAATAATGTAATAATACCCTGCGGATTATTTATAAATCCTTTCTTAGTTAAGAACGGGAGTAATCATGATATTATCATTTGTTTTTATGATTTTTATATTTTTATTCCGTGCACAAATCCCACTTCTAATTTTTACCCCGTATGTATTCATTCCGAAGCATTTCAATGCGAAGACTTGAAAATCTGCAGTGTTTTGGGGGTTTTTTTATTTTTTTTTTTTTTTTTTTTTCGTCTCGATTTTTTTTTCGCCCAAGAGCAAAAAAGTAAAAGAAAGTAATAATATTGGTGATAATAGCTTTATCTTTTAATAATGATACCGTTATATGCTGATAATGGTAACCTCATGCAATGTTTATAATATATTTATGTGCTGGTTAAAACTGTTTATTTTCATGATTATAATACCATGGTATGCCAATATTGATAAATCCATTTCAAAATTAATGATTAATATACCTTTATGGCATGAAACATGTGCCTTTATGTTCAAATTCTTAGGAAAAGGGGCATAATTATTTTGGGCAAAGGAGAAACTGCTCATGATGAGCAATTCTGCCTTTGATCACACGGTTTTGGTTTTGTTTTGTTTTTCACCAAGAAAAATGATAAAGAAACCAAAAAGAAACTATTTATTGCTGATAATAAATTTGTTTTATAATTATATTGCGTTTGTGTTCCGATAAATGAAAACATAATTATCTGTATACCTAAAATCATTAAATTAAAGAAAGAGGGGAAAAAGGAAATCCACAGTGAGGATCAGTTACTTTTTTGGTTCCAAGAAATACATTTCTACATTTGCCATTCTTCGATTACCACATATCAAAATTAACTCCTCTTCCCTGAATATTTACGCAAACCGTTCAAATGTTCTATCGACTTAGCGATCCGGTAAGCTTATATTTATTCAACAATACCTTGTAGTCAAGATCCTGTCGTACTAGTATTAAGTAGTTGTGTTAACCCGTTACTAGACTACAACGACAATTGAATAGTTTGTTGCAGACGACTCTGCAAAACATTGTGGGAAAAGAAGAAATTGCTCTTAACGAGCAATTTTCCTTTTTCAAAAATGTTTTCTCACTGTTAGATGATTATTTTTTCAATTTCATCACAATTCAAAATGTCGTCTGCAAACCTTTCAATTTGGGAAAGTATTGGGATTAATGACTTGTTAAGAGACAGGTAATCCAGACTACTCGACCTTTGTAAATGTCATCGAGACCCCAACTACATATGCCATCTATCTGGATTTGATTTATACATCAATAACCCTGCTTATATAACTATGCACGAACCTATAAATACTACGACTGCTAAATGATATGCTTCGCGCTTACCGATACCAGCGAACGCATGTTGGATCTTATAACTGGTTTATTGTTTTAGACAAATGCTATCAAAACAGAGCCTTTCTAAATGGTATACCTACCTTATACTTGCCAATTCTCAAAAAAAACGTTATTTCGCTTGTATTGCTTAGACAATTGTTGTTTTAATCATTCACATTTCATCAGGCACATCTTAACGATAATACATTTTCTCAACAAAGAACAAAATGTGCTGAGCAATGCAAAACCAGGTCCGCAGATGTTGGTAACGTTTAAACAGGGGTTAATCAGATATCAATTGTCGAAGTTCATAACTTAAAGAGCGTACTCCTTGCCAAGACGAGTTCCCATAACCTTTAGTACACTGATGTCTCGTTAAATGAAGTAGGGCCTGGCCATATACACGTTAAGACCACACGGTCTACGTGCACGTGTATACTTTAACCCTTTACCAAACGTCAAATTTTAGACCGCCCGAAATTGAAACAGTTTGCAGACGACATTTCAAAGCCTGATGAAATTCAAAGATAATCTTTCGATAAGGCAGAAAACATTGTGAGAAAAGGAGAAATTGCTCGTTGTAGATTAAGGTGTAGCATCTTTCCCGTATGTTATATTTGATTCGAATTGCGTGTGAATCAAGCTGTAACTGTGTAATAGTAGAAATAAAGTATCTACGTCTGGTTCATTCGGTCAACCAACGACCCGGTGATCGATTGTGTTTTAAATACCTATCAAATCGATAAGGGATTCATTATGAGACACCGATTGTATACATTGTAATTGAGGCCTTAAATAGAATGATAACAGCTGCCTCTGACAAGGAAGAGCATTATTCGTTTGTTTATTCATATCTGCTTTTGCAACGCGTCAACATTTGTTTTCAGATACATTGCGATACCTGACTTTTCATATGCCTTGCATATCACCCATTTCACTTTGCATAAAGGCCGATTAGATTTAAACTTGTTTAATTTCGTTATTAAACAAGTTGTTCCCACTTAGATTACTCTTGATTCTGCTTCCTGGATAAACAACAGGTACTGCGCCGAATGTGGATTAACGAAATGTTCCAAGGTGGATCCTGCTACCCGACATCCCGTTCAGGGGTCTATGTCATCAGTAACGACAGAGCCCAATCTCTACCCGAGTAAATTGGTTCTTGCTAATATCCGTGAGGTACGAACGATAACTCTGCATAGGAGATTGGACAGACCCATGTACTACGATGCATCACAGCGGGTTATGGCTTTTTGTGTATCTACGTGCCGCATCACAAAAAGAATATACACAAAGAAATATAAATAAAATAAAACCCAAGGAATTGGTTTTGACGTGTAATAACCACAAAAAATGGTTAGCTTAACATTTGAATCAGTATCCAGCTAGCAAATATAGAATTATGTATGGGAGTTTTCGTAGAAGAACCACATCTGTGCAAAAGTGTACCTGTTGGTTAGAACGCTAGCTTGTGACGTCAATTAACAAAACCAACAAGAAAAGCGTGTCTATTCATAGATTGATTGACCCACAGTTATTCAAGCGATGGTATACAGGTTAGTGCAAAGAGCACCTGTAGAACACAATGGATAAGGACCGATTGGAATAGATATGTGTACAAACACCGGATATTGTGTTGGTCACAACCGGAAGGCTGCATCTAACGACAAAGCAAGTCTTCCCTGATCACCGCGATTTAAACCCATGCAAAGGGGGACTTTGTGGATTGAAGCTCAGTATCCAAACCACTAGACAACGGGGTTATCCGACAAGGATTTTAAGTTACACCTTTACTAGACACCAAACAGTTGACTGTACAAAATTGAAAGACTTTGCTGACGACATTTCAAAATGTAATAGAATTGAAAAGTAATCTTCTTATAGAGTAGAAAACATGCTGGGAAACATAGAAATCGCGGGATACAAGACAATTCTAATAAATATGCTTGTAATGAAAAGGTATGTTATCTTTTCACTGACAACTCAATCAGCCTAAGGCTAATCTTATTGACTTCCTATCTTTGACACATCACCACCTGTCAAGACTACCTACTATATAAGGGAGCATTTGCGAATCATTCGGGGAGTTGGTCAGAGGACTTGACCAGGAGTCCATGGTCGAGGGTCGACGACGACTAGACTCCACCTTGAGGTTCGGCCAGACCGGACGCAGCAATGCGGCCCGGTAAAAGATGTTACAACTTGATGTTCCTTAAAGACTGAATAAACCACTATACGATCTACGGCTTGTCTTTGTTAGTGTTTCACTACAATTATATGCGGTTGGCTAGTAACAGCTTGTCAACACAGTTTCAGTTATCTTATGGTTTTCCTAGATTGACCAGTAGTTGGCAAGTACTCTGTAGTGTCTTGCAAAAGGTCCCTCCAACGAAACCAGAGGTGCCGACGTGGCTCGAACCACGAACCCACAAGCTCATAGACCGTCATCTCAGCCACATGACCCTTAACCTTTTACCAAACGCCAAATTTTCGACTGTTCCAATTAGAAAGAACTTGCAGACAACATTTTCAAATGTGTTGAAATTGAAAAACCAATCTTCTGATAGGACAGAAAACATTATGGGAAAAGGAGAAGTTGCGAGCAATTTCTCCTTTTCTCATAATGTTTTCCAGACTTGTCTGCAATAAACTGGTCAAATTTCGTTATTGTTTGGTAATGGGTTAACTTAGGAGAAACCACAAGATAAAAAACAAAGAAGTAATTGAATCCACTGCAGTTCTTTTCTGCGTCACTCTACATACGTATAAGACTCATCGCATCGTCGACTGACACTTAATCAAAACAACTCGAAATAGACAAAAGCGGTCATTAAACCCTGATAAATAATTAATGTTTTGACGGTACGTATGTCAGGGCTTTGTTTATTTGTCCTGGTTTTATCCACTTTTTATTTTTGTTTTCAACTTTTCGAGGCGTATGGTCACACATTGATGCTTTCGAAAACAATCCTCAAAATGACGAACCGTTTTTCAAGACGATGTTCAAAGACACTGTTTGTTTGTCAGGGTTTTGTTTATTTGTCCTCGTTTTATCTAGTTCTCAATTAAGTGTTCAACTTTTCGAGGCGTATGTTCACACATTGATGCTTTCGAAAACATTCCTCAAAATGATAAATCGGTTTTTAAGACAATTGTCAAAGACATTGTTTGTTTGATATGCCTACTTATAAAATGACTGGTAAAGAATGAAGCTGGTTTTTAAAGATTCTGCCAATGAAAAGACTGCCAATTAGCAATGTAATTACTGCAATTGTTTTTATGCTGACTTAAAGAACAAGTTTTCTTTTATCACATACTAACATCACGAATAAACGAAGAAAATACTGAATGTTCGTGTTGACATAAACCAACCATACTTCGATGGTTCTATAAAGAAAAGAATGCATATTTGAAGCGCAGTTCGAATTTGTTTGAACTATTCTTGAACTATGATGAGGAAAGATACTCAGAATAGCAAACAGGTTAGGTCATCTGGGACCATAGTAAATCATGCGAACTCTCTGCCAACTAAGTTATCTAATCCGCTTGTACATTTAAATATACCTCGTAATTCTAGACCCCCTGCTGCAGATTTAATACTAATCGAGCAGCATCAAGATTCTGCTCGAGCAGTAATTTGCTGCTCGAACAGAATCTTAATGCTGCTCCAAAGGCAAACTTCTCGTCGAGCAGCGTCTTAATACGTTGCTTTGTTTTGCTCTTTCATGTCGCCTTGTCAACTTGACAGGGAACCAAGTGGTACAAATCTACCAGGCAGAATGCTGGCTGGTTACGGACGGAACGAAAGAGCACATTGTCCGCTTGACAGGGAACGAACCGGTCTCTCCTCCAAATATAGAGACCGGTATGGTACATTCTGGCTGGTAACGGAAGGAACGAAAAAGCACATTATCCGCTTGACAGGGAACCGGTTTCTCCTCCGAATATAGAAACCGGTATGGTATATTCTGGCTGGTTACAGAAGGAACGAAAAAGCACATTATCTTCTTGACAGGAAACCTGTCTCACTTCCGAATACAGAGAGCGGTATGGTACATTCTGGCTGGAAACGGAAGGAACGAAAGAGCACATTATCCACTTGACTGGGAACCTGTCTCGCTTCCGAATATAAAGACCAATATGGTACATTCTGACTGGAAACGGAAGGAACGAAAGAGCACATTATCCACTTGACAGGGAATCTGTCGCGCTTCCGAATATAGAGACCGGTATGGTACATTCTGGCTGGAAGCGGAAGGAACGAAAGAGCACATTATCCACTTGACAGGGGACCTGCCTGGCTTCCGAATATGGAGACCGGTATGGTATATTATGGCTGGAAACGGAAGGAGCGAAAGAGCACATTTTCTGCGTGACAGGGAACCTGTCTCTCTTCCGAATATAGAGACCGGTATTGTATATTTTGGTTGGGAACGGAAGGAACGCAGACAGTATACTCTCCTTAGAGGCGAACGCCTGCTGGTTCAAACGAACGGTTGGCCGTGAGACGAAGCTTCCATCGCGGAAATATTGCGCAAAATCATTTGAAATTGGGATTTTGACAAACATTCGATACATATTATTTTAAATTTTAAGACCCTCAAAAGGAGTTCTGCTTTCAAAAACGCAAACCAATAATTCATTGGAAACCACCGTGTGTTTCTTGTTGTTGCTGTCGTATTTTGGACCGTTGCATTCTGACCAATCAAATCGCTCAGAACGTGCAGGCTGTCCGTTGTCTATTTGCTGGAACATAGCAGAACCAGTAGACAGCAGGGGACCAGTTTGCCTGTCTGCATAAAGTTCAAAGTGCTCAGCGGACATTACACTAACTTCATTAGGATTGAACAAACAAGCAAACCACACCTATGTTCTAGGGACAAACATCTCACACTGATAATAAATACCAATTTTCTAATGGAAAAACATATTAATGAATGCACTGCGATCCAATCCAATACTATTAAGCATAAAAGAGGAAAAAGGATATTTGAATGAAAAAGAATTGAAATGCACTGCATGTTTGTTTGTAAGAAGGGAAAACTTCCACAATTTTCCACTCTTGTTTCTATGTTGTAATTTATAAGACAGCTGAAATGAACAGAACTAATATACTCTTTCCTCATGTTGCCCTATGTTCATATATTTACTTGTAAATATCATAATTACGGTTTTCCCAGAAAGCTATACATCTACATGTACATAAACATTTTTCGTTGAAATATAGTTTATTCAAGAAATAAACATCATTATATACATTACAAATAGTTAAGTTAAACGGATTGGAACGAAAGCGTTATGCTTTAAGAGTTCCGCTCCTTCAAGTTGAAACATTTTGTAAGTTTATATGAACAATGTAGTAAGAAATTACAATATTTCATTTCTTAAATTTCCTAACGAAGGTTATTGTTTATACCTTTTTCTTCTATCGAAATGGATATGTTTGTTTAGGCAAACGGTAATTTCATTGCGTAACTTATAGTTTTATTCTGCGTAATTAGCAAGAATGATTCTTTCTTATGAAACTAATAAAGCATGAAATGCCAACATTTATGTCATTTTCTCCATTATGAAACAAACTGCTATTAACCCTTTCAATGCTGGGTGTTTTTCTAAAAACAAATTTTTGTGTCGCCTGCTTTCCAAAACCTTAGATAACTGCTTAATTTTGATAAGGAACGATTGCAAACAAGTTCGATTACATAACAATTCACTTGGCGGCTGGCCTGGATCTAACCGGTTTGCATTTGCCTGAAGTCGGTTCAAGCATTGAACACAGAATAGACGGTTGAGGTCTTGAATGAGGACTATTATCGGACAAGACGTAGGAATTTATTCGGCTCACCGGAAAATACGCCGAGCCTGATAACCTGATAACATTCAAAATTGCCAACTTTTTATTCTTTACATCCTCTTACATTTAAGGATTACAATCAACAAACAAACAACAAACGATAGTAAAAGAATAAACGAAATTGGACGGAATGTGGAGAATCCGTATATGCTGAAATTGTTATCAAACCCATAAACAATTACCACCCACATGTACCTAATATCAAGACGATTTAACTAAATATCCGCTTAATGATTTATTAAACTAACCCACAATGAAAAATTTCCACTCATAGTAGTATCTCTGGTAAGGAAGAATTCATTGAGAGAAAAGGGGAAATTGCTCAAAACATTAACAGTTCCGTCATTTTCTCTCACATATTTTCTTTTCCCCTCTAATACCTGTATGCAATAACCGACGATATTTGGTTATAAATTGGTAATTTGTAAGGAAATTATGTTTTTGTTTTTATCAATGTTCTTTAGCCCTTATAGTGCTGGAACCGGCTTAATGCTTATGCAAACAGGTTATACCCAGGCCAGCCACCATATCAATTGGCGACTGGCCTTTGATTTAACCTATTTTCAACTCTGAGCAAAAACACGGCTGGTATGTGATCAAGCCTGTTTGCTACTTTGAGTATCTGTCCTTTTCATAATTAAGCAGACATTTAAGATTTTGAAAAGCAGACGACACAAAAAACTTTTTTTTACAAATAAAAACAGCATTCTAAGGGTTATTATAATGAACCTGTACAATATTGAGGGATAACTCCTTTCCCAAACAATAACAACATTTGACCAGTTTGTCGAAGAAGACTCTGGAAAACATTGTGGGAAAAGGAGGAATTGCTCTTAACGAGCAATTCCTCCTTTTCCCCAAATGTTTTCTGCCCGATTAGAAGGTTATTTTTCAATTTCATCACATTTTGAAATGTCGTCTGCAAACTCTTTCAATTTGGAACAGTCGAAGATTTAACGTTTGGTAAAGGGTTAAAACAAGTATATAGGTCCACTTACCTACAATACAGGTGGCGAAGACGAGAGAGTACAGGATGATGAAGAAGACCCGGAAGTGGATTTCGTGGAACGGGTTGTAGAACTCGTAGTCCGCCATGGATATATTCCCGCCGTACAAGGTCCCATTAAGACTAACGTTATATGTGGTATTCGCCATCCTAAACGAGGAATTGAACAGAAACGATTGGATGAGTCTATAAAAGCTGAGACGTGGCTTTGTTGTATGTTATAGGCACTTACGACAACGATACACAGTTGTAAAAGTTGAACCTTTTCAAGCTGTTCGATAACCTTATAACAGCTGCGACGTGGCTTTGTTTTATGTAATGTAATCACTTAAGACAACGATGAACGTAGGAATTTAACGATATCCGACTGTTCGATAACTCGATAACAGCTGAAACTTTGCTTTGTTATACAGACTATATATTGTATTTAATCACTAAAGACAACGATATACAGTCGTATTAGTTGAAAAATATCAAATTTTTCGATATCGTTTTAACAGCTGAGACTTTAATAAGTATTGTGTTATCACTAATGACACCGCTATACAGATGTATAAGTTAAACAATATCAAACTGTTCGATCACTCAATAAAAAGCTAACACGTGGATTAGTTATCCATATGTAATAATCACTTAATACTTCGAAACACATGAGTTTAATTCAAACAGTATCAAGTTGTTCGATAATTCTATAACAGCTGAAACATGGCTTTGTCTTATGTTATGATCACTTAAGACAACGATATACAAAGGTAGGAACTTAAACGTTATCGAACTGTTCGATAACTCGATAACAGCTAAGGTTTTGTTTTGTTATGATCATGTAAAATTAACTTGGGACACCGATACAGTTTCTGTTGAACAGTATCAAGCTGTTCGAAAACTCAATTAAGTCTGACACTTGGACTGGTTATGTTTTTATCACTTAAGACAATGATATACAGTCGTATAAGTTGAACATTTTCAAACTGTTCGATAACTCAATACTCAATAACGGCTGAAACTTGGCATTGTTATATATTGTACTTGTTCACTAGAGACACAGATACACAGTCGTATAAGGTTCCAACTATTAGATAAGTTAATAACAGCTGAGCTTTGGCTTTGTTATATATAATATAATCATTTAACACACCGAAATAAAGTTATATAAGTTGCACTTTTTTCAAACTGTTCGAAAACTGAAAAACGGTTGTAACTTGGATGAGTAATATGTTTTTGTCATTTAAGACAACGATATACAGAGGTAGGGACTAAATAGTAAACGTTGTCGAACTGTTCGATAACTCTATCAACCCATATAGACTAAAACAAAAACTCATTAATTGGCATGTTAACTGAAGACAGCAATATGTCATTAATCCGACTAATTGGATTCATTTGGAATAATAATCCTGAATTAAAAAGAAGGATATCCAGTACAATAAGTCATTAAGTCTAGAACAATCTTCACATAATTAATTGTTATGTTTACGCAAATTTTCGGTACGATACAGGTTCATCTGATCACACATAGTGAATGGTTGATTGTCCTCCCTGGAAGAAAAGGATATCCAGTTCAATAACTCAGAAACGATCAAAACCTTTATTTCTCCACTGGTATATTTGTTTTAAACAATGATTCGTGGTGATTCAATCGTATAACACAAAACTGTATAGTAATGATTCTCCATGTAATTTTTTTATAAAGGTCATAGTCAGTCCAAACATTTATGAATTCTCAAACTGTACTGAAATAAATCGTTGTTTCTATTTACGAACGATTCGCCAGTATTTCATTTTTTGCACAAAGTAACTGGGTGCATTCATACTTAAAACAATTACGATTTCCAAATAAAAACCAAAATCAGACGGCACACTGCCGTTAATCGTTAATACTGCGAGTTAAGAATTTGCCAAGAGCCGATCCTGCAAATCGACAAAATGCCAAAGCTACTGTGTCCTTGCCTTCACGAATTACCTATTATTTCGAACGTAATATGTGAAAAAAATGTTGAATTCTATATATCGTTTGGTTTTATACTTATTCAAACTATTGAAAAAACTCGCGTTTGCGACAAGTCCCCTGATCCATATAATTTTCTTATGATTTCAAACTGAAGTGTTTGTGTTATTGTATCTAGCGCCAACCAAGTGGGTAACGATTCAACCTCAAAAATGGTATCCAGTGTGATAACACACAAAAACCTAAAAAGATCACCGAGAGTTATGTTTCTAGCAAAACAACGACCCGGGATTGAAAGCTCGATTACACTAATATTGTGTTGATCGTTTATGAAAATAACATCCAGTTCGATAATGCTTTGGTCCAAAATTGGATAGATAGATATCTAACACATACGTACTAAAACAATAACTGAATAATATGTTTCTAGAGAATAACGACCCGGTATTGAAATATCTATTTTACAAATATTGTGTTGTATGTCCATGAAAATGACATCCAATTCGATAATTCATTAGTCCAAAATTGGATATGTCTAAGTGTCCTGTTTAGAAAATTACAACACAACGTTATGCAACTTATGCTATCATAAAACTACGCAATTATCGTTGATGAATACTCCATACGAAAATGATATCCAATTATATCAACTCTTGTTTCCGAATCATTTATATCCCATACATAAATAATGAATACAGAGCAATGAGAGCATGAATGTAAAAATAGGTTGTTGATTTCAATATCATCAATACTTTAGTGCGTTCTAGATGGAATGCTTCAGCGCAGTTGCTGCAAGATAACAATAAGGTACGTCTAATTGATTAAGATGTAACTAATCGATGCATCGATCCATTTCCGCGATTTTGTTCAACTGTCATTTTTTTCAGTTAAAGAAAATGAATCGAACTTAGAACAAACTTAAAACTAAAATGCCTAGGAAAGGTTTAAGCCAAACAAAATCAAAATCCAACGATATCATGTAGTTTGTATATTCAAGTACACAACATACTTTTTATAAAATCATCCGAACAACTCGATTGTAAAAAAAATCACAAATGAACAATTTCATGAGACGTTTCGTGCGAAAAATTTACAAATCCAAACAACTCTTTGACAAACAACATTTTCCCGTCTTTCACATGATACGCATTTGAAGATGCTATTTCCTTGTGGACGTCATAAATAAAGTAATGACCGATCCGATTTTTCCCGGATAAAAAATAAATTTACTCTTCTTAAACTCCAACTGCACGGTGTTCACATCTCGAAGGCAAATGTTTCAATTTCAACGCCCGCGCTCATCAGTTCAATTACACCGTTACGAGTTTTTTTCCCGATATTATTTTTTTTTATCTTCCTATCTAACAGGCAAACAGAAGGCTTTTGTTGACATGTTAACGGCAATACTAGGTGAGGACGATCCTAGGCTCGCTTCTTATGGCTTTCCAATACGGCCGGTATGCAGCGTGTCTCAGATACACGCGTCTGTCCCGTTTATAAGAGGTTAGAACGTTACAATTACAATCATTATTCGACGATAACTGTCATAAGTTCATGTTTAATTTTTGTTTTAAGCTGTCAAAAAACTCCACCATCTTTGCTAGGAATTGATAAACACTTTTAAAGCTGTCATAATCTCATCATTTTTATTTTTATTTCGGCTGTCATAAAACTCCACCATCTTGAAAGGAAATTGATAAACACTTTTAGACCAAAGATCATCGAATCATTTACGATAATCTATTTGACGCTGGTAATCTTATACAAACTCAGAAGCAGACATCCTCAAGGCCGGGTAATAAAACAGCTCTCTAAATATTTGTAAGACTACACTTTCTTACAAAGCCCTGTCGGAAAATAGCAGACTCGACTTTTAACCTAATCAGTGCAGGGATATATGAGAAGAGGCAGAGGATGGTGGGTGATTGGATGGTTATAAAAGATAATTGAAATCAACATGACTCTTCTGCACTTACAAGAACAGAACATGTCTAGACGCAAATAGAATCTTCTGCATTCTCTCCGTTTTTATGATTTTTGTTCTAGGTCATGATCGGTTCATTAGTTGGTGGATTGTTTGGAACGATTGATTGACCATTTAATTGACTATTGATTGATTGATGGCAATGTGTAAAGATGAAAGGTAAAAGGTTGCCTTAGTTATTTGACGATTTTTTCATTCATTGATTTCTTCATTCATTGATTTTTTCATTCATTGATGTTTCATTTATTGTTTTTTTCATTCATTGATTTTTTCATTGATTTATATATTTAATGATTATTTTCTTATCAATTAAACGATTGGTAATTTTATTGATTGCTTTGCGATTTGATTTATTGTTTGGTGATTTATTGTTTGCTTTATTTTGTTGAGTAGTACATAATTTGAATTAGGGCAGTTGTTCTATAATCTAAATTATCGATTAATGATTGAATACCAGAATTATTGGATGATTGATATATTCAATTATCTTTTCTTTTTAATTGCTTTAATTATTGGACATATTTATTCATTGATCGAATGGTTGTAAAATTCATTTATTTCCTATTCGACTTATTGCTTCGGTGATTTATTGATTGATTAATTTATCGATTGTTGTAATGATTGATTGAGTAGTTAATAAATTTATTTGTGAGTCTTGTAATTGAAATTCAGTTCGTTCATGTCAGGCATCGTACCTATGTTTACAATGCGGTATTCACTGACATATACAACGTCGAGGTATTGTTAAGCTACATACTTCATGTCTTACCACAAGCAATCAATCGTGAGTGGTGTTTCAAAACAGACAGCTTTGAAACCAAACATTTATCATAGATCGGAAATAACAAACAGTTCAATCATCTTGAACTAGAAACCCCGTTCTAAAGTACAGTTCGCCCTGTTATGTCAGGTATGATACATTAGTTCTAAAACGATGCCTCTGGTGTGTATACGTATATTTCTTTGTGTGGGTTTGAAATCGTGTCAACATCATTTCGGGTAAATTGCGATATCCGACTCTTTCAGACGGAAGAAAACATAATACCCTACCGCCCATAGGGGCTGGTTAATCCAGATAGAACCAATGGCATTCAATACGTTAGTTTGGAGACTAGCTCTCATAAAAATCTAAATGCCCTGATTGCGATTCAAACCCACGCGGAGAGGGGCCATGTGATATCAAGTTCTGTACTTTAACCACTAGGTCATGATCTCGCTTGGGCACTTTCGTAAACCAGTTTTAAAAACAAATATATCAAAAGAAATCAAAAATCGAGTTAAAGTTTAACTTTTTTTAATTTACATCGATTGTGACGGAAGCTTGAAGCTTATCACATTTGCTCTCGATGACTGCTTGCTGGGTATTCCACCAGTACACGCACTGATTTGCGGGTTAGTCCCGGCGACGTTCGACCAATGCACCACTGTCGCCCACAAAGCCAATTTGCTCATAATGCGCACAATCTATTTCAATTCGGTGACTTTATCAAATTGTTACTTACATCAGGCGTCAATGAAGAAACACATGTACAACGTTCCTTTCCGTTGATGATTGCTGTCCGCTCGGTACAATACCTCAATTGGGTATTTCTGTGAGTTGAGAAATCCTCCTCAGATATAAGTGTAGGGTTAAAGAATTTCGGGTAAATCGGCCTCGGCGTATAACACCTTTTCTAAGCTTGTAGTTCAATGTGTATTGAAGTGTTGGACATCATTTTTTTTATCGGTAACTCATACGAAAAGGGAAATTATACGTTTTAACATATAGTGTGGTTTCCTAAATCAAATTAAACGACTTTTCAGATTTCACATTTAAGATCTATTTGTGAAAACGAAAGTGAAGTGACGTCATTCCGCAAGAAACAATATGACGTCATCTCTATCATTTCAGAGGTGTTTTCATTGGATTAAAGCCAATGTTTTCAGATTGACAATACCTATGTGCCGAACCTATTCTTAATGATGCAAATTCAGACAAAAACACAGCAGACAAAATAGAAAATCAGACAGGAAGGGTTTTTGCTGTCTATGAATAAATTCTCATCTTATGACAGTGATTAATGTAAATCAACAATGAGATGCTACCCATAAGTTCAACAATAACTCGAGGGCACAAATTCCAAATGAAAAAATGGGGTATGGTTTTAAATAATATGTTATATGCTGTCATATTGAACCTTACTTTTGGGACTATTATTTAATGTCCCCCATTTGCATTACACAGTACACAGCTTCAACCAGAAGATTGAGGATACATGGAACAGTCTATCAGCCAGTGGTGTAGAGTCATTAAGTGTAAATAGTTTTAAAAACTGTTTAAATAATGTGTTAAAATCCTCCGTTAAAATTCCTACCGGCTTTTTATGAACCGAGAGAGGCATTTAAAAACAACAATCCTATACAGATCAGAGAGGGTCAGCCTAGAAACGGTCCCGGACAAGGTAGACAAGGTAATGCTTTCAGTTGTTCTAAATCCATTGAAGTCCTTCTTTCATGTTCAATTTCGTAATTGGTTTAATGTAAAATACCCATAATTCAATCACGGCCTTATTCCTAATTATGAATACGTTTCATAAAAAAGGAAAAAAAATATTCAATTGAGGTAGAATACCCATAAATCCGCCATTTTTTATTTCTTTCCTTCGTCGGATTACTTCGGTCGTTCTCGGTATACATCGGTCCGGGTCGGAACTATTCGGTTTGCACCGAATAGTTCCGGCCCCAACCGAAGTATACAGACAAGAAATGAAGTGATTCGACGAAAGAATGAATTTTAAAAAGGCAGATTATGGGTACTTTACTTAAATCATGGTATGAAGTCTTCCAAAATAAAAAAGGTAATTCCAAGAATCCAAGACAGTAAATCAAAAACCCTTACCTTGTGCAGTGTAATAAATCCCTTTGCCTTTCGACGTTAAATAATTCCCTAATCCAAAATTAACATTATTTCGCGCCCAGCCAAAACATTTGTTTTGTTACAATGGAAGAGCAACATTAGTGCAGATCATCACCGTTTACGTATCATTCTAATTTTACATTGGAACGGTTCTACCCATATATTGCATTTACGTTAAAGGGAGATAATAATTATACACAATTTAATTTGAAACTTCTACTCAACGGTCAACGTCTCGGCCCGCTATATTAGTTTACGTACAAGAAGTAACGCTTTGAGAAGTTTGTAAGCAATTTTGTTTACCGTCACCGCGGGGTTGTGGTTAAAGCGTCCGCCTCGGGAAGGACGATCTAAGCTTCGAGCCCAACGGGAGGCGTTTGTCCGGAAAATGTTTCTCGTGGAACTTGTTCCAAGATGGCTGGATCGTGAACCGCGTGCTAGTTAAAATAATGGTTACTGACTGTTATGCGCTCGCGCCTGGCATAGTGATAGAAGTTGGGAGGTACTAGGTATTATGAGTGAAAAGTGTCTCATAAGCCAAACCGACTGGCCATTTCGATAGAGATGACACTAAACAAAACAAATCTTTTTATACAGGATTTTACATCGTATCAAAAGATTTCAGTTAAGTCATGGATTTCCTGGGTACATTATTACTAGGTTATGGTTCCAAAGAGCCTTGCCAGAGGACTCTCCTGCAAAATCAGAGTTACCGATAGGATCGAACCCGAGACTCCCATAGTTCTTAGACTGACACCTTAACCACTGGACAACGCAGGGCCCAACATTAAGTAACCGATTGATTCTAGACGTGTCATGCATTTAGAGATACCGTTTAGCCTTTAGGATCTGAATTTAAGTAATGTGTATGAGAAAGCAGTTATATAAGTGCTTGAAAGATGAGCCTTTCCGCTTACAATCAAATGCATCCGACTTTCCACAATCCAATTTAAGAATTTACCAAACAATAAGCACATTTGACCATTGTTTTGAAGAAGACTGTGAAAAACACTGTTTTAAAAGGAGGAATTGCTCGTAACGAGCAATTTTCCTTTCCCCACAATGTTTTCTGCACTATCAAAAGATTATTTAACAATTTCAACACATTTTGAAATGTCGTCTGCAAACTCCCTCAATTTGGAACGGTCGAAAATTTGGCGTTTGATAATGAGTCGATGAAATCCGTTCGATTTCCATTATAGCAAACTCGTAAAAAAAACAGCACAGTCATACACACTTGATGACTTCATAGACTTTAAGATAGATGTTTCCATTTACGATACAAACGCCCTAGGCCCTACGGTACAGACATCTAGTCAAGAAATTAGAAAGAACATATGCCAATCCAAAACATTCAAACGGACTTAAAGTCTATAATGGCAACGCCCCTAGCAACTATGGTGTTGTTTTGTCGAAAGGCATGGTACAACTATTAACGCTTTCCCAAACAATAACGACATTTGACCAATCCGTTGCAGACGACTCTATAAAGCATTGTGGGGAAAGGAAAAATTGCTCGTGACGAGCAATGTTTCCTTTTCCAACAATGTTTTCTGCCCTATCATAAGATTATTTTCCAATTTCATCTCATTTTGAAATGTCGTCTACAAACTCTTTCAATTTGGGTCAGTCGAACATTTGATGTTTGGGAAAGGGTAAATGCAACCATCTGTTAAACTTGATTTAAATGGAAATATGTATCATATCAGATTGTACTTTAACGCAGTTGACGTTCGATGGTATAGACCCAGCAATCCACTGCACAGGCCAGTATATTTATACCTCGTAGGTAGTTTATGAATACACCAGAAATCCTTTGGAAATTCTACTGTTTTCCACCTGATAGCACTTGATTACAACATTTCACACAGGGAGTAAATATTTATGTAAACACACACAAATTGATTGAATATCACAATTTAATGAATTTGGGTTTTTTTTGTTGTTTTTTTAACTAATTTCATTACTGATTATCACATCAACACATCTGTGTTTCATATTTGCTCAACAGTTTCTATTCGGAAATCCACGGCTTTTGCCGGGGATTGCCGAGTAGATGCGATGGCAACCGGATATGCCCTTCGTCGCTACCATATGATAGTTCCTCATTTCCTTCGACGTTATTTTAAGAAATGGAAGAGGTGTTCCGATTGGTTACGGTATGTCTTGCGCGTTTAAGTACGCGTTACATAAACAACAGTATTTAGGCTCGGACTAACCTGCCCATTTGGTAGTGTGTCCATCTTGGTTTACAGTGGTCTCAAATTCAAGCCATGGCTTGGTTAATATTTTTTCATTCGTTTCACACAGATTGTGAACCGTATTCCAACATCTAATATTATTCGCTTATAATAGTACTTGCTGCGTACAAAATCAGTACTCGCCCCGAATGTGGATTAAAGAAGGGTCGATCTTAAAGTGGATCCCGCTTCTCAAAGGATTCGTGCATCAGAGCCTTGTGTCCCAAGCCCGACGCTCTACCCCTAAATTACTTCACGGGGTTAACTAAAGTTTATACAACAATTTCGATCCGTCTGTTACCACTGATCAATAATGTACATACTGTTAATGGTGTCAGCAGCTTGAAAAGGGCTTGTTAATTACTATAAGTGATGTATACAATGTATCAAGAGCAATAATAGGTGCGTTTATCACTGTAATATGACTTAAAACCGGGTAGGAATATTCCTGGCGGAAGTTAAAGCTCGTCTAAGGGAAGTCAATACTGGTCCAGCGGATATTCAATAAAGCGATCTCTGTTGCTTGAGCGGAACTAAATTCGTCTGCTTATTTCGGAGGCCAATCGAATAATCCCTTTCCAAATAAATAGTTTTCGTTTCTTCTAAGTTTAAACTTATGAAGTTTCCATGGCAAAGTGAAGGCGTTTTGCACTTAAACATGAACTCGTTCTCCATATATAAATGTTTTATCGTAACGGATAAAATGATATCATTTGATTGAAGCCTAACACCATTCGAACTTTCACTGAAATTTTGATTTGAAATGGAAGCGCGTTCCACGCACTTCATGCATACCAAAGACGTATAGAGATACGGTGAAAAGACATAATGAAACATCTGTTACTTTTGTAGATATCAGACACTATTGCGGTAAAGTTCATTCATTTATGTCCTTGATTCATCTTCCTTGATTTGGTTAAACCATGTTGTACCATGGACTTTTGTAAATGCTGTAACGAACCGAGCAAACGAACCTCTCAAAGACACAAACACATCCGAACAGTGAAAGACACTGTTGTACACTGAGCTGTTGTGTATACCAGCATGTTCTCTCAAACAATACATTAGGTTCCTAATTTGCATAAGACATAATGAATCATCTGTTACTTTTGTATATATCAGACAGTATTGTGGTAAAGTTCATTCATTTATGTCCTTGATTCATCTTCCTTGATTTGGTTAAACAATGTTGTAACGTGGACTTTTGTAAATACCTGTAACGAACCGAGCAAATAAACCTTTCAAAGACACAGACACATCCGATCAGTGAAAAACACTGTTGTACACTGAGCGGTTATATATATATATATATATATATATATATATATATATATATATATATATATATATATATATATATATATATATATATATATATATATATATATATATATATATATATATATATATATATATATATATATATATATATATAGCATGTTTTCTCAAACAATGCATTAGGTTCCTACTTTGCATAAACGTTCATCGAACGTTACATAACTCCCACTTCCGAGAAGACTCGTCCCGAGTCTCGGCCTTTGGGAAAAACGTGGGGAAGGCAACTCCGATAGTAGGGGAAGTCTCAAACCCACCGCTGCCACCAATATAACCAACCGAGCAAATGAACCTCTCAAAGACACTGTTGTACACTGAGCGTTTGTGTTGTCTTTATATAAATACCCGCATGTTCTCTCAAACAGTGCATTAACTTCCTAATTCGCATAAACGTTCATCGAAAGTTACAATGCCATGTTCATGTATAATATGTTTTATATGTATATAATATGGCGAACAACTTAAAAAAGTCTGAGTTAATAAACATGCATGTAAATGTATATCTATCTAAATTGACCTTTGTCGGATTACTCCAATTGTCGTTATATTGTCTCTTTCAACATCTCAGATATGCACATAGAAAAAGAGAGTTCGGTGCATAAAAGTAATCACAGACATCTTAATCACTGATAAAGGAAATATTCGCAGGCACTTCAATAAATCTTTCCCGTACGTCAACAATTTTGAAACGGTAGACATACTTTGTTTAAACGATATAAAATAGTTCTCTAATAGGATTTCACAAAATTAAGTTTCAGCAACTGGGATATCGTTTGAAAACATACTGTTTGTTCACAAAAAGACTTAGCTATGCAAAATTCAAAATAAAATGGCATGTTTCTTGGCTTTTTTTCTACTTATCATACTGTAGAAGGGAAAAACGCCCAATGCGCTAAGTTTATAACGACGACTCTTCTTTCTTCAATTTCCCTCATACGGAAATTATGTAACATGCCTATTTAAAATTTTTGTCCATGGATGTGAAATAGTTTGGGTGTTAAAACTGGTTTCTTTTAAACTACACAACAGCTATATTGCTTTAAGATACGTAGTGAAGAGCAGCCATTGGAATCAAAATTATTATACAAGTTTCAAGTTTCAAATAGTTTATTGACATATAAACTGAACATAGTTTGTTGTCAAACATGAATGCAACATATAAATGCATAGAAATGCATAAAAATGCATAAACATGGCAGTACAAACATAAAAATGAGAAAAATGTGATTTTGTGATGAAAAAGAATCACAGAATACAATAGAAAAATTAAAGCAGTTGTAAAACTAAATGCCAGAATACTTGGTAGTTATGAATTATTGGTTAATTACAATATGATTATTGCGTCTGCTATTAGCTTTATCTATGAATTTACTAATGTTTAAAATTGTTTTCTTAGAATTTGTTTCCATTAAGCATATGAATTTCTGAATATTTGGCCAAGTATAATAATATTTTGGCAAATACAATCTTCTGATATCTCTATAAAAAGGACATACGAGTAGAAAGTGAAATTCGTTTTCAATTACATTCAAATTACATACTGGGCATTTCCTATCATCTCTGGCAATGTTTCTGTGCCTGCCTACTTCAATTTGAAGAGAATGTGCTGAACATCTAAATCTTGTCAGAGTTATTCTGCTTTTTATATTGGTAATGGTTGAAAAATACATTTCCATTTCAAATGATTTTTTGAATAGCCTATAACTTTCTAATTTGTTAAATGTATTTAAATCAGCGAACCAGCTCTGTATATAAATATCATAAATGCGCTGGGTAATGCTTGTTAATGGTATTCGTGAAACATCAGTTACATTTATTAAGTGAGAATATCCTATCCTGTCTAATAAAGAGTGCATATTCAATTTCCATTCATTGACTGGATTTCCCACATTATCAGACATGTTATATATTTTGAATAAAAGAGAGTTTGGAAATTTACAAATTTTTGCCCAATATTTAACTAATGCAATTTGCCTTAAAACATGAAGATGATATTTGCCTAGTTCACCATATACTGCAGTGTTAGGGGTTTTAAAATTAACTGATAATATTTGTTTTAAAAATTTCAATTGTATACGTTCATAATCAGTTGCCTTGTGAAATCCCCAAACTTCAACACTGTACATTAATATGGGCAATACGATTGAATCGAATAACTTTATTTTTTCAGAAACATTTAATGAGACCTTATCGAATAATGAATTCAACGAAAACAACGCCTTTAAGGCTTGAGAAGAAAGTGGTTTCTGAGTATTGTAGAATTTTCCATTATAGGACAAATTACAACCTAGATATGTAAAATTCTTAACAATTTTAAGCTTATGACCATTATATATAAAATCAACATCTGCAAATCGGCTACCTTTTTTAACAAATCATAACAAACGTTTTTTCAATATTTAATGAAACTTCCCACTCTTTCGAGTAGTCTTGGAACTTATTAAGTAATAATTGAAGGCCTTCAACAGTGTAAGAAAAAAGAACATTATCATCAGCAAATAGTAATACAAACAGTTTCACGCCTTCCAAAGTAAAACAATCAAAAGCATCTGATTCCATATACTCGTACATGTCGTTAATGAAAAGAATAAATAAAAGAGGAGATAATGGTTCACCTTGTTTTACACCCATTGTTATATCAAAAAAATCAGTCACCTGTCCATCGGTTCTTATACATGATTTAATATTTTCATACATAGTTTCAAGCATTCTTATAATTCTTGTAGATGTTCCTATTTGAGTTAACTTGAACCAAATTGTATTATGCTTGATTGTATCAAATGCCTTGTATTATATTATTTAAAAATCACATATTTGCATTGTTGTTTGCCATATAATTATAAGTTGCTATTTAAACCATAATTAACTCGGGAAGCGTGAACCTATCTAAGTTTGTACAGTTAATATGTGGTAATTCTCAAAATCATATCACGTTTTTGGATTAAGATGCATGTGAAATCATTGTATACCCTCTTTAAATAATTAAAAACGATATAATTTTGCTTTCAATGACTATTTCTAAGTGCCTTTCGTATAACAATACAGCTGTTGTGCATTTTTAAAGTCATCAACCTTTTCACTTCCAAATTTCCTCACATATGCGAACATAAACCATTGAAAGGATATCTTAAATAACTATGAATCATTGTTGAACACATCTTGAAACCTCAATTTCGATGAAAATATGGACAATCTTAGAGAAATTATCATTGAGTGCATCAATTTCAATTATCACATAATACAGAATACAGCAAGGGTCCTCGACCTAACCTTTATTGAGAAAAAGAGTACTTCCTTACCCCTTAGAACACTGAGTAATTTTCTAAAAGAAAAACGATTTTGATGTACTTTGCTTTCCGAAACCTTTAATATCTGACTGATTTTGAGGAGGAAAGATCCTCAGGCTAGGAAACAGGTTAGATCACAGGCCATCCGCCAATATACAAAGCAGCTGGCCAGGATCTAACCTATTTGCATAAGCATGAAGTTGCCTCCAGCACTATAAGGGTTAAATATGTTTTAATTAGTATCCTGAGCGATGTCGCATACTGATTGCTTCTAGAGACTTCACGATAATTGTCTCAAGATGCATTGAGTTCAAAATGCCTGAAATCTTCAAAGGTCTTTGAACTATTGTGTTTGGAGACGTACTTAGGCTTCCTTTATGTAGCTACATTGTGTATAATAACTTATTTATTTTTTTTGTATGGGTTTTACATTACATCAACATTATTTCAGTTATGTAGCGATGCCCAACTCTTAATGATGGAGGAAGACCCCATCCTCAACTGCCATAAGGGCTGATCAAGGCGGGAAGAACCATCGGCATTCCGTAAGTCAGTTGGGAGACTGCCTTTCATTATTTGTCTGCGCCACGCGCAACACATATATTGTGTTAACTTAGATTATGTAAATCTTTGGTCCATGGAGCGTTATTTTTACCTTCTTACAAAGAAGAATATACGCTGTGAAAAGAGGCATATTTCGCCCATAGCTACAATCGCCACTGCAATGCAACTATTGTGATAATTTTGTTCATTGTTTTGCGTCTTCAAATAATCTGCCTTTCGTATATCCTAAAGAACAGAAAACAGCAAGGTATCTTGCCCTAACCTATATTGAGACAAAAAACACTTTGTTACAAAAGTAAATATGCAGTAGTTTATATTCCGAGCGATGTAGCATGCTGGTTGCATCTGAAGATTTCCCGATAGTTGATTGGCATAAGTTCCACTGAGTTCAAAGTGCCCGTGATCTCCCAAACGCAACAAAAGGTATTTCAACCTTGTTTTTGAAGACGTATTCTTTGTTTAAATATGTGTTATCATCGTTCATAACATTGTTTTATACAAATATGTCAGCCTAATTTGGGTCGATACTTTATTTATCAAGAAAATCTAAATATCATCTCTTTTTACGTTCTTTATTTTGTTTTTCTACTTGTTCTATTTAATCTCGAACGTACGTTTTCTGGTTTCCATTCGGTTCATTAATAGATGTAACATTTGGCTTGATGGTGCATCAAGTTGCAGTTTAGAAGATGGTGAATTGTGCCAGCATTTATACACAGGATATCGGGATGTACATGAAAAGTGTCAAAGCTATAGAAAAAGAAACATATGAAATTAAAAAGAGGAAGAGGAATAAGTATTTCCATTGAAGTATTGCCAAACCAATTTTATACAGGAAGTACCCATGATTGCCTCGTACGAGTTCGCTGAGAAGGTATATAAAGAGCTGTTAGCCTGCGGTTCTAGCTCTTGCGTATACTCGCACAAGTGCAGGGGCGTACGCATGGTAAAGGGTACCGCTTTACTAAACATTGTTTATTTGAAATTTGCGTAAGTTCATAACAACATTCCCTCTTGTTTTAATAAATGGGCAAGCGAAATTGCAAAGTAATACATCATTGACGGGTCACACTCCAATAATGTACTTGTATTTAAGATGCTATTCATTGTTACATGTATCCGTTTTGGCTTACGCAAATATTTTCCTTAAAGACGTTCTGGGTAGTTTTTTCTGTGCATCCGAGGGAAATAATAAATAAATGTTTCAGAAGAGGTACTTGTATAGTAGACGGATATATCTTTTTATCCGAATGAAATACAAAATGCATTTAAGAAAAATCATATTGACCCTAAAAACACAAAAGTTTTATTAACATTATTTAATATTTCTTATGCATATAAAGACTCCCAGCTTCTATTTTTCTTTTCTTTTTTTTTTTCGTTTATATAAATCTTTTTCAAATATGTTACCATGGAAACTGTCATTTTACAAAAAACTAACTCGTCAACATATACTTTTTTTTGAATTTCGTATTTCAAGATCAAATTTTACTTCAGATACTGAAAAATAAGAAAATCCTACGAAAGAAATTTTTGAAAATCTATTTTTTTTGTGTAATATACATATTCATTTTCATTGTTTTCTTGTCTATAGAAATTTAAAAAAATGATTTGGATTGCAAAAATAGTTCAGATTGTAATTAACTTATACAACACTGCCTTATAAAGTAATGAATGTATGAATTCATGTTTTTTGTGTTCATTAATCTTCAAGGAAATATTATATCATTTTTGAAGACGGCATGGTCATTTTGAAATATTGCCCCAAATAGTTACCATGAAAACTGTCATTTTACAAGAAAACATTCTCGTCGACCTGATTTTTGTCATTTTTGAATTCACAATAAAATGTTAGATAACATATCAACAATTTAGAAAATACTACGAAAGGATTATTTTCATGTAGAAAACGTCTTAAGTCGTTAAGCTAATCTTGCTGCCGAAAATATATTCGAGATGCCTTTTTTAATTCATGAACAAATATGTTTCGGAAATACTGCGAAACATTTGCATGTGCGCTCTCTTAAACAAGTAGATACTGATATGATCTTGTTTGTTTGGCTCTGCCAAATTTGTCCTTAACTCGGCGACCTAAGTAAATCTTAAGATGGTTATGTCATTTTAGGTCATTTATTCCGCTTTCAATAAGGCTCTTAGACACCAATAATGTCTTTGTCTGATATAACACCTTCAGAAACTCATTAAGCAGACAAGGAAAATTAACTTTGATTAGAAAAAAAAATAATTTGGCACGAGAACAACCTAAAATTATTTTGTTAGAATTACATCGCGACACCAACCCTTTCATCATGCCTGATATATGGTCCGTGACACTGCTTTGATTTTACCAATTTCACAAATTGTGTGTAACCTTTACCAAACATTGAATTTTCGACTGTCCAAAATTGAAAGACCATTCAAAATGTGATGAAATTGTAAAGTAATCTTCAGATAGGACAGGAAATATTGTGGGTAAAGGAGAAATTGTTTGTTAAGAGTAATTTCTCTTTTTTATGCAGAAATGGTCTGCAATACCATGTGATTCAGACTAAGATGTGTTGCAATGCATTAACAGTTTGAATCATCCAAACCAAAACTGCAGTAAATATGTTTGCAATGTGTGCTTGTATAGTTAATGCAAATAAGGCCTCCATTGACCCGGCGTCTAACGGGATTCAAACCTTCGACCATTGTGTCCAGAAACCGGGGCTTAACCTACATGTATGGACCGCTGTGTTCATATTTCTTATGCAAACTCTTGGGAATTGAAAACGTACTGTGTTTATATTCTCTTACGCATTCGGATAATCCGACAGAGTAATTAATACTTTAATGACCACCATTACTACTCGCTGTTGATAAACAATCATAAGCGCTATTGTTATTTTTTAGGAAACGAATAATTTCTAAGAAATGATTACGTGACATCACACAAATTACACATGACCTAGATGAACGTTTATTTGTTCTGGAGTATTAGATACAATTTACAGCTCATTAATGGGGTCAGTGATGATTCATTATTTCGAAAGTCACAGATGCATGAACGTTGAACTCATTTACAAACGATAATGACATTTGACCATGTTCGTGTAAACGGCTCTTGAAATATTGTGGGAAAAGGGGATATTGCTCTTAACTAGCATTTTTTTCCATTTCAAACAATCTTGACTGCCGTATCAGATCGTCATTTCAATTTCATCTCATTTTGAAATGTCGTCTGCATACTCTTTCAATTTGGAGCAGTCGAACTTGGCGTTTGGTAAGGTATATTCAGTACCATTGTCGTAAACTAGTTCAAGCTTGATCTAACATAAAACGATCCTGTTTGGAGAAATAGAGGAACACTCCCTCCAGAAAATGGTCGATAATGGTGGTGCAAAAGCGAAGCAAGTACATACAAGTAGTTCGTTTGAATTGAGACCTCTCTTCAATGATATATTTCCTGTAATTAGTGGGTGCACAATTATCGGATAAGTGTAATTTGCCTACCGACTCCTATTGTCTTCTCCTGCATGTTTTAAATGTTTGGCATTACAAAGGACCGAAACGAAAACATAACCTTAGGGAAACAATACTGTTATGATGTGATGGTCAGCTAAAAATGGATGAAAAGTCAACAAGTCTGTTACAAATAATGTCAGCTGGTCTCGCTGACTAGAACGATCACAAGGGCCTTCAAAAGAATATTTCTCTTAAGTGCGTGCAGGGTTGGTTGATGCGCGGGAAAATGATGCTGCGCGGATACGGATACTTTCCTCCCCTGCAGATTTGGCTGTTATTGTGCATCCCATAAATGGTGAGTTTTTAGGTTCATTTAGTGAACTAAAGACAAACATTACCACTTACAAACTGAATTATATGTATAAGACTATGTCAGAAGCGAGTAAATTGGATGTTGGACATATTGAAAACACTGGATAGTTTAAATTACGCGGCTTCATTTAAGGCACCAGGGAATATATGATTTTGAAATATAGGCGATGGGCCCCACAACGCCTAGCAGGCATGTGGAAGACCCTAGATTGCCATTCTGTTATGTAATGTTTGTGAATATCCAAATCTACCAGTATCGTGATATGAAGTAACGGGAAGAGGGTCATGTTATTCTAAGTTCCTAATTATCACAACTAGGTCATTGGTAGCGATGGTACATTCAAAGACGCAATGGAAAGTGTTATTAATTAAGTAATCGTGAGAACGTGAGCTTAACAAGTATATCCTACACTGGAACACGATTTGCCTAAACGACTAATTGGAATATTAACATCGGCAACAACTCCTTCCGTTGAATGATGCTGGTCTCCTGGCAGATATGTGAACACCAAACTATTGTTTAAGCATGGAAAATGATTAAATACCTTTAAAAACCTATATAAAACTGTAATAATCAGGCATTACGTGCCTGTGTTTATGCGGCGTCTTGGATAGGTATTCCCAGAGACATAGATCTCTGGTATTCCGTCCTATGTATTGATATCATAGACTGGGAACCGGTCCCTCATCAATCGAATTTAGAGATCCTTATGGTACAAACCTACCAGGAAGAAAACTGGCTGCTAACAGAATAAACAAAAACAGCAGACACATGTAATAACCATATAATAACGTTTGCCGGTTCAAACAAACGGTTAGCCGTTACACGAAGTGTCCGTCATTGAAACATTATTCAAAATGATTTGAATTATGAATTTTGACAAGCATTTGATACAGATCAGTATATAATTATTAATTAATGTCTGATAACGGATGTCTGGTTCGAAAATCAAAAACCAATGATTCAGGGGAAACCACCGTGTCCTTGTTGTAGTTTAGCATTGGCCTGGCGGCACGTTATAACGCGTCTATGGGAAGTCAATACTGGTCCAGCGGATATTCAATAAAGCGATCTTTGACTCTTAAACGAAACTCAATCCGTCTGCTTGTTATGGAAGCCAATCGAACTAAACGTTTTCTGAATAAATATTCCCCGTTGTTTTTTTCTTCTTTTTGAAAGTAAACAGCCTATAAAGTTTCTATGGTATAAGGAAAGGCATTTTGCACTAAACCATGAAATAATAAGATTTGTTTAAAGTCTGAACCATTTTCTATGAAATGTCGATTTGAAAGGGTATATCATACCACGCACTGCAAGTGTACTGAAGACGTATAGAGATACTGTAAAAAGTAAACATAATGACATATCAGTTACGTTTGTAGATATCAGATAGTATTCTGGTAAAGTTCATTCATGTATGTCCTTGATTCATCCTTTTTGATTTGGTTAACTAATGATGTAACCTTGACCTTTGTAAATACCATGAGCATGTGAATGTATATTATGTTTTATATGGATATGTAATGGCGAACAACTTATAAAAGTCTGAGCTAATAAACATACATGTACACGTATGTCTATCTAAATTGACCTTTGTCGGACTACTCCATTTTGCCGTTCTTATGTCTCTTTCAACACTTCAGAGATGCGCATAGAAAAGAGAGTTCGGTGCATAAAAGTAATCACAGACAACTAAATCACTGATTAAAGAAATATTTGCAGACTATCCAATAGAAATTTCCCATACGGCCAGAATTTTGAACGATAGAAAAAAGTTCTCTAATAGGATTTCACAAAATTAAGTTTCAGCTTAGGATATCGTTTCAGAATAGAATGTTTGTTCACAAAAAGACTTAGCTATGCAAAATTTGAAAATGGCATTGATGTCATGTCCCCTGGCTTTTTGCTAGTTATCGATACTGTAGGAGGGAGAAACGCAAAAGGGCTTCGTTTTACATCGACTGTGAAGGCACCTATAAGCTTGTTCAAAGCCCCTCCCGATGACTGCTTCCTGGATACTTTATCAGTACTCGGACATATTCGTTGGTTCGTCCTCACCTAATGGGGAAACGAAGCGGAGACCCTCGATACAAGAGGCCGACCCTCGATCTCTATACAGGACGACTCTCCTTTCTTCATTTTCCCTCATACAGAAATTGTGTAACATGCCTAGCTTAAAGTGTTTGTTCGTGGATGTGAAGAAATTTGGAATTTAAAAGATATTTCTTTAAAACTGCACAACATTTGTAAAGCAAAGTCATTGGAATAAAAAGCATTACATGTCGTTTTTAATTCTTGAAGAAAAATATGAAAATAAAAATGAAATCTATTTGAAACAAACAATGATTATAATAGTTGTTTGGGGTGCATTAACAAAGTCGCTATTAATTAATTCAGGAAGCGTGAATTTATCTAAGTTTGTACAGTCAATATGCGGTAGATCTGAAAAACGAAATCAGGCGATTGGATTAAGATACATGTTAATTCATTGTATATACACTTTAAAGAATTGGAAACGATATCATTTTGCTTTCAATCACTATTTTCACGTGCGTATCATATAACAGTAGAGCTGTTGTGCAGTTTAGAGCTGTTGTGCATTTTTAAAGGAGTTAAAAATATTCACTTCGAAATTTCCTCACGTATGCGAACATACACCATTTAAAGGATATCTTAAATGACTATGAATCATTGTTGAACACATCTTGAAAACTCAATTTCGATTGTAAATATGCACAATCTTATGCAAATTGTCATTGGGTGCATTGCTTTCAACTATCATATGAGTACAGAAAACAGCGAGGGTCCTTCACCTAGCCGTTATTGAGACAAAACGTACTTGGTAAACCTTTAGCATGCCGGTTTATATTCTAAAATTATATTGGTGTGTCGTCTGAATTCCCAAACCTTTTATATCTGCTTGAGTTTGATAAGGAAAGATACTCAGAGTAGCAAACAAGTTATATCACAGACCAGTCGCAAATTTACTTTGCGGCTTGCCAGGTTCTAACTTGTTTGCATTAGTATGAAGTTTGTTCCAGAACTTTAAGGGTTAAATTTGCAGTAGTTGATATTCCGAGCGATGTTGCATACTGATTGCGTCTAGAGATTTTGCAATGATTGCCTCAAGTTGCATTGCGTTAAGATTTGTATTTGGAGCCGTATTCTATGTTTAAATATGTGGTTATACTGTCTATTATAATGTTTGATACATACATGTGATAACGAATTGCATAGATAATTTCTTAATTTGGAAGTTCATGATTCAAAACCATTTTCGAAAGCTTTTAAGTTATAATTCATTGTTTCGCGTCTTCGAACAATTTGCCTTTCGTATATTATCACAGAGTACAGAAAAATGCAAGGGCCTACGACCTAACCTATATTGAGAAAAAAACATCACTTTGTTACAAATGTAAAATTTATATGCAGTAGTTTATATTCCGAGCGATGTTGCATACTGATTGCGTCTGGTGATTTTTTGATAATTGATTGTCATAGGTTTTATTGAGTTACAAATGCCCGGAATCTTCCAAACGCAACAATAGGTCTCTCAACCATGTACTTGGAGACGTATTCTGTTTGTTGAAATATGTGTTATCATCGCGTATAACTTTGATGTAAACAAATATGTTAGCCCGATTTGGATCTTTTCTTTATATATTAAGAGAATCTAGTTACTATCTCTTTTTACCTTCCATATTTCTTTTTCTAACTATTCCATTCAATTTTGAATTTATAGACAGGATATAGTACTGTACATGAGAATTGTCTGAGCTAAAGCAAAAAGACAAATGCAATAAAAAAGGGCAAAACAGAGATGTATTTGCACTGAAATACATTTAATCCATTGGAAGTACCCGAGAATGTCCTGTACAAGTTCGCTGTTTAGTCTGTTGGGCTATTAGCCGGCGGTCCTGGCCCATGCGTATTGCATATCCCTACTAGCGCGGTTGTACGCACGGGTAAGGACCCCATGCCCAACGGGTACGTCTCAGGAAAGAAGCGTTATTTTACGTCTACGTTTATTTGCAACAAGATGATTGCACGAATTTTCCATATGTATGCCTCACAAGGATTGTTGTATAAATCGTAGCCTATCTCAGGCAGTCGGAAACGTACGTCTATGTATAGTACGTACGGCGTGGTTCACAAAGGTAAATGCTCTTTATGTATGTTAAGGTCAATTGCATGTAAAATCTAAATCATCCTTGCAGAGCTATTGTCCGTTCCTAACGTCGGTTTTGTTTTCGCATAATTCTCAGCTGTATGCAGCTATTACTCATTCGATCGCGAAAATACACCTCTTCTCTTTTTCTGTCGAACGAGCTATCTTTTTGGGTCAGTTCCGGCCATTTTATTAAAAACCTAACATCCGATTTGTGATATGGTGCTCACGTAAATTTATATCGTAGCTAAAGTTTGTGATATTTTCTACGACCGAAACCCCAACAAGCATTTACGTTTACGACTGAACCGACATTTATGAGAAAGTTTGTTATTTTTTGTGAGACTCTTTCTATAAACATCTACTTTACAGTTACACGTAGAAAATGTTGAACGGAACTTTTTGAGACGGGCACCAGACTAATATGATTGTCCGAAATAATGTTCGAAACAGATCTATAATATCGTGAGCGAATTTTCCTAGAATAAATGCGAACCTCTTTGCATCTACGCTTCCTTAAACAAGTAGATATTGACATGATACTGTTTATTTGGCTCTCTCAAATATGTCCTTAACTAGACCACCAAAGATAATGTTAAGTAGGTTATGTCATTTTAGGTATTTTCTTCCTGTATCCATATGACCAATAATGTCTTTGTCTGATACAAGACCTTCGAAAACTCGTTTAGGAGACAACGAAAATTGACACTGATTCGATCAGAAACCTTTCTAATGGATATCTGAATTCTGAATTAGTTTTCTTACATTAGAATAAAGACAGTTATTTGGCACAAGAACAATCTAATATCATTTTGATAGAATTATATCGCTACACCAACCTTTTTTATCACGTTACATTGTGCGAAAAGTGACGTGAAAAGGGGTGCCGTGAAAACTAAGTGATTCACGGTTAGTTGACACGTGACCCGCTTCATTTGCATATGGTCAAGCGACGCAAAAGCTGGCCCATCGGAGTTAAAATCTATGAAGTGAAACGATACTGTTTGGTCCATCAAATGTTTCAAGTTACAAATCATCATTGGATGATCACTAAATTTGAAGAAACCGAAGGTATTACTCGGAACTATTTGCTGTCTCTTTGCACTTAAGAACAATTCTGTATTTAGATTAGTTAGGGAAATATACGTCACAGAGAAAATCTCCAGTTTCATTACTTTTTTACACAGAATAAACACATGTCATATCCTCCACAATTAACGCTTTCAGAACATATATTATATATACCACCATACCTTTTCGATCACCCCTATCTATATGCCTTATCAAGATTTATCTACCATAAAGACAGAGAATACCGTGTGACGTCATTTTTCATCGTGTGATGTCACACGATGTTTTGTTCACGCATACCCATTTAAGTTTAATCAAAACTGTTTTCTCTGTTGTTTCTTTAAAATTGAGTATTCGAAGGTATGTAACGGGATAAACAGAATAATAGGTTAATGACGTTAATGGGTTAAGTTGTTCGCGCTTGGCTTCGGTATTTATTCGGTATTTATTGAATTCTTAATAAATTCCTACGCCTTGCCTGAAAACCTTAACCCATTAACGTCACTAACCTATTATTCCCTATCATCATGCCTGATATATGGTCTGCATGGATTTTATCAATTTCACCAATTGTGTTTAACCTTTACCAAACGTTATATTTGCGACTGTCCAAAATTGAAAGAGTTTGCAGACGACATTTCAAAATGTGATGAAATTGAACATTAATCTTCTGATAGGGCAGAACAAATTGTGGGTAAAGGAAAAATTGCTTGTTAAGAGTAATTTCTCTTTTTCCTACAACGTTTTCCAGATCGGTCTGCAACAAACTGGTAAATGATCAATTATTGGTACAATTTTTGAAATATTGGTATTTAATTTCTTTAGCAAAACTGTATACCGTGTGATTCAAACTAAGATGTTGCTATGCAATGCATATACAGCTTGAATCATCCAATCCAATACTGCAGTAAATATGTTTGCAATGTGTGCTTTTATAGTTAAAGAAATAAGGCCTCCATGGACCCAGCTTTTAACTGGATTCAAACCTACGACCATCGTGTCCAGAAAACGGGGCTGAACCTACATGTATGGACCGCTGTCCTCATATCTTCTAATGAAAACTCGTGGGAGTTGTAAATGGACTGTGTTTATTTCTCTTTCGCATTCGGTTAATCCGACCAAGTAATTAAGACTTTTATGATCACCATTACCACTCGTTGTTCATAAACAATTATACACGGTATTGTTATTTCTGTGAAAAGATTAGATAAAATCACCCAAATTACACATGACCTAGATGATGTTTGATTTGTTCTAGAGTTGCGTGTATTAAATACTTGGGACGTCACGGAAAATGGGCATAACATTTGACCGCAGTCGGAAAAGATGTCTGCAAATCGAATTGCAGTGGACAAAAACCAACCTATGTGTCTAAATACTTTTATTTTCTTTGAATCCTGTCACCAGGGCAATTTTCAGACCGATAATAGAGTGCCGTATAACATTTCTGATATCCGTCACTAGTTCACGTGATCGCTGCGCGCACCTGTCAGTATAGATTTTCTGTTTTGTTTTCCTTTTCTCGTGTTTGATTTTCATTTATGTTTGTTTTTAACCCATATAGGTTACAGGATAAATAGAGAAGATGGTTGATGTCTTTGAATCGGAAAGGTTATCGTGCTCAGCATAGGATTATTATCCGATTGACCTTAGACTCACCGAATAACACTCCGACGCTTTGCCCGATAACAATTCCGATACACGACACAAACCATCTATTCCTTACACAGAGGGTTTAACACCGTTTCACGTAAACAAAGGATTTAAGCAACGTGAAAGTATGAAAATTGAAAATTGTATTTGATTAAATGACATTGAAGGAACATACTGAATTTTTAACATTAATCATTCTCAGAGCAAATCGCTGAGTTAGTCACATGAAAGATGTAAAATGATACAATTTTTTTATATTAAATGAATAACGAGAATTCCTATATACAGTCTCCTTGGAATGATGAAATCGTCTGGCGTATAGTGGCGATATATATAATAATACCCTTATATTAAGGATGGCATTTAAAATAGTAAATGGCTGAGTACGTATTCTTATCTAAACTGTCGTGTAGATGTGTACATGTATTTTAACATATAACCTCATACGCAATATTCCCTTTTGATTGTCTTCCATAAGTTAACCATTATAATGTTGATATATATCATCGCTAATTTCTTTTATTTCTCTCAATCTTTCTTTAATCTTAATGTTTCTTTTTGTTCTCTCTCGGTTTATATTATACATATTTTCATTGTCCATATGTTTATGACCTTAAACTGTAATGTTTGTGTCAATGGAATGATTTGTGTTCTGTTGTTTCCTGATAAAATTACTTTTAGTGAATTATAGTTGGATAATTAAATCGCCCCAATGATATTGACACCATCCTATTAGATTACCGACTCTGCAAATAGAGTGACATGGCAAAGCTAAAAGCACTTAATGATTTAGTGGAAGTGTATTACATTCCGATGATATATATTGTCAATCTGAAATAAATTCCGACGTGGACAAAATTGCAAAAGAACTATTAAATATCAAAACATGAAACAGTCGTTTCTAAAAATAGTCGTTCAATGAAAAAGATTTTAAGCTAAAAGATGTCTAGGAAATGATAAAACAATGGGAAGACGAATAACGTGAACATAGCGGTTATATGTAATAATAGAAAATCCTCATTTAAGCAATCTAAACTAATTGAGATTCGGTTTATCAACGCGTGTATCCAATCGTATCTATTCGGCAATCCCCGTACCAAGTCGGTAGATATACCTCGTAGGCAGTACATAAATACACCAGAAATCCTGGGGTAATTTGCCTTATTTCCGGCGGATAACGCAAAATGCACACAGGCACTAAATATGTTTTTAAATACACACGAATTAGTTATATATCACAATTGAATGGTTTTTTTACCCTTTTCATTTAAGATGATCATATGAACACATCTTTGTTTCATATTTTGTCAATCAGCTTTTTCCGGCAATCCCCGGCTTGTGACAGGGATTGCCGAGTTGATATGATTGGCCCTTCGTTGCTGACCTACTTTCAAAAATGGCTCTCCATTACCTCCGAGGTTATTTTAAGAAATGGCCGAGGTGTTCCTAATGGCGTGTATGGTCAGAGTCTCCCTTCATTTAGCCCTTCTTCGTTCTATACAAAAACAGTCATTTTGGCATGTTCACAGTACCTTCCATGAAAAGATTCAGAGTTAATCCTTGTTGTTTCATTATTCCACACTCCGTTCCCAATCAGAATTCAATAATCTGATATGCCGAAGATCAGCTACTTTTTTCACTTCCGGCCATTACTTTTTACCTACCTCTTAAATCGCCTACAAAAATGGGTGGGTCAGCGAAGGACGTCTCCCTCAGCGCTTCGCCTTCCGCGAGAAGTAGTTCTGGAAAATACAACAAACCAAGGGTTTAAAACATGGCCAACACACACAAAAGATCAAAAACAGTCAAAAACACCCCTTCTTATGTCCATAAAGCATAAAATCAACACTCAAAGTATCATTCTAAATTTTCAAGAACTACTTTTTACTGTACAACGACCTCCGGAAGTAATTCTTCAGTGTACTCTGACCAAAATAAAAATCAAAATCTCAATATATTGCTCCGATAAATTTTTCTTAAGTTTCTAAGCCAATTTCAAGTAAAACGGAACCAATCGCAAGCATTTCTATCAATATTTCACAGATCTATGCGTGTCGAAACAAAGTACCTAGATTTGTTAAAATGGGGCTCGGACCTTTCAAAATCAATGCGAAAAGAAGGTCTCATTAGATCCACTCTCATTCATTAAAAAATCTATGAATTCTCACCAAACCAGAATTTTCAGCTTGGAAACATATTATTCTATGTAAAAATGATCTTTTTGTCTCTTACAGACTGACATGGGAGTAATAGAGTAGTGAATTTATCAAAAAAAGGCGCCTTTTTTCCATATTTTTTCAACATTTCATATGTTATTTTCAAATAAAAACATAATATTTATAATGTTTTGTCATTAATTTGCATTACATATAATACATAAATCATATTTGAGACTGAAAAAAACCACTTGGTCCAAGGGTGAAAGAATTGAGAGGGAATGGTGTTGACTTTTCACACCTTTCACCCCCATATCCCACATCCTCTACCTGCCACCCTGAGCTGATACACTAGTTAATGTCATGCCCAGTCTTACTGGCTTCTCCTCAATTCTGGTCAAATACACTGTAGGACTATATAACAAGATCATGGCCAGAACAAAGCCATTCAAATTTAAGATTTCTATCTGCTACTATGGCCAAAGGAGAATTAAAAAGACGAGCCGCAGGAAGCCTTTACGAGCAGGGAAAGGCATCTGTTCCTACCCGAAAGAGACGTGTTGAAGATGATAACCAGCCCGGAACAAGCTCAGCTATGAACGATCAGACCGAACAAATATCTGTAGTTAAGCAGAAGCCAGTACTTCGATCCGAGACAAGAAAATTACAGACCAAAAACCATGAATTCCTTGGAAACCGCATTATTGATTTAAGCCTGCTTTCAACAATAATGAATGAAGTCCTCCGCTGTCACCAGAACTTCCCTGACCACTGTGAGAACATCAACCTAGTGCTGCCGAGCGAGAGAAAAGCTGGCTTAGGCTCAGACCATCAGTTTGCTTGCCAATCATGTTGCTTTGTATCACCAACCTGCAAAACCTACAGATCCTGTGACGGAAAAGGGCGTGGGGCGGCTATTAATATGTTGCTGGCCTCGGCTATACAAGACACATCTATCGGTCCACACAAGGCAAACATCATGCTGAGTTCACTAGATATACCACCACCTGCTAAAAGCCATCTCCACAAACTCACCAGTGTGGCAGCAAAAAGACTATTTCGTTAAATGAAGAAGACATGGCCAATAAAAGAAAATGGGTTGTAGAACAAAACCGACTTACCGGGGCAAATGATCCACGCCAACTTGACGTTTCCTTCGACTGCAGATACAACGCTAACGGAATGGTATCTTCTTTTAAGCCAGGCCAGGCAGCATCCCAGGCATACGGGGTTGCAATAGAAAACCACAGCAGCTACAAGTATATAGTGTATAGTATACAAGTAAACAATAGTTTGGAAAAAGCGATTCAAACAAAAGTTTCATCGATAACTGGCAGACCATTGTCACCGAAGGCAACCAATTATCTAGTAAAGATTTCGAAAGACGACACAAAAAAGAAAATCAGAGAGAAGTCTGCACAATTCAAAACTAAACGAAAAGAAAGAAGAGCAAATCTTGAGTACCAGTACACAAGAGCTAGGGCCGGGTTAGGTATAGGAAGTCGATAAGAGCATGAGTATGCGAAAGGTCAGCTGGATTTAAACAAAAACTAATAATACATACTTTATTTATATTCAATTGATTAAAAAAAATGACCCCTACAACAACAACAACAACAACAACAACAACAACAACAACAACAACAACAACAACAACAACAACAACAACCGTCGGGTTAAAGGCAAAACCCCTGATGATGGCCTGCTGCCGGCCGAAACGGTATTTACAAAAAAAAATCATGAAGAAAAAAGTCATCAAAATCATTATCATCATCACCTCATACCCCCCCCCTCCCCTGCCCTATCTGAATACATATAACAAACCGACCGACTGCCCAACAAGCCCCAAGCCTGAAATCAATCATATTGAAATCAAATATCACATACTTACGAGGTAATTTCAAAGATCCACAAGGCATCCTGCAGTCCGTTTCCCTTCTTGGTCGAAATGGCCGTTGCACTTTCCAACCCGAAAACATGTCCTCTGCAGGCAATTATTATGGCTGGTTTCAAATACAAGGTGATCCGTGTTGACGCAGAGCTTATTGTTGCAAAGATGTGATGCGTGGTACCAAGCTGAAATCGAAAAATTCTTTAGTTTAGCCATCAAGGCAACTCGGTGTGCTGTTCGAGTCTTGTGCTCAGCCGTGGGACTAGCCACCGGATCCTTATATCTGAATTGACCATAACCCTGGGCATTAACACAGTCTTTCCATATAATACATTCCCCATTCTCATGAATTATACTGTTTTCATTCAATTTCTGTTCACATTCAACATAAAATGATTCCATGACAAACACAGTATAGGGTACTATTAGCAAAATTATGAAGTTATAAATAAATATATATATTTATATGTATGTATTTCAATGAAAATTATCCAAATCTTAACTAATCACAATCAAATTCTACTGTCCTCTGTGTGAATATAATCCCAATCAATCGCAATGTCCAAAAAATTGTAGCAGACTACCAAATTCTGCATCAACACCGCCATTCCTATTCAGGGGACGTCACTCGGCCCGACTCGTCACATAATATTTTACAAAAATCATAAAAATTAAAAAAAAATTAAAAATGAATAAAATCTTTACAGCCATAAGCTTCTAATGAGTAGATCAACTTGTGGGAGAAATTTCAGGGTCCTTATCCTATTACTTCTGGAGATATTCAAAATAAACTGGTTTATCTAGGTCAGAGTCTCCCTTCATTTAGCCCTTCTTTGTTCTATACAAAAACAGTCATTTTGGCATGTTCACAGTACCTTCCATGAAAAGATTCAGAGTTAATCCTTGTTGTTTCATTATTCCACACTCCGTTCCCAATCAGAATTCAATAATCTGATATGCCGAAGATCAGCTACTTTTTTCACTTCCGGCCATTACTTTTTACCTACCTCTTAAATCGCCTACAAAAATGGGTGGGTCAGCGAAGGACGTCTCCCTCAGCGCTTCGCCTTCCGCGAGAAGTAGTTCTGGAAAATACAACAAACCAAGGGTTTAAAACATGGCCAACACACACAAAAGATCAAAAACAGTCAAAAACACCCCTTCTTATGTCCATAAAGCATAAAATCAACACTCAAAGTATCATTCTAAATTTTCAAGAACTACTTTTTACTGTACAACGACCTCCGGAAGTAATTCTTCAGTGTACTCTGACCGTATCTTGAATTACGGAAGTTTCCGAGCATTTTCGATAGCTTGTTAAGATTACCTCCCGGTTGTCTTTCGGAACTACTCGGATTTTCCATGAGCTGGGAAATACACCTCGGGTATAAAAGTCGGGGTACAGTATTTCGGGTAAATCGTCCCCAGCTCATAAAACATTCCTTATTTGCGTCCACTTTAAGTAGTTTAATTTATTAGAAGGTTTTGAGCATCATTTCAAATATTTTATTTGTAACTCATTCGTAATAGTGACATGATAATAAGTTGTGATTTATATAACTGTTTCTTTCTCAAATAAAATGATAATTCAGATTTCAAGTTTAAGAACTATATTTGCAAACGAAGGTACAATGAAGTAGGTATTGCGACAAACAACATGGTGGTATCCCTATCATCTTAGAGACGTTTTCATTGGATAAACCAGATGTGTTCAGATTGCTTGCTTGTATGGGTCCCAAAGTACTTCTGGTCAAAGGATTGAATTTTGCTCTAACGGGCTCATGTTTTATAAGAAAATGATGCCTGACTGTAGGAAAAATATACACGAAAACGCCCATAATCCATACATGAAGTTGTTGACTAATCGGAGGTATTAATTTTGATGTTAACCCATTAAAAAACAATAGCGACATTTGACCTCTTTGTTGAAGACGACTCTGGAAAATCTTGTGAGAAAAGGAAAAAATGCTTTTAACAAACAATTACCTTATATGTAAAAAATACCAGAAAATTTGACATGTGTATGTCCATTATCATGATGCGTCACAATTCGACCTAGTACTCCAGGGTCGTATTAAAAAAATATTTAAACCTTAAAATGCTGGGTATTCTTCTAAAATTATATTTTTGTGTCGTATGCCCTTCCAAAACCTTAAACATCTGCTTAAGTTTTGATGAAGAAAGATACTCAGTGTAGCAAACAAGTTAGATCACAGGCCAGCTGCCAATATACTTGGCATTTGCTGCACACTTTTTTGGAAAACATTGTTAGAAAAAGGGGAAATTGCTCTTATCGAGCAACTCCTTCTCCCAATAGGTTTTCTGCCCCATCAGAAGACGGTTGCTTGATTTCATCACATTTTGAAATGTCGTCTGCATACTCTTTCAATTTGGGACAGTCGACATTTGACGTTTGGTAAGTGTTATTTGGTACCACTGTCGTATACTAGTTCCATGTCAATTAACCATTAAGCAGTCTCGTATGGAAAGCTAGCGGAACACTCCCTCCAGAAAATGTTCGATAATGATGTTGCAACATCAAAACAAGTACAAATAGTTCGTAGGGGTAGAGACCTCTTTTCCGGGAGATATTAATTGTAATTAAGCTGGTGCACAGTTATCGGATTCAGTGTAATTTGCCTACCGATTTCTATTTTCCGTGTTGCATTATCAAAAAAAAAAGGGGAAACAATCCTGTTGTGTTGTGATGGTCAGCTAATAATGGATGAAAAGTGAACAAGTTTGTTACAAATAATGTCAGCTGGTCTGGCTGACTAGAACGATCCCATGGGCCTTCAAACGAATATGTCTCTTAAGTACAGGGGTGGTTGATGCAAGGGGTGCTGTACGGGTATGTATACCCCCTTCCCCTGTCGATTTAATTGTTATTATGCATCACTAAATATCAAACATGTCTAGATAAGTTTTACTTACATAATCTCCTTACTTTTAGTCGCTCTCAAACACAAACCTTCATATGAGAGAATAAGGTAGGAATTTTCCTGGCGGTACGTTATATCACTCTATGAGAAGTCAATACTGGTCCAGCGGATATTCAATAAAGCGATCTTTGTTGCTTGAACGGAACATAATCCGCCTGTTTATTTTTTAAACCAATCGAATCAATCTTTTCCCGAATAAATTTCTTCTTAGTAGACAGTCTATGAATTTTCCATGGCAAACGGAAGGCGTTTTGCAATTAAACATGAACCCTTTCTCCATCAATAAGTGTTTTATCGTAACGGACGAACTAATATGGTTTGTTTGAAGACTGAAACCGATAGAAACTTTCTATTAAATGACGATTTGAAATGGAACAGTATTCCACACACTTCAAATGTATACGGTGAAAAGATAACACAATGAAATATCAGTTACAATCAGACAGTATTCTGGTAAAGTTCTCTCATTTATGTCCTTGATTAATCCTCCTTGATTTGGTTAAACAAATTTTGTAACATAGACTTTTGTAAATGCGTTGATCATATGAATGTATATCATGTTTTATATGCATATGACATAACAAGTTACTTATAAAAGTTTACCCTTTTGGTGTTGGAACCGAGTCAATACTTATGTAAACAGGTTAAATCGAGGCCAGCCGCCAAATAAATTTGCCAATGGCCTGTGATCTAACCGGTTTTCTACTCTTGGTATCTTTCCACAACCAAATTGAGCAGTTATTTAAGGTATTGTAAAGATGAAGGCATCTCTCTCAGTATGTCTGAGTATTTCCATTGTCGTTACAGTGTCTCTTTTAATAGTTCAGAGATGCACATAGAAAAGAGAGTTCGGTGCATAAAAGTAATCACAGACAACTAAATCACTCATAAAACAACTATTTGCAGGGACTTCAATAAATCCTTCACATATGTCCACACTTTTGAAACAGTTGACATATTTTCTTTAAACGATTGAAAATAGTTCTCTTATAGGATTTCACAAAATTAACTTTTAGCAACTAGGATATCGTTTGAGAACATACTGTTTGTTCATAAAAAGACTTAGCTATGCAAAATTCAAAATAAAATGGAATTGATGTCATGTTTCTTGGCTTTTTTCTACTTATCATACTTTAGAAGGGAAAAACGCTAAGTTTATAACACTCATTTCTTTATTTTCCCTCATACAACACCTGTGTAACGTGCCTGGATAAAAGTCCTTGTCCAAGGATGTGAAGAAATTGGGAAGTTAATAAATGATTTCTGTAAAACTACTCGTACACAACAGTTGTTTGTTATATGATACGCACTGAAGCATAGGCATTGGAATCAAAATCATTATATATCATTTTCAGTTCTTTAAGAAAAAATGAAATTAAAAATTAAATGTTATCGAAGCAAGACAGTTCTGTTGTTAAACATACAATTAAAAGTTGCAATTAAAAGCATGATTGATTGAGAAAGCGTAAATCTATCAAAGTGTGTACATATGCGGTAGCTCTCAAAAACCATACTACGCTATTGGATTAAGATACATGTTAATTCAATGTATACACGTAAAAACAAAAACGATCTCATTTTGCTTTCAATGACCTTTTTCAAGTGCCTGTCGTATAACACTACAGATGTTGTGCACTGCAAGGATTAAGTATTCAGTTGTTAATATTCCGAGCGATGTCGAAACTGATTGCGTCTGGAGATTTAGTACCGATAATTGTCACAAGTTGCCTTGAGTTCAAAGTACCCGAAATGTTCCAACGCAAACAAAGGTCTTTAAACTATTGTATTTTGGAGATGGAGGCATACTATGGTCTTTGTATTTTAACGTTTAATACAAATATGTTAAAACGGTTCGTGTCGATAGTTTCTTGACAAGAAGTTCGTGATTCAAATCAGTACTTTGAAAACTTGTAAGTTATTATTCATTGTGTTGCGTTTTCAAATAGCCTGCCTTTCCTATATCAAAAAGAACAGAAAACAGCAAGGGCCCTTGTCCTAACCTATATTGAGACAAAACATCACTTTGTTATAAATGTAAATATGCAGTAGTTTATATTCCGAGCGATGTCGCATACTGATTGCGTCTGGAGATTTCACGGTAATTGATTGTCATAAATTGTATTGAGTTAAAAGATCCAGAAATCTTCCAACACAACAAAAGGTCTTTCAACCTTGTATTTGGAGACGTATTCTATATTTTGATCTGTATCTACATTGTGTATAACATTGATTTATACAAATACGGCAGTCTGGTTTGGACCTATACTTTGTATATTAAGAAAATCTACTTATTACCTTTTTTAACTTCTTTATTTCTTTTTCTAGTTATCCTTTTTATTTTTGAATGTACGTTTTCTTGTTTCCTTTCGGTCCTTAATAAAACTTACCTTTGGCTTGATGGCGCGTTAATTTGCAGTTCAGTCAATGTTGAATTCTTCAAGCATTTATACACAGTATATCGTACTGCACATGTGAATTATCTAAGCTATAGAAAAAGAACCAGATGTAATAAAGAAACAAAGAGCAAATGGAATAAGCATTTTCATTGAAGTATAATACAGGAAGTATGTGTGATTGTCTCGTCCACGTTCGCTTTTGAACTTTATAGAGCTGTCGTCAGAGCATCGCCTTGGTCCACAGATTATTTTTCATACACATATGTGCTTAATGCGAGGAGGTTAGACGGGCTACTCGGTGGTTTACTAGCTTCCCCTACCGATTTGATTGTTATTATACATCCCAAAAACGGTGAGTTTTAGGTATATTCAGGGATCAAAAGACAGACACCACCGTTTCAAAACCAAATCAAACGTATTATACATTTTCAGAAGCGAGTAAACTGGTAGATTGACAAATTGATAGTGGTTCCAATTAAGGCACCGGGTTACAACTGAAGTTGAAATCCAGTGTACCGTTTTACTAAACTGTTTACGCTTAAAATTTGCGTAAGTCTAAAACAACAATTCCTCTCATTTCAATAGTGGGCGATGCAATTTTGCAAAGTAACACATCATTGGAATCGTCTCTCCGAGACGCTTCCAAATACGTGTCACATTGAAATATTGTACTTTAATTGAAGATACTTTCCTTATGTATCAGTAATGACTTACGCAAATCTTAAGCGTAAACTGTTTAGTAAAATGGCACCCAGGCGCTTGGGACCCACAGCGCTTAACATGCCTGTGGAAGACCCTGAAGTACCATCCCGTTCTGTAATTTTCCAATCTGAACACATCGGGTCTATCCAATGAAAACACCTCTGAAATAATAGGGATGACGCCATATTGGTTCCCGCGAGAGTGACGTCACTTTAATTTCGTGTTTAACAATAGATCTTAAATGTGAAATCTTAAAAGTCGTTAAATTTGATTGAGGAAACAACTATACATGTCACAACAACAGTTTCGCCATTTGGTATGAGTAACTGATAAAAAATGATTTAAAAGGATGTCCAACACTTCCATACACATTGAACTACTTAACGTGCACGCTTAGAAAATGTGTTAATTGCCGGATGCCGATTTACCCGAAAAATTGTAAAACTACACTTATATCCGAGGTGTATTTCACAGCTCACGGAAATACCCGAGAAGGTCCGATTGGTAATTTTCGTGAAAATCCAAATCTGCTAGTTCCATGATATGAATTAACGCGATCGTAAAATTAGAAGAAGCTATGGAAAGCATAATTAATTCAGGAAGCGTGAAACACGGCAGTTTAACAATCACAGTCTACACTGAAGCACGATTTGCTCAGACGATAGTTTTGAGTATCTATATCGGCAACAATTCTTTCCGTTGAATTGATGGTGGTCATGTAGCAGATATGTGAACACCAAACTATTGTTTAAGCATGGAGCATGATTAAGTATCTTTGTAAACTTACATAAAACTGTATTACTCAGGCATTACGCGCTATGTTTAAGGTGCGCCATGACCATGTTTTCCGGCCTATGTATTGACATTAAAGGACCAATCAACACCTACTTACTAACTTTACTTAGGGTTGGTTCCAAGTACAGGTCCTCTTAGGTCCTCTTCGCCAGGCTCGTTATTTTCTTTATTTAGTGGGATTATCCTACTACGTTCTCCGGTTATGTTGTGTCTTATTTCTGCCCTGTGATTATCATACAGGCCCTACTGTTTATACAAGTGTTTATCTAGTCTGTTCTTAATAAATTAATTCATGGCACTGAAACAACCTCCTCGGGAAGGCTGTTCCAGACTCTTTTCTTACTGTAAAGGAGTTAAATGACTATTCTCTATTGCGTATCATATAACAGTACAGGAGCTTTGCAATCTTAAAGAAATCTAGTTTTAACTTCCATATTCCCTAACATCAGCGAACAAACATTTTTAATTTAAAAACCGAGTCTTGATTTATTTGCTCGTGTTGCTATCAGTCATGTTTCTCTTAGTAACCCATAAAACTACGCATCCTTTTCCTTTCATAGTCTAGTCATTAAATAAACGACGACCAGCTGTTTCCAGGGTACGTTAATTTATGGAACGCCACAGCTGTCTTATGTTCTACATCGGCGTATTAATTGGCCCAAACGCATTATTTGTAGTTGCGCTATCATTATAACGATTCTCTATAGTAGTATGTAGAATTGACAAACCATTATGTTCGGTTGTCAATTTATTGTGTGTCGTTAATAATTCGTTATATTAGGTTCTAATGCTATCAGATGGGATTGACAAAACATACTGTTTGGTTGTCATGTCATTATGTTAGGAAAGGGCATCAGTCTTACGTTAGGTTTATCCTGTTATGATGTCACTGTCCCATCATTGTGTTGGGTTAACCTATCATTGTGTTGGGTTAACCTATCATTGTGTTGGATTGAACAATCATTATGTTGGGTTGATCAATCATTATGTTGGGTTGACCAATCATTATGTTTGGTTGACCAATTATTGTGTTGGGTTGCCCAATCATTGTGTTGGGTCGTTTAATCATTGTGTTGGGTTGTCTTAGAACTGTGTGTTGTTGATATATCATTTCGTTGGATGCACGTCCTTTTATGTAGGGTTGACTCAACGTTATGTTGGGTTGGGTACCATTATATGGAGGCTATATTGGGTTGACTCATGATGTATGGGTGGTTGACGTGTCGTCCTATAGGATTGTATTGCCATGAGGCGTGGTTGATTCGCTATATTATTGGTCTGCCATGTAAACTAGGCTAGCAAGTTTTTATTTTGGGATATCATACCTATATCTTGTGTTTAGATACCATTCCATTGTTGTGGCGATATTTGTAACGATCAGGCGCGTAGCTACCTGTACGTAAGAATCGCAATTGCGTATACATTGTCCAGGAAAACAACAAAAAAAAAAAGTAAAAAAATGCGATTCGAATATCACAATCATCAATCGCCAGTCAAAGTATGATGTGTGAGGTTAAACAAAACTTTTTTACACCGGAAATCCGGTCAACTTCACCGTGCCACGATTTGACCTCCGTAATTTAATCATTTTTTCCGGGGGTTGGGTGGGGGGAGGGGGGCATGTCCCCTAGCAAACTCGCACCTTCTGCATCCGTTGAGTCTATGACCGAAAAGAATTGCGTACACTAAGTAAATGGTCTAGCAACGCCCCTGCATTTATCGTTTTGAATGATTGTAGAATTGCGCGACAATGGGTAAGATTTTGCAAAAGCTAAGACTTGATGGACAAAGCAATAATTTTAACCAAAAGGGGAGATCACTGCAAAGAAAATGCATTTCCCGCGTATATTCATTTATTAAAAAGACCGAAGACATCGAATGAACCTCAACATAATAAACAAGTTGACCCAACATAACGTTTCACCAACCTGACCACATGTTACAAGAACCACTTCGTAGTGAGTCAACAGCACAAACCTATGTATTAACATCATTAAATGATATGGCAACAGTGTATAAGTAAACAAGAACCTCGCGTAATGGTACGATAACCCAACGTAATAAGGCTGACCAATTATAATGAAATGCCAGCATACAAATATGCTTTCCACACCAAATTAAATGATAACATGACCTTCAGGTTTGTGACAGTGACCATATATTTTGATAAAACAATCAGACATAACGCCAAAGTAGCCCATCATGATGTAAAGTAGACATGTCACGACGCCGTATGCGCCCATCGTTATCATACTATAACCCAACATTACGCTTCTTCGGTGCCATAGCTTGATCTACACGGGACTGTGTCATGAGCGGTTACGATTTCTACAGCCCGGTTCGGCTGCTTTATTATACCCGTGGTAGGCCGCGGTATCGCCGCGCTTCACCCGCGAGAAGGCTGCGGAACAGTCGCCGGCGTCTGTTCCGCGGGCATACCACGTGTAAACCGCGGGTAAGCCAATTTTGCATATTTTCCACCACAAGCAACCGCGGGCAAACAAAATCACGAAATTTAACCCGCGATACGCCCGTGGAGTGCTGTATGATCGGGCATTAGGATTTTGATACCAACTTAAAGCCGGTAATTCGAGCGAATAGATTAGTTATTCCGTCTAGACACCTTTGGCATTACAATATCCACGGATAAATCTTCTTGCATGAGTGCCCTTAGAATAAGCAAGTACCTCATAAAATTCCGATTTAGGTCTTACATGTGAGCGGTTTGTTAGGGGTGCTTCTTGATACAATCTTTAAAGACCCATGGAATCACAAAAGTACAAAAAAAATACTGAAAAGAAATGTATGTAGTTCTTTTATTGTGTTATTAAGGTCGTGAAGATTGATTTATGAATGCTATGAGACCCTATTGATAAACTTATTTATCACAAACGTTTGTGTGCTTGAAATATAGTTGTCTCCAGTTCTATCATGTTTATCAACAATCTGATTGTTTACATATTTCCGATAACGAATTCTGATTGGTCCGTTCAAAAATGTGTGTTACAAGTGACCACGTGACCAGGTCGAATGTGAAGAATCAGGCGTTCTGAAATATCATACAGACTAATCTGTGTTATCTCTCGTTGACTTTCACGTTTAAGTTGTGCTGACGTTTTTCTTGTGACAACTAATAGAATCTGACCAAAAACATGATAAAGTTTGATAAAGCATTAGTCTCCTTTCATGAGTCTTTAATACTTTCAATATAGTTAGTGGTTTAGGTCATATAAAGTAAGGCAAAATTAAGACAATAAAGATGTGTGCCTATTTTAGACCAAGCCATTCTGATGTGTTTGTGCTTTTAAGGCATTAGAGCCGTCATTAACAGTAGTACTAAAGTATATAAATCAATGTAGAGATTAGTGTATGTTAAAAGTGCTTGTTCACAAAAAGAGAACATTTGGAAGTCAAATCAAAATGTCTTTAAAACAATACATTTTTTCGTTTTGTTTTGTTGTTAGATTTACGATTAAAAGTAGCTAAATGGCACATAAAAGGAGATGAGTACAAATAAATTACTGAAAAGTATATGGAGTTCTTTTATCATGTTCATAAAAGTCATGAGACTTTATTTACAGATGCATTGAGACCCTATTAGATAGATTCCTTTAACATAAGTTATTTTGTGCTTGAAATTTAGTTGTCTCCAATTCAATCATGTTTATCAACAACCTGTTTGTTTATATATCAAAAATAATAAATTCTGTCTGGTCGGTTCAATTATTTGTGTATCAACTGTCAAGTTCAGGGTTAAAAAAAACCGCACAATCTGAATTATAGAACTGGCTAATCGGGTTTTTTTCTTGTTGACTTTCACGATTTAGTTGTGCTGATGGGGTTTTCTGGAGATAACTATTTGAATCTGATCAAAAGTTTACCTAATGATATAGTTTAGTATAGCATTATCCCCCTTTTGTGTGCCTTAAACTGATTTAAGAACCGTCAATTTATCTGGATACATGTATGTAGGGAAAGAATGCAGTAGATCTTAAAACCTATGTTTGGTTTTTTGGGATTACAATGAATGTCAGTTCACTTTATAGAAAATAAAACGACCCATGATTTTTTTATCCAAATGACTGTACTTCATTGCGTATCATATAACGGTACGCCTGATATGCATTATTAACGAAAACGATAGTTTAACCTCTAAATTCTCTCATACTTATGAAGAAGCACCATTAACCAATTATTCTGTATAACCTCCTTGCAACGCATTTGCAACAAAGGTATTAAACAAGTGGGGGCCTCCGTGGCCAAGTGGTTAGAGACAGAACATTGAAATCACATGGCCCCTCTCCGCGTTGGTTCAAATTCTGAGAGGGATATGGATTTTCATGAGAGGCAGTCTCACGACTGACTTACGGAATGCCGATGGTTCTACCCGCCTTGACCAGCCCCTATGGGCAGTTGAGTATGGGGTCTTCCCGCATCATTAAGAGTCGGGCATCACTACATAACTGAAATAATGTTGATGTGATGTAAAACCCATATAAAAAAAATTAAACAAGTACCATTTATGGTGGCGTTCAGGTACAAGACAGCTTCAGCCCCTCTTAGCTAATAGAGCACCATGACCGACAAACTGATGTTTCTAATCATCTTTTTGTGACATTCATGATTGATAAAGGGCATCATTAAGAGGCATCTTTACTACCCCCCGTGTGGCAATGTAGTTCGGATTTCGAAAGAGGAACTTGGTAACGATAATTTCGAGGTTGATGATTCCCAGAATTTCTATCTATCTTTAGTTCAAATGTTCTCTAGGGACAAAAATAAAGTAAGCCGCGTTCAAGGTCGTTCTAAGTGCGTATAAATCATGGTGCTGGGTGCTTCCAACTACCATAGGGAAAGGTCTATAGCATTCATTAAGGTATAAACGCTTTGGAGCTTTCTTTCTTCCATACTAAATACGTCTGACGTGGGTTATTTCTCGAAAAATTCACATTTAAGTTGTACCATTTGTTCTTTATTTAGATAACTTTTAGAATCTGCCCAAAATGTACGAAGTTATATAGTTTGATATAGCACACATCTCTTTCCATGGGCCCTTAAACGGAGGAAAGCTTACTGCTTGGAGCTCCCGAAAAGTGAATACAGCATCCATCTTTTAAATTTCAAATCTAAACAGTATCAGTAATCATCATAATTAAAACCACTCTCATAGTTGTCACAGCGTATAATCACAACTGATGAACGCTCTATCGCACCACCATGATGCTGACAACGAAATCGGTTGCGCAACTTCCGGTTAAGCGTTTCTAGGATAGGTTTTTGCCATTTTTCTGCATTTACAGACAAGAAATCAGAAGTCTAAACACATGATTCAACCTTTATTGGATCCAACCGTCTAAAGGTAAAGTTTCACTTTTGAACTCGTGGAATTGGCTGAGATTTTGTAATTCTTCCTCGCTGAAGGAACTCAAAAATACATTCTCCCGATACCTTGTTAAAAAATAGTCAAATATCATTTGCATTTTATATCAAGATAAATTAATGATACTCAAAACTACCAAGTGGTAGAATTTGCTGCACAATCGGCGAGGAACAATTACGAACGTTCTCCAGCCGTGAAAATGGGTTGTTTGGTGACAACTCATAAAAAAAGCGGTAAAAGCCTCGACGAAATGCACAGCATAAACATCAATTTGACGAGGTGTTTGTGTGGATGGTTTGAAGCCCAATACGTTCTACATGCAAATTGTATGCAAATTAGACCGGTGCGTAATAACCATAGAAACACTCGTTTATATTGAATCAAACGCAATTGGGATAAAACTTGAATACCTATTTGCTTCTGGGCGAGATTCATGGTTGTGAACTGATAAAATAAGGAAAGTGCGGTGTTGTTTCGGGCTATGCCTTTTGAGATCGTGAATTCCTACTTGCCCCGAAGACTAATTCGAAATCGCCAATGCTATAGCTAAATTTTAAATAGTGAAACATAGTGGAAATGGATAAATAACCCCTTAAGAGTTAATTCTCCTTTTCCCACACTGTTTTCCAGAGTCGTCTGTAACACACTGGTCAAATGTCGTTATTGTTGATGGTTGAGGGTACCAAGTTCTATTTAGAAGGTAAAGTGAGAACTCGATTTCCGTTATAGTCAACTCATTCAGTATGCTGGCGTTCTCTTGAGAGTTGGTAATATGAAAAAATCATAAGTTTACACTTCTTTTAGTCGTAAATAAAGGCAAAATAACGGTGTACTTTTACAGAAAGCATTAGTCAAAGAGATTCTTTGAAGCGAGTAACCTATAAATCAAGGTTAGCTTAGGGGGATTAAATGCCAAAATGACACATACCTATCCATTAGATGGAAACCTTGGGAATAATTATCTCTTACCACAAACAGCCTTGAAAAATGTTGTTTTCCATTGCTGTTCTTGAAACCTTTACAGTTTATTGATTGGTATGTTCTCTCGGGTGGATTCATTAAACTTTGGCAACAACTTCTGACAAAACCAGAGCACGGTTAGCTTAGTCGATAGTACATCGGACTTTTAGGCTTGTTAGTTAATTACCAAACAATAACGACATTTCACCAGCGACACGTCACCAGTTTGCTGCAGACGACTTTGGAAAACCTTGTGGGAATAGAGGAGAAATCGCTCTTAACGAGCAATTTCTCCTTTTCACACAACGTTTTCTGTCCTATCAGAACATTACTTTCAAATTTCATAACATTTTGAATGGTAGTCTGCAAACTCTCGTAATTTGGAACAGTCGAAAATTTGGCTTTAAGTTAAGGGTTAAATGACACAGTGTTCTGAGGGTCAAGGGTTCGAATCCCATATTGGGTGGATACTTTGTGGGTATTTTGTTCTTATACATGTATTAATATCTTATTCTATATATTTATCTAATAAAAGCTCTCTCTTTTTCTTCTTCTTTTTTTTCTTTGAGCGGGGTCTGTTACTTAGAACTTGATTGATATAAGATAATACACTTAATGTAACTGTCTATGACTGTGGCTTGTCGTTGATTTCGATAAGGACCATTCATAAAGCCCTGAAGAAAATTCTATTACAGATCTCACTTCTTATTTGTCTTTCCGATATTGAATACAAAGTGCCTACGGCATATTCTATTCGATTCTTATCGCACGATACCACTTAAAAGAATGCATTTAAGTAATTGAGAAACATTGCCAGCATAAGCATAATATTGACAGCAATGTCGTAACTTGGCACGCACTGTGTCGAAAGCAGCATAAAATATATGTCACTCAATCAATTTACATCAGACGGAACAGAGATACCAGTCGATTTATTAAGCTCAAATGGTCGTAACTATGCTAATTCTAGGATGCATACAGAGCGCAGCGGATTGCATAAAACATCATACGGTTTCCTTGCAGAGAAATTATCTTCGAGTAAAGCTCGCCACCAGGAAACTTGCTCGTTCGCCTGTCAGACAATCGAAACAACATGGGACAGTTCTATCACAAATAGTCTTAAAACTCGTCTAGAACTTAAGTGTTGGTTGATACTTTGATAGGTTGAAATCGATCGATTGATTGATTGATTGATTGATTGATTGATTGATTGATTGATTGATTGATTGATTGATTGATTGATTGATTGATTGATTGATTGATCGATCGATCGATCGATCGATCGATCGATTGGTTGGTTGGTTGGTTGGTTGGTTGCTTGCTTGCTTGCTTGCTTGCTTGCTTGCTTGCTTGCTTGCTTGCTTGCTTGCTTGCTTGCTTGCTTGCTTGCTTGCTTGCTTGCTTGCTTGCTTGATTGCTTGCTTGCTTGATTGATTGATTGATTGATTGATTGATTGATTGATTGATTGATTGATTGATTGATTGATTGATTGATTGATTGATTGATTGATTGATTGATTCATTGATTGATTGATTGATTGATTGATTGATTGATTGATTGATTGATTGATTGATTGATTGATTGATTGATTGATTGATTGATTGATTGATTGATAGTACACGGTCTGTAGTTTCAAATCATTCTTGACTTTCTTGCCATTCAAACAATTGAACAAAATCTGTGTCATCATTGAATATGTCTCTAATGATCTAACATTTGACGATTACGACATGATGATGATGATGATGATGATGATGATGATGATGATGATGATGATGATGATGATGATGATGATGATGGTGGTGGTGGTGGTGGCGGCGGCGGCGACGACGACGACGATGACGAACGACGACGACGATGACGATGACGATGACGACGATGACGATGACGATGGCGATGGCGATGACGATGACGATGACGATGACGATGACGATGACGATGATGATGATGATGATGATGATGATGATGATGATGATGATGATGATGATGATGATGATGATTGATGATGATGATGATGATGATGATGATGATGATGATGATGATGATGATGATGATGATGATGATGATGATGATGATGATTATGATGATGATGATGATGATGATGATGATGATGAGGATGATGATGATGATGATGATGATGATGATGATGATGATGATGATGATGATGATGATGATGATGATGATGATGATGATGATGATGATGATGATGATGATGATGATGATGATGATGATGATGATGATGATGATGATGATGATGATGATGATGATGATGATGATGATGATGATGATGATTCTATGATGATGATGACGGAAAACTAAAAAGATGTTACAAACACGTAAAATATAACCTAAATTGCTTCCTAAGCTTTCTTTATAAGGATACAAAACAAAAATACTACAGAGTCGGGATTGGATTCTTTGATCAAAATAACAACTGGTAAATCACGGCTTATCTAATGCAAACACATCTTTATATACGCGCGTATGCTATAACCTACGGTATAATCTTTAAGCCTAAAGGTCACAAACACCATAACAGTAAGTATTTCTTGTTAATCTGAAACACACGCTCAGCAGGGTAATGGTTCTCAAAAATACTTTCCTTGTGCCTTTTACGATACAAACTAGGACCGTTATAGGCACAAATGGATATTTGCACTTGCTGGCCAGACATAACATAAGAGCGCATACCATATCATCTGTTTATTCTTGTCACATTAATCTAGCACACTAACAGCCTAACGCTTCCTATTTCATGTATTCTGACTTATTCAAAGAATGAGTAGCATTAGAAGCGTAACCCTTTATCAAACGGCAAATTTTCGACTGTCCCAAAATGAAAGAGTTTGCAGACGACATTTCAAACTGTGATGAAACTAGAAAATAATCTTCTGGAGGGGCAGACAACATTGTGGGAAAGGGAGAGATTGCTCCTTCGGAGCAATTTCTCCTTTGCCAACAATGTTTTCAAGAGCTGTCTGCAACAACGTGGTTAAATGTCGTTGTTGTTTGGTAATGGGTTAAGTACTTAAGTCAAAAGGCGCCTTTTCGCAGACGTGAGAAAATGAGGAAGTTAAAGATTAATTTCTTTAAAGCTATGCAACAGCATTACTTTGATATAAAACGCCCAGAAGGATCGCCTTTAGAATCAAAATTCGATCGATTTTTGGACTAAGGGTGCGACAGCATCTTAGTCAATTTTATTTACATACCACATTTTGAGGGACGGTACTTTATCGATACAAAAATAGCGGTCTGACCCCAATTACTCATTAAACATCCGCCTTCACTCTGCGGACTAACACCTTCTTGTAACTAGGAGTGTAGTCAGGATTTACTCGCTCTAAATTATTGTAACTGTTGCCTGATGAGAAATCGTAAAATGTCCAGATGTTCAGTCTGCGTTTACAGTAATAATAATTATAGTAATGGTGGTAAAAGGACCAGCTGTTTTCCTCAAGATGTTGCCTAAAGTAATTTTCAAACGTATCCCCAATCATCTTGCTTTAAACGCATCTTAGTCCTTCAGCGCCATCAGCGCGTTGATTATTCTTTCAGACGTGTTTACAGCGAGTTAACATGTATTTTAATCCAAAGCGGGTCATAGCTTTTAAAATCTTCCGCGTAAAGCTTCCGCATGTAAAACTATTTATATACTTGGTGATGATTTGACTCCTCCTAGATCAAATATGCTTTCAATATGTGCTTTAAAGCGTATACAAACAACCGTACAAACACCGTCTTTCTAATGACGTTTTGTTTTGACTTCTACATTCTCTATATGAGAACAAGAGCATTTAGATTATCACTTTTTGTGTAACAAATTCGTTAACCCTTCCCAAACAACAAAATTTCGACTGTCCCAAATTGGAAGAGTTTGCAGACGACATTTCAAAATGTGATGAAATAGAAAAAATATTCTTCAGATAGAGCAGAAACACTTGTGGGAAAGGAAAATTTCCTCGTTATGAGAATTTCTGCTTTTCTCAAAATGTTTTCCAATGTATATCTGAAGATTACTTTCCAGATTTGTCACATTTTGAAATGTCGTCTGCACTCTTTCAATTTCGGACCGTCAAAAATGTGTCGTTTGGTAAAGGGTTAATAAAGCGTATATATAGACTATAATAGTGTTATATGTTGCCTGGAGTATGTATTTGCTTCATATTGTATGAACACATTGTGAATATGTAGTCCGTTTATTATTAAAGGCACATTAAAGGAGATAAGTGCAAATAAATTACTGAAAGAATATAATTATGGAGTTCTTTTATAATGTTCATTAAAGTCATGATAATTAATTGACAAATGCATTTATATCCTACTAAAAAGATTCCTTTAACATAAGTTATTTTGTGTTTGAAATATAGTTGTCTTCAATTCAATCATGTTTATCAACAACCTGTTTGTTTACATATTCAAAATAAAGAAATCTGATTGGTCGGTTCAAATATGTATGTGTCAACTGTCAAGGTCAGAGGTGAAGAATGAGGCAATCTGAATGATTAAACTTAATTATCTGGGTTATTTCTGGTAGACTTTCACGTTCAGGTTTTTTTGATTTTTTTTTTTTGTTGATAACTAACTTAATCTGATCAAAAGATTACCAAATAAAACAGTTTGATATAGCATTAATCTCCTTTTATGTGCCTTTAGTATACAAACACATCATGAAAAAGAATATATACAAAATCTTTTTATTATAATTATAATCTATAATGTTTAAGTCAATGAAATAGTCAACTTGTTTAATCAAATGGTTTTGTTTACGAGTGATGAATATTTTACAAAATATTTTTTTCGTATTTTCTCGAGAGGTTTTTTCTGTCGTGTGTGAATGTATCCTCGTAAAAAGCATGTACTTGATCCATAAGTATCACTGATATATCATAAATAGCCATATGAAGAATATAGTAAATATTCGTCTTAATCCTTTCCTAAACAATAACGACATTTCATCACTTTGTTGCAGACGACTTTAGAAAACATTGTTTGAAAAAGAGAAATTGCTCGGAACGAGCAATTTCTTCTTTTCTCATAATGTTTTCTACCATATCAGGAAATTATTTTCCAATTTCATCACATTTTGAAATGTCGTCTGCAAGCTATTTGAAACAGTCGAAAATGTGGCGTTTGGTAAAGGGTTAAAGCACTTCATGTTCCCCATTACACATGTACAAACGTCAAGTATTAAATAGCACGACAGGCAAACAGAAACAACTTATGCTCGCTTTGCCGACATTGCACATGTTTGCTTTATCAGTAAAGCGCCTACAATACAAAGCCAAAAGGTAAATGTACATCTTGTTTGATCAGCAGCAACAGCCGATGACGAGGATCCTTGCGTTGTGCTCGGATACCACGTTGTGTTCTCCTCTGGGACCGTGGGATCGTTGAGATACCGCGCCGGGCAAATCATGGCCGCTGATTGGCTGGAGAGATCTCGCAAAATCTCGGAGTAAACGTTAGTCCAGAACACTTTCTTGGTTTCAACGACAGTGGCCCTGTAATGATACAATTTGAACATTGTTTTAACATTGTTTTTTTATTCGCCATCATCGACAAAATTTGTCTATGACCATTTACAATAACACAGAAAATGGCTTAGACAAATATATATGATTAACATACATTTAGCACAATATACAAAGGATGAAATTTCAAGAATGGCGACACTATAAGAATTGAAGTAGTCGGTGGTTAAGGAACAGCAACAATACTTAAGTTTCATCACGATTAGCAAAGCTCTCCGATAGATATCTACAAATGAGTTGTAGTGTCTTTCCTTTTGGCGACGACATTTATTATATAAAAGAAATGAGTCCGTGGTACGCCACAAATATGTCTTCTCTGTATTCATACGATTGCGGTTTCATCCCAACACAACACGATACCTTATTTCGACGCATCTGATACATGGGCCTTCATGAAACCATGGTGACACATAGATAAACCGCTCATGATCCTATCCCTTTTAATTAACCCTTTCCCAAACAATAACGACATTTGACCACTTTGTTGCAGACGACTTTGGAAAACATTGTATGAAAGGAGAAATTTTTCGTAACGAGCAATATTTTCCTTTTCCCACAATGTTTTCAGCCCTATCAAAAGATTATTTGCCAATTTCATCACATTTTGAAATGTCGTCTAAAAACTCTTTCAATTTGGGACAGTCGAAAATCTGTAATTTGGAATGGTTATGTATTCTCAAATTTTATGAATTGGAAAGTATACTGGCTGCGTTTGTAAATTTGTTAAAGGATAATTCCTTAAGCGATTCAATGCTAAAGTGTAAAAACAGATTTTTTCTTTTGTATTTCTTTTTTTTTTCTTTTTTTTTTTGAGTCTTGCGGGTACTTTTGGTTCGGACTATTAATCATCATGCATGTAGGGGGATTGATAAAGATGAGACTGACTGCGCATGTGAAATGATTTTTCATTCGGCTATTCTCAGATAACATTGTCTTTGGGAAGCGAATTGCTTATTGAACTCGCGAACATTAAACATTGGATAGGGTTTATTCATTGCATATCAAATGTTGGCGTCTTGTTGGTTATGCATATATTCCATCATTTTACGTAAGCGTTGTAAATAAAATGAATGCACCAGTCTTATGAGATCTACCTTAACCCTTTACCAAACACCAGATTTTCGGCAGCCCTAAATTGAAAGAGTTTACAGACGACATTTCAAAATGTGATGAAATTGAGAAATAATTTCTGATAGGGCAAAAAGCACTGTGGGAAAAGGAGTAATGTCTCGCTAAGATAATTTCTCCTTTTCTCACATTGTTTTCCAAAGTCGTCTGTGACAAACTGGTAAAAAGTCGCTATTGTTTGGTAATAGGTTAAGAATGGTTATTCGGGAGACTTCTATCAACTATGCTAGGTTGGAGGTATTTACACTATATAAGGATGTCATGTTACAAACCAAACTCAGCGCAGGAATACTTCCCTTTGTTATACTACAGTACAGTACCACTGCCATCATAGAAATCATGTGGCGTAAGATACAGTCATGTGACACAAACAATATAGCGCAGACGCCAAAGAAATTGATTCTTTACGATTAAGTTCAACATGCCAAGCTTTGAAAATGAATGGTGAATCAAATTCATGCATTACTTTGACAATTTCGTCAGTATTACCAGTCATGACTATGTAATTTGTTTTCAAAATGTGTATTATAGAATCTACCTCGAGACGATCTTTTTTTATATCGAAAATACACTGTTGATGTCCGTTACTTTGAAAGCATGGCACTTTGTACTTTTTTGCTTCAGTGTATCGAATAAATATTTCCTGTGTTGGCTGTTACGGCACCTTGTTGAGGCCCAACAAGAAAGAGAAATAAGGTTACGAACTGGTTTGATTACGATTTAAGCACCTTCTGTCAGTTTTCTACATATAAATATATTTGCCATTACTTTTTTGATGATTGGGCCAAAGAAGTTCAACTTCTAAATTTGAGAAAATGCTGTATTCAGATTTCGACTCAAAATTTGAAATGAAAAAAAAATGTAATCCCTCCAGATTTGGAAGGATTTGTTCTGTGATAGCATAGAGCTCCAAACCAAAATGAAAGGGAGATCACTGGAAAGGAGAATGGTAACAAGCGGCTAGTTGTACATGTGCTTTTATAGATACATATATACACTATCGTGTCTCTGTGTTTTTGTCGTTGTTGTTTTCATTATTATTCTTTGATGTGGTTGTTTAAGGGAAGTTAACCCTTTCCCAAACAATAACGAGATTTGACCACTTTGTTGCAGACGACTTTAGAAAATATTTTGGGAAAAGGAGAAAATGGTCGTCCCGAGCAATTTTTCCTTTTCCCACAAGGTTTTCTGCTCTATCTGAAGATTATTTTCCAATTTCATCACATTTTGAAATGTCGTCTGCAAACTCTTTCAATTTGGGACAGTCGAAAATTTGTTGTTTGGGAAAGGGTTAACCGGGAGACTTGAATCATCCTATGCTGTAGGTACTTACACGAAATATAGATGGCCAGCACGCACAGCTGGAGCATACCATTTGAACACGGCCGTCATCAGACCGGGGTTAGACACGTGTGATAGAGAACTCTGAAACACACACGACATCAACAGCTTACTCTTAATCCATTACCAAACGATACCGACATTTGTTATGTTTGTTGCAGACGACTCTAGAAATCATCGTGGGTAAAGAAGAAACTGCTTTAACGAGAACTTTCTCCTTTTCCCACAATGTTTCCTGCCATATCAGAAGGTTAGTTTTCAATTTAATCACATTTTTAAACTGATGTAATTATTGTTAAGCGCAAATTTTGTTAATACTGGTTGCCCAATCCAATTGCAATCATTTCTTTTGCCTTTTCATGTCTTCTTACATACAAGAGAGTATTTATTGACTTAAACTATATATCTTTATCTGTCTGTTGTATATATGTCTCGTAACTAATTTAGGAATAATGCAATAAAATATGATAGTGGAGGCCAGTGGTTTGTTTGTTAACCCTTTCCCAAACAATAACGGCATTTTACCACTTTTTAAAGACGAATTTAGAAAACATTGTGAGAAAAGGAGAAATTGCTCGCTGAGAGCAATTTCTCCTTTTTCCACAAGGTTTTCTGCTCTTTCTGAAGAATATTGTTCAATTTCATAACATTTTGAAATGTCGTCTGCAAACTCGTTCAATTTGGGGCAGTCGAAAAATTGTTGTTTGGGAAAGGGTTAAAGGGTTAATGTATCTTACGTTGATTATATCGAAGCATGGCATCGTTCGAAGAAACTTCTCTTCGCCGAGTAGCTGGAATGTCCCAATTGGATGTTTCTGTTGCGGGTGGGTACAGTCTGCTCGTCTGGCTTGCACAAACAGACCTCTTATCACATGACCGTTCTTGGCCGACACGGAGACTGTGAAAAACAATGCAAAAAGGATTTTCAGGCGGGGTATCACGTGACCTATGTTTTTGGAAAAATGTCCAAACAAGATGGCCCCGCAACAGGTATATTTGCTTCATACGATTTGTTCCGACCATCAACTTGCCAGTTCTGGTGGTATATGATAACCCATGGTTTATAACGGTTAACACTCGGTAGAGAAATTACTTTCGATGGTTTAAGCTCTCAGGTCATTCGCATCCCTCGACTTGAAACCCTCTGCAGGGTCTTGGAGCAAACGGCACGGTCAAAATGGATACAACATTCAACGGCGGTTGCGGAGAATTGAGCGTCGGAACATGGCGTAAATGGAATAGTAGAATACAAAAGTTATTTGCTAAAAAAATGCATAAATACCTGCTCATACATGGGCGCCGCCATTTGCAACCTGTTTTATATCGTAAACATTGATCACGTGATCACCCCGCCTGAAAAAGTGTGATTTTCTTATATTGTATGCTATACTTACTTCGCAATTCTTCCCATGACCTTATTAGTGTTTACTGCTACCTTCAGGGATAATACGCAGTGACAAACAGTTGTACATGTGATTTGTTACTGACCTTTACACCCAACCCCTGGGCAGACACGTCCCTAATTTATTGTTTTAAAGAGAATAGTGCGCGTAAAACATTCTCAACGATATATCCATTTGCTTGTTCTCTGTATTAAATGAATTTTGTCCGTGTACTTCATGTGTGCGTAAGAAGTACGCATCGATTAAAGTTTAGTTAAAACTTATTTAATTTACATTGATTGTGAAACAGTCTTACATTTGGGCCACGTCACGCGAAAAGGGGCACTCGGACATAGCAAACAGTGTAGCCCCAGACCAGCCGCCACGTCAGTGTCGTGGCAGCTGGTCTGGGACAACACTCTTTGCCATCTTAGAGGACATCCAGTTATACCTTTAAATAAATACACATGACAACTTTCGTGACTAGATGCTGGAATAATAGCGCAAAGATAGAGCTGAGTCAGCGCTTTCTTTATATGTCCGAGTGCCCCTTTTCGCGTGACGCGGCCTATTTAAGATTTATCACTCTCGCCAATCTTGGATAAATGAAACGCGGAAACGGCTTCGAATGGGATTCGAACACTCGACACTCTACCTCTGGACCGGTAAAGTTTCAGACAATGGTGCTCATTTATTTACATTAGATGTGTTTAAGTCATAATGAAACAGACTGGAATAGTCATTTAAACAAAACTGTTTTTTTTTTGTGTTTTCTCCAAATACGTGTCTTTTATTGTCACCGTTATTAAAAAGCTTATCTTACACGGAATTGTTGTGCTTTTCTTATACTGTATGTTACACTCACTTCTCATTTCCTCCCAGGGTGTATATACATTTTGCGACAGTTTAATGGAGAATGGCGGTGTGCTGAACTGGGCATTGACCCCGTGACCCACAGGAAACATATCCCCACACACATAGTCCGTCTCGGGCGGCCCCCCGGGGAAACCCAGGACGGTGGAGAATATTTCCAACACAACCAGCAACTGAACGGTCCCCTTCATTGTTCTATTGGAACTGAAATTGGAAAACATTTTGGTTTTAACCCTTTACCAAACGCAAAATGTTCGACTGTGCCAAATTGAAAGATTTTGCAGACGACATTTCCAAATGTGATGACGACATTTCCAAATGTGATAAAATTGGACAATAATCTTCTGATGGGGTAGAAAAGATTGTTTGAAACGGAGAAATTGCTCGTTAAAAGCAATTTCTAACTTTCCCACAACGTTTTCAAGAGTCGTCTGCAACAAACTATTAAAATGATGTTATTGTTTGGTAATTGGTTAAGCCTTATGAATTAAAGGTACTTGTTTACACATGACACGAGTTTGATGTCAAAATAAAATGTCGTTGAAGTAATACAGCTTTTGTACTGCAGTATACTATTCGAAGAGATTCTCTCAAACATTTAGATTTAAACTCATAAATCGGCTTTTCCAAAGTATAAGAGATGTGTAAAAGCTCAGTTCAGATTAATTAACGAAAGCACGAGGTATTAGCCATTTATAAGTAAAGACATTGCAAACGCTCTTTTTCTAATGATAAGGATTGGGAATATCAAATTTTAACGGTTATCACACACAAAGCACATATCTCTGAGATAGTCTCTATAACCCTTTCCCAAACAACACATTTTCGACTGTCCCAAATTGAAGGAGTTTGCAGACGACATTTCAAAATGTGATGAAATTGGAAAATAATCTTCTGATAGGGCAGAAAACATTGTGGGAAAAGAGAAAATTGCTCGTCACGAGCATTTTCTCCTTGACCCACAATGTTTTTAAGAGTCGTCTGCAACAAACTAGTCAAGTTTCGTTATTGTTTGGTAATTACTGTACAATAATTCCGTTCCCTTATAATTTCGTTCAGATTGCGAGATATCCGGATAATTGGGGTCCGGATAAACGAGGCTTAACTGCAATAGTGAATACATTGAATAGGGGATCAATTGATATCGGTCGGTCGCTTGGTCAGTCGTTCTTTAGTTTGGTCGTTGTTTCGGCTTTTCGGTCGGATCTTGGGTAGAAATTTGGTTGGCTGGTAGGTCGGTTTTGGTCAATTGGTCGATCTGAAGAAAGGTTTTTGGTTCAGTCATTGGATTGGTCGTTGTGTAAGCCATTTGGTAGGTCGGTTGTTGGGTAGAGATTTGTCGGTCGGTCGAAAGACTTTTGGCAGGTCTTTGGTTTTGTCGTCTGGTTGTTGGTTGGCCTTTGGTTTGATTGTAAGGTCGGCCATTCGGTCGACTGGTCGGCCGTTGGTAGGTATTTGGATTGGCCATCCGTTTAGTGATCGGTCGTTGGTTATGTCGTTAGGTCGGTCATACCATCAGTCCATCTTTGTGTACGTCTTTGGTTTGTTCGGTCGGTTGTTGGTCGGCCTTTCGTTCGGCAAGTTCTTTTGTAGGTATTTAGTCCAGTCAGCCGTTAGATTGGTCGGCGGTAGGTTTGGTCAATTTGCCTGCTCCTTGGTTGTTATGTCGGTCGGTCGATTAGTTGGACGGTTGTTGGGTTTATTGGTGGTTGGAACGGCCATTTGGTCACTCAATCGTTGGACAGACTGTCGGCTCAATTTGTCATTGGATCGGTTGTCGGGACAATCGGTCTTTGAACCGACTGTCGGGTCAATCGGTCGTTGGATCGGTTGTTTGGTCAATCGGTTGTTTGATCGGTTGAAGGGTCAATCGGTTGTTCGATCGGTTGTCGGGTCAATCGGTCGTTTGAACGGTTGTCTGGTCAATCGGTCGTTGGATCGGTTGTCTGGTCAATCGGGTGTTGGATCGGTTGTCTGGTCAATCGGTCGTTAGATCGGTTGTTTGGTCAATTGGTCGTTGGATCGGTTGTCTGGTCAATCGGTCGTTAGATCGGTTGTTTGGTCAATTGGTCGTTGTATCGGTTGTCGGGTCAATCGGTCGTTGTATCGGTTGTCGGGTCAATCGGTTTAAGGGTTTGTTGTTTGGGCAATCGGTCTTTGGACCGACTGTCGGCTAAATTGGGCTTTGGGCCGAATGTCGTGTCAATTGGTTTTTGGATGGGTTTTCTGTTCAACCGGTCTTTGGACTGACTGTCGGGTCAATTTGTCTTTGGATCGGTTGTCGGTTCAATCGGTCTTTGGACCGACTGTCGTGTCAATTTATCTTTTGATCGGTCGTCGGGTTAATTGGTCTTTGGATCGGTTGTCGGCTTAATTTGTCTTTGGATCGGTTGTCGGTTCAATATGTCTTTGGATCGGTTGTCGGCCCAATTTGTCTCTGGATCGGTTGTCGATTCAATAGGTCTTGGGACCGTTTGTTTGGTCAATCGGTCGTTGGGTCGGTTGTTTGGTCAAGCGGTTGTTGTATCGCTTGTCAGGTCAATCGGTCGTTGGATCTGTTGTCGGATCAATCGGTCTTTGGACAGACTGTCGGGTCAGTCGGTCGTTGTATCGGTTGTTGGGTCAATCGGTCGTTGAATCGGTTGTTTGTTCAATCGGTCGTTGGATCGGTTGTCGATTCAATCGGTCTTTTGACCGACTGTCGGGTCAATTGGTCTTTTGATCGGTCGTCGGGTCAATCGGTCACTGCATCGGCTGTGGGGTGAATCGGTCGTTTGGTATGTTGTTTGGTCAATCGGCCGTTAGATCGGCTGTTTGTTTAATCGGCCGTTCGAGCGGTTGTTGCTGCAATCGGTCGTTTGGTCGGTCTTTTGATTGGATATATTGTAGGTTGGTCGTCGGCCGTTGGGTTGGACCGTCGTTGAGCAGTTGTTATGGCTTTGAAAAGGTGGTGTGGTCGGTGGTTTGGTCGGTCGTTGGGTAAATCAACTGTTTTGTCGGTTGTTTCATAGGTCGATAGGTGGATCTGTTGTCGGGTTTGTCATTCTTTTTCTCGGCCGTGATAATGATGAATTTTGATCCTTTCATGTATCTTGTTTCGTTAGATGTACCGATTACTGATTTGTCTTCTTGTCTACAGACTACTGTATTGAATGTTCGAATGTATGCCTTTGGTTGATTAAATCTACCTGATAGATGTGCTATGATAAAGTTCTCAACAGGTCAGTCGGTCGGTCGGTTTGTTAGCCAGTCGGTCGATCAGTTGTTAGGAAGGTTAGATAATGTATCAAAATTTGCGTATCCATTGAAATGTAAATGCTTCTCTGATTGGATATTGGTTTTCAATGAACAAGTTTTCCAATCTGTTTAGCAACGTCTTACTATTCTAAAGTTTACTTATACTGTAAACTGTTTTGAAATGGAACATCTGAAACACGTCGCATTGGACTTTCGCGCAGTCAAAGGGAGACAATCAGCCCTATCAAAGCCAACATAGGACAAGAAATGGCGCAATCGACAAAAAGCTCAAACCGTTCGGGAAATAAAGACGTATCTTATCAAAAGACCTGGCGAAGCATAGAGTATTTAGCTTATCAAAGAGAAATGGGAGACTTGTATTGGTCATAATTATATTTGGTTTTGCCGAATAAATATTTATATAAAAAATTCCTTGGGTTTGAAGTGTTACGATGGTATGATGTTATGTCAATAATACTCATCCGTTGTAATTCTAGGAAATCAACGAAACTCTAAGGGGAAAAGTTGGCTCCATTTTACTATTATTATTGAAAGAAACTTTTGGTCGAATTAGTAATGTATGAAATAAATTTGGTAGAATTTTAATCGATTTTAACTGATAAAAATTTTGAAAGCAAATTTTAAATGTTAAACTTCACCGATACTTAGTAAAACAAATCATTAATTTCAATGATCTATTTCTTAACAATATAAGAAAGGCAATGCGTAAAACAGTAAAAATAAATCAGAAGTTAAAGCAACTGTTTCTCCATTATTTAGAACTGTTAGCTTGTAACACAGTTAATATTTTAGATAAATACACCCTTGCTGCAAAGCGTTTAGGTTCATGCGAACATCTTTTTTCTTTGTGCAACGAACTTAAATAGAGCCTAGTTCACTTTCACGAGACCCTTCGGAGGTTTCCGTATCGGTCATTCGTTCTACAGACACACAAATTGTTATAACTGCTATTCAATAAAAAAAACCATCTAATATTTATCAAATGACGATATCCGAACAAAAGGTCATTACATACGGGTTCTACCGAGTAATCGTAATCCTTTCCCAAACAACAAATTTTCGACTGTCCCAAATTGAAAAAAGTTTGCAGACGACATTTCAAAAAATGTGATGAAATTGGAAAATAATCTTCTGATAGGCCAGAAAACATTGTGGGAATAGGAAAAATTGCTCGTCACGAGCAATTTCTCCTATTCCCTCAATGTTTTCTAAAGTCGTCTGCAACAAAGTGGTCAAATATCGTTATTGTTTGGAAAAGGGTTAAGTGAAGTTGGATTGTAATGCTATATGTTTCAATCATATATAAGATAACATTGGTTAAATAACAAAGGATAATAACAAATAATCTATAAATATGATTGCTCGTATATCTTCAAAAGAAGAATTGTATAAAATAAATCTAAGTCAAATGAACTTCACAATTATGTGCTTTAACCCATTACCCAACAGTTAAGATTTTTAACGACTTTGTTGCAGACGGCTCTGGAAAACATTGTGGGAGAGGAGAAATTACTCTAAATGAGTAATTTCTCCTTTGTCCACAATGTTTTCTTCCCTATCAGAAGATTAGTTTCCGATGTCATCACATTTTGAAAGATCGTCTGCAAACTCTTTCAAATTGGGACATTCGAAAATTTGGGGTTAGATAAAGAGTTAAATTCTTTTATTTATTTGAAAACGGTAACAATGCATAAATAACAACAATTAACAGGGCCTATTGCGTAATGAAAAATTCCATGGATACAATACCTTTTCCTGGCTCTCACAATGATTACATCCGAGTGTTTTGAAATACACTTACAAAATGAGAAAAAATTCCCTACAAGCGACAATGTATGACTATAATGTAAAAGTAGGTCTTAACTTACATGCGTAAAATGTCGCGGCGAATTTATTGGCTATTCATACATGAAGAGGTCGAATGCTTCTTTCCCCCTCACGTTACAGGCGTGTTTCATTTTTGTTGTTATATTTCCTCCTCCTCCTCCTCCCCTTCCTTCGCCTGCTCCTGCTTCTCCTCTTCCTTATTTTCCTCCTCTTTCTTCTTTCTTCTCATCCTCCCCATTCTCCTCCTCCTCTTCCTCCTCCTCCTTCTTCTCTGCCTCCCCCTTCATCTCCTGTGCCTAATCCTCCACCTTTTCCTTCTCCTCCCCCCTGCTCCTCCTAATACTCCTTATCATCATCCACATTCTTCTTCCTCTTCTTCCTCTTCTTCTTTTCCTCCTCCTCTTTTTATCTTCCTCCTCTTTCTTCTTTCTTCTCCACCTCCCCATTCTCCTCCTCCTCCTCCTCCTCCTCCTCCTCCTCCTCCTCCTCCTCCTCCTCCTCCTCCTCCTCCTCCTCCTCCTCCTCCTCCTCCTCCTCCTCCTCCTCCTCCTCCTCCTTCTACTCCTCCTCCTCCTTCTACTTATCCTCCTCCTTCTTCTCCTCATACTCATCATCCTCATTCTTCCTCTTCTTCTCCTCCTCCTCCCCCTTCTCTGCTTCCTCCTTCATCTCCTGTGCCTTCTCCTCCTCATTTTCCTTCTTCTCCCCTGCTTCTCCTAATACTACTTATAATCATACACCTTCTCTTCTTCTTCTTGTTCTTCTTGTTCTTCTTCTTCTTCTACTTCTATTTCTTCTTCTTCCTTCTCCTCCTCCTCCTCCTCTTCTCCTCCTCTTCTTCTTCTTCTTCTTCCTCCTTCTTCTTCTTCTTCTTCTTCTTCTTCTTCTTCTTCTTCTTCTTCTTCTTCTTCTTCTTCTTCTTCTTCTTCTTCTTCTTCTTCTTCTTCTCCTTCAGCGTTGTCGTCTTCTTCTCCATTGTCTTTTTCTTCGTATTCCCCTTTTCTCTCCTACTTTAATAGCGACCAAACTGATATAGTCTACTCTTTGAAGTTTTGGTTTGTATTCACTTTCTATTTTGGAACATCCTGCATTTCTTATTCTGTGATACTGTGATATACTTATTCTGCTTCCTGTATTATAACCAGCGATCACGCCAAATGTGGATTAATGAAAGGTAATAAGATGGAACTCGCTTCTAGCAGGTTCGAATCCCGTTGGTAGCGGGTACTATCTTGCGGCCTTTCATTAAACCACATTTGGCGCGAGCACTGGTTATTGGTTAAATGAAATGATAAGGTAAGGTTTTACATCCAACAACGTTCACTATTTAACAACATCAAGGTTGTTTGGGCTTCTTTCCCGATATGAAAGACTTTGAAGAAGATTATATGAATTGTAAGGAAAAAGAAATATATATTCATGTAAGGAATTTCTTTTTTTTCTCCAAAAATGGCTTTAAAGGTTGTACAACACATTACCGTCTAACGCTACATTGTTGCGTCTTGTAGCGGACGACCTTCAAAAAGCATTGTGACGGAAAGGAGAAATTGCTTGTGACAAGCAATTTCTCATTTTGCCACAATGCTTTTTTCAATTGATTTACATATTACAACATCAGAGCTGAAAGCCTTTTCACGTGTTTACAAAGCTTTTCTAAACTCGTCTGCTTTAAGAAAACGAACGTTGTGTGCAGGTGGTAAAGAGATGCGGCAAATTCGTATTTTCTGGATTTGTTAGGAAAAGGTCCGGTCACGATTGCTTTGTCTCAGTCATTGGTCGTCACTGTTTGTTCGGATTGTTTACGCTTTCTCGGTTCTGATAAATTTATGTCAACCCAACAGCGATACAAAAACATGCGTAAGAAGTTAATGGACGTTGGCTGTTCACCAAGACTCAATGACTGTGAGTGAAACAATTAAAACTAAGCTATGAATTGCAAAGAAATGCACAATGTTCATTCCAAACACTTATTTCCCACATGAAGACAACGTTTCACTGCGTAGACACATGTTAATAAAATGACTCATGTTTTATGAATTATCTAAAAGAAGATTGGCAGATAAAGGGGTTCGAACGTTCTTTGAAAAGAAAAAACATTTTTACTTTTATATGTATATAACAAATCCATTTTTCAATATTTCGGCCGAAAAATGTATCAAGAAAACAATGTATACTCCACCTTGAATTGTTCAAGCTTTAAGTCTAACTCCGCCTAAAAACCATGCAAAACCTGCAGAAAGTGATTTATCATATGTCACAAAATCTTACAAAGTTATGTTTTTCGGATAGATAACAGCCTAAAAATAAGCAAACAAGTATTTTTTCTTCAAAAATTTGATTTTTGTGGATTATGGAAGCGTTTCAAAAAATGGCTTTTTGGTGAATTCAAAAGGGTTTATATAGCAAAATTCAGTTCGATTTTTCTCCCAAGACCAACCTCGTTCATCAAATAATATGCTTTCATTGGGTACATACGGTAATCATCTGTTGATTTCAATTCTAAAACCCGCGTGTTTTTTTTGTATTTTGATGTAAATTAACACAAAACAATTTTATTTGATTTCCAAGGGAAGCAACTCTGTATATCTGGGGTTTCATGGATTACTTCCCCAAAAGGGAGGTAGTAATCAATATCAAAACTTTTCCAATAACATCTTCTAGTACTTTAAACTAAATGTTATTATCATCTAAAAATTGCTTCTATTTAAAAATCATACAAATCAAAATCAAGACCCCTTGTTTTTGCTCTTTTTATTAATAGCTGTTCACATGTCAATTTATTTACAAATGACTCCCTTAGCAACAACAACAACAACAGCAAAAATGGCGGGTTTTGAAGTTTGTTGTCAGTGTAAACATTGTTGACCCATTGTTGAATGGCTGTATTGTTTAAAAAATAATCTCCTTTTGATATTGATGAGATTTAAAAAGATGACACAAGGGCTTCATCTTTGTTCATGTTTACAAAGTGTAGGAAATATTTTATAGTGCAATGTAATAGTGCATTAGACTGGTAGAAAAGTTGAAGGAAGGAGTCTCAATATGACAGATTGTTTTCCTTGTCACAAAAAGTGAATGACTTAATTATCCCAAGACAGCTGCAATGGAGAAAGGTAAGATAATGCTTTAAATGATTTTCTATTAAATGGCTTGATTTCTTTATCTTATGTAATTGAAATATCTTAATTTCTTTGTAATGGGTGGGGTAATAATTCTGCTTAGTGTATGTCAAGTGTTTGGATAATGAGTTTGTGCTACTCTTATATTAAAGGGACTCACTGACCATGCTTAATTTTGTGAAGAGTGTTTTTTTTCCATTTCTAACGATCATTTCTTAAAAAAAGTCTTTATGAAAGACATTTCACAAAATCAATTTTGCATGCCTATAGTTCCTATCAGTTACAAAACCACATATGGTCAATGGATTAGAAGAAACTTAGTTTGAGATGAAAATAAGCTTCCTTTTAAAGTAATATGTAAAGTATTTTGCTCATATTGTGTTGTTAGGTTCAGAATTATTCACTCGTCTTATACTACTAAAAATGCCATATATTATATTTCAAGATCATTTCCCATAATGTTCATATATTAATTCTTAAGCCAAATTGTCTGACTAAGGATTTCCTCATTCATGTTTGTCTTATTTTATTTGGATTTAACATTATGTCAACAGTTTTTCAGTCATATTGGGATACCCGACTCATCATTGATGCAATTTGATGGAGGGAGACCCCTTATTTTACCTTTAGCCATCAGGGCCGGTCAAGATAAATAAAACCATCCCCAATTCCATTACTCGGCGAGAGTCAAGCACTCATGAGAATTCAAATATATCGCTACCACGATTTTAACAGATATGGAGAGGGTTTGGTAATTTAAGAGGCTTGTAGCAAATATTCCTTTTCACATTAATTCTATCTTTAAAGGAAACACCTATGCACTAGTTGTTTGTTTATGTATAAAAAAGAACTTATCTGCTTTATAAGATGCAATAGAGTTTGATTGTAACTAACTTTGTTTTCTGATTTCTTTAGGGTTGTGCCCAAGTGGCTCCATGAACATATCATCTACAAGCAATTGTGAGACCCTCCTTTGATGACAGAAAGGTGTTCCTTATATTAAAGTCAACTAGACTAATTAGGAATGACTGTTTGTGCAATGGGTGAGTATTTATTTCAAGTTTTTAAATTATGAAGTATATTGAAAAATTGAATAATCCATAACATCAAAAACCTGATGAATTCTTATTACCACCTGATAATAAGGGTCCTGATTGGTTTAGTGGTTAAGGTGCTGTTGTTAGTACTTGGGGATCCCTTGTTTAAGGCCCAACATTAGCTAGATCCCTAGCCTAATAATAATGAATCCAGGTGAGCTGTAACATGACTGAAAAATTGTTGACACAATATCTTTCTCTATAAACAAGCAAACAAACAAACAAACCACTTAACAATGATGGTTGTATGAAATAATGTGTAAGAATTTCTGAATTCATATCTATAGTCATGCCAAATAAAGCCATATTTGAGTTCTCCCAGTTGGTTTTGAAGACAATCATGCAGTCAATTTACACAAGGTTGATTTTCTATGATAGATTATTTTGATTTACACAATGTACTTTACATTCAATTTTGAAATTATTCAGCACATGTCTTCACTTTAACTGAGTCTGAAATATGTTATTAATTTTATATTGACTTACTTATTTACCCATCCTTTTTTTTTATCTTATTCAGAAGTAACTTGTGTGAAAGACAAGACAGACCAACCATGATGCTCATAAGAAGACATCTATTACAGAAATCAGCACTGATGAGAAGTTCCCTATAGTTATGGTCTATCTTATATACACTGATAGCTAATATTTAATTGTTACAGTTCAATGTTCTTTCATGAAGATTGGTTGACTGGTCCAAATTTGAAGTTACAACAATTTTAAAGTATTAAACATGCAGATTTTGTGTCATATTTTGAAGACTTTGTGATTTAATGAGATAAATTGTTTCAATAGTGTCTTGGGTCTTCTGCTTTTAGAACATTGAAATAAATATAACCTGTTGTGCTAGACAAATTTAATCAAAAACACCTCCTCTGGTATGGTAGAATAAGAGGTATAATGAGAAAAGGAAGAAATGCTCAAATGACCAATGTCTTCTTAAACAAGGCTTATCTTCTATTGTTAAGTGATAAGTTAGTTCTACCAAATTTTGTATTCTCTCATTATGCTAATTTGGGATGGGGGTTTTTTTTTTATATAAAATTTCCAATTCCTGAAGCTCACACCAATGTCCAGCAAGGTACACCCCCATCTCCCCGAACTATTCAAGTTCAAGCCCTTGAATGATAAAAATGAGACATTTTCGGCTTGTCCACAATATGATGATGAAAAAAAAAACTTTATCTAATCTTCATCAAATGTTATGAAATCAATATTTTTTAAATCAATCAGTATTAACTCAAAATATAAGTGTTATGTCCCTTGAATGATAAAACAGTGACATTTTATCCTATAGAAGCAGTTTGGAGACAAATGATTTCTTCATACATGTTGCTGTAATTTCCAAAATGAATATCAAAGAAATTTTTATTTTGATAAATTAAAGCAAGTCTATCGCCCCTTTTACTTACATATTGGAAAAGGTCCAACCAGGAAGGTGTTGTTTTCTTCATGTTTCCATAGCAACAGAATTGTATTGCACTATGTTTTCTAACATGAGCTCAGTAATCAATCTAGTTCAAATCCATTTTGTGAATAGTCCAGATACCTTTACTGGAGTGAAAAATATTGAATCACAGTCGCTCAAATCTTTCATTTGATGCTTTCTACAGTACTTGTTCCTTATGAGTTGTGGTCAGATATGAAACATACATCTCTATTTGCTTAATTTTTTAGTTTAAACATGTTTTTAAGAAAATGCCATTTTTTAATTATTTCATTTTTTTTGGTTTCCATAGCAACACATTTTAAATGATTTTCTCATGTTGTAAACCATTTTATATATTCATGTATCATATTTTTGGTATTTAAAGTTTGTTTACCAAATTAAAATTGCATTTTGTTGCCTTTTATAGTTAAAATAGAATGATTTTAGGTGGAATGACTATTTCTATTCTTGTTGCTTGGGTACTTATTCCTTTTTGAGATCCCAACAAAGGAAAAAACACACAGATTTTTTACATGATTTTGATAGAGGAGATGTTCTTTTACTGTTTTGATCATATGAGCTTTCTGTATCAGGTTGGTCTTGAGAGATAATCTAAAATGAAATGTCAATTTTCCAAAAATACTTAAAAATTAAAAAAATGCAAAACCAGTTTAAAATTGATATGACCTCTGTAAAAAAGTATAAAGTAGAGCAGCAACATTTATTGAAATTTCTTTCCACAAAATGATATTCTTGGAAACTGTTATAGCAAATTTATCTATTTCCTACATTTTATGTATGTATTTTCAATGTGAAAATGACCAAAAATCACTCTTTTTGTTATCATTTTGGGCTGTTAATGGCAAAAAAGATTCAATAACTAGAGAATATTTGGTTTTTGCCGTGAATTATAAGGCTTTTTCATGGGTAAGGGAGATGATTCTTACCTTTATGCTCACAATAGAAGCTTAACACATATTTCTAACAGTTTGAATACCTATACAAGTTTGTTTCTTTATCAGTATTGCATTCTTGAAGAAGTTGTATCAAAGCAGATAACTAGCGATAAAATATGCCCTTTTGGGGGGTTGGGGTGGCAGAGGTTCAATTTTTTGTTTCCATAGCAACCCTTTAAGGTCTTTTTGAGTCTACAACCAATTTTTATTTCCGCAAATTATCTTTTTGGTATTTGAACTTTTAAATGCACACTTTGTATTGCCTTGTTTTGCTTTTTTGAGTGAAATCAGTATGATAATTGATGGAAAGACAATTTCTATTCTTGCTGTTATGAGACCAATTTCTTATTGAGATTTATCAAAAAAGAAGAAAAAACACAAACTTTTCTCTCTTGTTAAACTATAAGGACATATCCATTTACTGTTTTAATATAATGAGCCCATTGAGCTAGGTTGGTCTTAAGATGAAATTGGAGACGAAATATGATGTTTTTTGTGTTTTTTTTATATTTTTGTTTCCTTGGCAACCCTTTAAAAGGCTATTTTTGGTTGACAACCAATGTTTGTCTTAATATTTCATCTTATTCATATTTAGACTTATAAATGCACATTTTATATTGCCTTGTTCTGCTTTTTTGAGTTAAATCTGAGTGCTTTAAGATGGAAAGACAAATTTCATTCTTGTTGCTATGGTACCTATTCTTTTTCAAGATTTCTCAAAAAAGAAGAAAAAACACGCGGTTTTCTTTCATGTTTATGTAAGAAGAGATATTCTTTTACTGTTTTAATAGTATGAGCCCCCTGTACTAGGTTGGTCTTGAGAGAAAATTGGAGATGAAATGTGTCAATTTTTCCAAAAATCCTTAAAAATCCAAAAAGTGCAAAACCTGTTGAAGCCTGAATTGACATATGTCAAAAAGTATTAAGTTGAGGAGCAATTTGTATTGAAATTTCTTTTCACCATATGATAATCTGAAGAAGTTATTTAACAAATAAACTCTTTTTTTATTGTGTATGTATGTTTTTTCATTGTGAAAATGACCAAAAATCACTCTTTTTTGGTCATTTTGGGCTGATAAATGGCAAAAAAGAAAATGTCCCGTTTCCATGGCAACTGTAACAGGAGTAAAGAAATATTCAGCCAAACTTATTTTGGTCATAAGTGCTATACATCTGGCTAAAAATTTTGCAATTCTGTCACCATGGATAAATCACCTTCTGCATGGTTCTTAGAAATAGCTGCACTTAAGTAATTACATACATGTGCCGTTACTAAAAGGTGCATTGTATGACGTCGTGTTTGTATTGCATGACATTGTTAAATAATAGTCTATAAATCTACTTCTTTGAGGGCTTATTCGTTTGCTCTCTGGAGGTGTCGAACTATAAAACGGTGCATTTCTCCGATGTTCTATGTATCGTTTTCTTGACATACCATACTGTAAATTGGTTTTTTTTTCCTCAAATGATAAATAGATTGCTCACTGTAGGTTCCATACTGTAAATCGACACATTTCTCAAATGACTTATATGTTGCTTTCTTTATATATCTTACTGTAATCGATGCATTTCTCCAACGACCTATAGGTTGCTTTCTTTACATACCGTACTGTAAGTCGATGCATTTCTCAAATGACTTATATGTTGCTTTCTTTATATACCTTACTGTAATCGATGCATTTCTCCAACGACCTATAGGTTGCTTTCTTTACATACCGTACTGTAAGTCGATGCATTTCTCAAATGACTTATATGTTGCTTTCTTTATATACCTTACTGTAATCGATGCATTTCTCCAACGACCTATAGGTTGCTTTCTTTACATACCGTACTGTAAGTCGATGCATTTCTCTAATGACTTATATGTTGCTTTCTTTATAAACTTTACTGTAAATCGATGCATCTCTCCAAAGACCTATATGTTGCTTTCTTTACATACCGTACTGTAAATCGATGCATTTCTCCATTGACTTATATGCTGTTTCTTTACATACCGTACTGTAAATCGATGCATTTCTCGAATGACTTATATGTTGCTTTCTTTACATACCGTACTGTAAATCGATGCATTTCTCGAATGACTTATATGTTGCTCTCTGTACGTACTGTACTTTAAATTAAGGCATTTCTCCAATGGTTTACGTTCTTTTAACGTTTATTTTGTACCGTAAATCAACACATTTCTCTAATGACTTATAGGTTGCTTTCTTTACATACCGTACTGTAAATATATGCATTTCTTCAATGTTTAATGTGTTTCTTTCTTTACATAACTGTAAATAGATGCATTTCTCCAATGACTTATAAATTGCTTTCTTTACATACCGTACTGTAAAAAGATGCATTTCTCCAATGACTTATATGTTGCTTTCTTTACATACCTTACTGTGAAAAGATGCATTTCTCTAATGACTTATATGTTGCTTTCTTTACATACCGTACTATGAATCTGTGCATTTCTACAATGACTTATAGGTTGCTTTCTTTACATACCGTACTGTAAATAGATGCATTTGTCCAATGTCTATATGTTGCTTTATATACGTACCGTACTGTAAATCGATGCATTTTTCCAATAACTTATATGTTGCTTTATATACATACCGTACTGTAAATAGATGCATTTCTCCAATAACTTATATGTTGCTTTATTTACATACCGTACTGTAAATCTAGGCATTTCTCGAATGAGTTATATGTTGCTTTATTAACATACCGTACTGTAAATCGATGCATTTCTCGAATGACTTATATGTTGCTTAATTTACATACCGTACTGTAAATCGATGCATTTCTCGAATAACTTATATGTTGCTTTATTTACATACCGTTCTGTAAATAGATGCATTTCTCCAATAACTTATATGTTGCTTTCTTTACATACCGTACTGTAAATAGATGCATTTCTCGAATAACCTATATGTTGCTTTATTACATACCGTACTGTAAATCGATGCATTTCTCGAATGACTTATATGTTGCTTTATTTACATAGCGTACTGTAAATCGATGCATTTGTCCAATGTCTATATGTTGCTTTATATACGTACCGTACTGTAAATCGATGCATTTCTCCAATAACTTATATGTTGCTTTATTTACATACCGTACTGTAAATCGATCCATTTCTCGAATGACTTATATGTTGCTTTATTTACATAGCGTACTGTAAATCGATGCATTTCTCCCATGCATTTCTGCCGTTCTGTAAATTAAGGTAGTTCTCCAATGGTTTATATATCGATCGTTTTCTTTACGTTATTTTGTACCATATTGTAAATATAAGTTTTTACGTCACTTTCTTCGCGTTCCGTACAGTAAATTCGAGGCGACGTTGAGATGTGTATCGTTACTGCTCCGCTGACAAGCCATCAGTGGCCGGTGTGTTTCATCATAGAATAGCTTGTGGCCATTTCTCAGCGTTAATGTAAAGTGTCGTTTATTAATCACCAAAACAAAGCAATGTCGCTTCACTTCACTATGTGCGGAAGACGTTGAAAATACAAATTTTTCTTACGTTAATGCATTTCGCTGAGTATTTCCTTAACTATGTATAAATGTCGATTTGCATGTTTGTTTCATTTTGTCTGTATGTCTGTACGTATGTTCGTTAAGAACCAATTTTCTTTAAAATTTAACAATCTTGTTATTATTTCAATATGTAAACAATCGATGAATTTCATTGGCTGACCAAATTGTAACTATTCTTAGATCTACTAGCTGCTAAAGTAGGGTACAGGGAAAACACACATTGGATAAAGAAGGACCGTTTACGGTCGGGAATAAAACAATTTATCTAACAATAAATGTCCTTTGTGTATCTTAGTAATCATATGCGAATGCGTGTTTGTTTGCTGAGAGTCTGGTCGTATACATGTCTGCATGCATTTATCATGTATGTTGTATACATTCGAAACATTCTTCAAAACCCTGCAAAACTAGAACATTAAATCTTAAAATAGCACCCCTTATTTTAAGATAAGAGTTTTTTTCACGAAATGCCCGTTTTAACGGTTCGCAATATATGCAATACAAATGTTCTATACTTTTCCTGTGCGATTATTAACGTTAGTCGAACAATAGCCTACTCTTGTATTATTTTACAAGTTTATCTTTCCATTTCATCGTTAAAAACATTATTATTTTGTTAAGATCCCAAACTATGCGATATAGAGATAATCCTTCTGATTGACACTTTTCAATTATCGCTTAGTGCATTAAAGGCATACTTGCGCTCATTTACACTGAAATTGTGAAAGTTCTAGAATAATTGACAAACACCTTAAACGTACTTTAAATTTCCTTTATCAGAGGAATTTAGACTGTAACACCTTCACATGATGTTTTTAAAAGAGCGAACACTATAAAGCTTGTTTACAATTAGCATTAAAACAAGGTAAGCTGAGAAACAATTCAAATACGATAAATACTAGATTTGATTTTCAAGAATTGCTTATTTCCCAAGACATGTGTATTTGTTACTTAAAATAGACATTTATGGCGGCCATTTTGTATATATTTGGGTCTGAAACTTCTCTAAAACATTTTCAAATTCTGTAGTTTGGTAGCAAACATGAAATACTGATGTTTTTATCATTTTATACCTAGAATACATGCATTTAAAGCCCAAACAGAATCTTTCCTTTTTGACTAAATTCAAAGGGAAGACAACTAACCTCAAAGCTCTTCCGTTATTTTGGGAAAGAAACCATTCAGATGGTGGTTTCTGAACTCCTGAGACAACCTCCTATAAGTTTTTTTTACATCTAATCAAATTTCAATAGAATTTATAGTAACTTTGATTTAGAAGAATGGCTTATTTCCCCAGATATGTGTATTTGGTACATAGACATTTTGGCGGCCATTTTGGATTTTTCTGGGTCTGAAACTTCTCTAAAACATTCTCAAAATATCTATTTCGGTCAATTTCATAGTATGCTGATGTCAAAATATCCTTTTTGAAACTAAACAGCATGCAAGAAAGGCCTTAGCAGAATCTTACTTTTTTGCCTGAAATCCAAGGGCAGACAACTTTAACCGCAATTATCACCCCTTATTCTGCAGCAGAACCCCATCAGAATAGCAGTTCTGAACTCATGAGACAATTTACTATGGAATAGCATCAACAAACCTTTTGGTGCTTTCAATGCAATTAAAAATTAAAAATGGTTTACAGCTTAGACTACATTGGTATCCTAAAAACCCCAAGAAATTCTCCATTTTGAATGTTCACGTTGTTTATATTGGATAAATGACAGTATTGTTAGGTGTTCCACGTGACCTTTTCTACCAGGTGATCGCCGCTCTTTAATCCGAGCGCTCCTTGCTATCTTTTTAGGTTAATCGAATGTAAACAATGAAGTTAAATTGGTGGGCATCAAATTTGTGAAAATAGCACTTTGAAAAATAGATCATAAATTGTGCATGCAGTCGAGAACTAGATTTTTTTGTCATGATCCTGTGCTTTTGGTCATGTTTCAACATATTCTTTCATAATTTATAACTCATTTTACCCAGTTTTGCAGTTTTTCTGAGCGCTAGTATGATTTTAATAATCTACTTATTATCAGTTTACTAAGGGAACGGGGCAAATGCATATTTTCCGAGTGAAGGAACTTTTCAAACTGTCTGATTTGCATTGATTTTTCAGGCTGATTTTTCAGGCACATTTATCTTGCAAGAATTCTGCATTCATTATGCATAGGTACGTATGAAAATACACACAAATGCTTTTAAATTGAAAGCTTTTTGTCCCGAGGGATCATCACGTGTTTTAAGTGCATTTCTCACTGAGCACAGCTTGTGAGGGAGTTCCTTTAGCCCATTACAAAATAATAACGACATTTGACCAGTTTGTTGCAGACGACTCCAGAAAACATTTTGGAAAAAAGAGAAATTGCTCGTCACGAGCAATTATTTTTCCTTTTTCACAATGTTTTCAAAGTGTCCGCGTATATGTGCATCTATCTGGTCATATGCAAGTGCATGTATGTATCTGTGGATATACGTGTATGCACATACATAAACCACTATATGTAAATTCTAGTCGAATGTATAGTTCTATTCGTCTTCACTAAAGCAATAAGCTATTTACAAGTTAGAACGTGTTTCATGTATTGACCTTGTATTAACCAGAACCATGCTTAACAATATAGTCGGGTTGACAAGATCACTGCTTTGCCCACCCCAAAATGTATCACCTCTAAGTCAAATGTTATGTATTTGACGTCCTTCCTATTGAGGATGTGTCTATTTTTGTATGTCATATTAGTAAAATACTTAACTTATACTATTTCTGGTGATCTTAAAGTGTTCTCTGACCCCAAAAACTTACGTAAAGACACCAAAATTATCAATTTTGAGTGGAAAGTTACAAAGTTATGACCGTAAATAGGTTTTGGCGGCCATCTTGGTGGCCATCTTGAAAAAACATCTTTGCGGAAGTCGGATTTTGGTAAACTTTTGATATGTTATAAAGGGCATTCTACCCTATTAGAATCAGTTAAAATACCTTTTGTAGCAATTTTTTGGGGGTCAAAGTGTATATTGACCCAACTAATATCATATTTTCATTATATTAAAAGACTATTTGCAATACAACGCTCGTGTTTTCATAATGATAGTGAATACTTTAAATGACACTTTGGTATATTGCAACAATATCCTTCATTAAAGCTTAGTTCGATACTGGTTTGTCTCTTGAATGTTAACTACGTATGTACTGATGGGCGTATGACCCTATGTATCAATAAAGTATCTATCTATTCTTACCCCCAGAAGTCTTTGGAAACCAAGAAGAAGAAAATGATCTAGATGAGTATTTGTTTTCTGTTTTCACAGTGGTTTCTTACCAAAATATCATCAAGAAATCAGCTTTTTGTTATTGCCGTCTGCTGTTGCTATCGATTTGGACCTGTCACAAAAGTCATTGTGGGGGAATGATTTAACAAAGCAGTAAAAAGAAAAAGTAAAAGTGTTTATCCACCCTATTCCATAATTGATGACTTCATCGAGTTAGCCAAGCATGCTAACGCACTTTGCTGAACAGTGTATAGTTTATTAAAAATGTATATACATGTACATAGTACGTGGTCAAATGTATGGCAAATTTTAAAAGACGGCTCAACCAAGCAATCCCTTTCCCCACCTCAGTTCTTTTTAATTTTCAAAAATGAATTTCTGGTTTTATGCTCCTTGTGGTTTGGCGGGTTTTTTTGCAGCCCAGATATGTTAAACATTGCAAACTAAATGGGTTTTTATGAGTTGTTTTTATATAGTTCTTCATGGCATTTCAAATAAAATGCCCACTTTCAATCTCAAACCAGTTTCTGTTTTTATATTCTCCATACTGAGTTTGCCCTTCTTGCAGTTCTTGTTCCTTTGTGGAACATGCAGGCTTAATCAAGTTATGCATTCATGTTAAACATAAGAAACATTAATGAATTTATTATATTCTTTTGGGTGAAATACTGGGATTTCTCAGTGTATAATTTTCAATTTTGTCACAGTGAATATCGTCACTAGTGATGATATTAAAAAGTCATATCATCACTAGTAATGATATCAGTTTTGACGGGACTTCATTTTTTACCATTCCTTTGCATTAAAGTCATAGCAGCACTTTTGCACACGGCACTAAAATGTTTGTATTCTAAAATATATCCATACGCGTGAATGACGTCATATGTTGCAAAAATGACGTCATTGGCGTTATTACCTGCTTTGCTACTCGCATTTTATATTCCATTTGGCGTTTATGGAGGTATTTTTGCAAATATACTTTATATAGTGGAATAAAATAAATAGAATAATCAACTCCATTCGAAAGACATAAAAAAAATATGTCATTGAATGGGTTGTAATAATGTAGAAAAAATTCGTTCTTCGAACTCGTTTTTTCAACCTGATAACAACCCATTCTCGTGACATATTTTTGATGTCAATCGAAAGGAGTTGATTATTCTATACGTATAAAGTACGTGGTCAACTGTAACACAATTCGAACAAACGTCTATATCATAAGCTTTTAAACTATACACAAGAATTAACGTTTACGTTTAATATCAAAGAGTTAAGAAGATTAAGATTAAACAAATATAAGATAACTGTGTTTGATCATAAAGATTTAAAATAGTTTTGCGATTCTCCAATGCCGTTGATATGTGTTTTGCCATTTTTTTAACATTTTTTTATTTCTTTTGCTGAAACATAAGAACATACAACAGACGGCGTTCTTTTGTAATCTCCAATGATGTGTTGTTTTTTTATATTTTCGAAGGTTTAAGTACATATAGAATGATACACATCCTCAACGTCATGGAAGTTCACTACATACATTAAAAAAAACTATACCATACTTCTGGTTGTTCAGTAAATACGGGGCTCCGAATTATTTGCTCTTTCTTTCTGGGTCTTAATATTTCCAAACATCTATATGTTGAACATTTTCAGGAGGTTCCTTCAACTTTGAGGCATACATGTAGAGATTATACTGTATGTTCTCATTTTTTAGGTACAGTCAAACTTGTGTTAAGAAGCCAGCCTAAGGAACTCAGAAAATTGGCTGTCTAAGACAGGTTGGATGCTTAACACACATTGATTTGCACTATAAATCCAACAATGGGACTTTCTGTAGTAATTGTTTAAGGCAGGATGGCTGCTTCAAAGGATGGTTTGCTTAACACAAGATGTGCTGTATGCAACATTCTGGTTGTATCACCATATCTGGCCGGGGTTTCACAAAACATCTCAAATCCTTCCCAAGCCTCAAATATTAAGGATCTTCAAATATTCCCTAAAATTTCGTTTCATGAACGTTTCCTCAAGTACAATTTGAGATTTTCCCTCAAATAATTGAGGAAGGAAGGTACGCAATTCGTTCCTCAACTGGGGAGCCTCGAATTTGAGGTTGAGATTCTTCGCTTGAATCTACCGGTAATCCCAATCTCGACAAAAAGGAATCAAGGATTTAACCCTTTACCAAACGCCAATTTTTTTAATGTCCCAAATTCAAAGAGTTTGCAGACGACATTTCCAAATGTGATGAAAGGTCAGAAAACATTGTGGCAAAAGGAAAAATTAGCATTTCCCATTTTCCCACAATGTTTTCCAGAGTCGTCTGCAACAAACTGGTCAAATGTCGTTTTTGTTTGGTAACAGGTTAACGCGAGTTTCTGTGGGTTTTTTGTATTTCATAACTCGTCGACCTATAAATATTTCAACTAAGGTCGATTCAAATCATGCATACAGATACATCATTAGTTAGATATGCCCAACAGAGTAATTCATATCTCTATAATTGGTAATACGGAAATGATGACGAAAAAAGATTGCATAGCCTCCTCAAATCAGAAAATGAAGTCCAAACACGAAAATTAGCCTTGTATTTTTTTGTGATAATGAACTAATCTTATATGCGCAAACTGGTTTAGAATCTAGAAACAATGGTTCCATCTCTAAAAGAAGGTACGTTACATAAAGATGTATAGTCTATTGCATTAAAGACAACTCTTACAAATTTGTATATTTCAACATGTAAATTGTATTATGGGTCAGAGGCCTTTGACTGAATAAACTTATTGTTTGTATTGTATTGCAATCGAATTGCTGCAAAGCGCAAATCTGGCCAGCTCTAACACTGTTGCTATCCCAAGATGACTTGTTGCGATCTGGAGTGGTATTTTTCTTATGTCAACGCGATCGATTCATTAATGTGTAAGAGCAAGCACCTATGCAAACATGCAAGCGTTTGATTAAAGTGTTTAACCCTTTCCCAAACAATAACGACGTTTGACGACTTTGTTGCAGACGACTTTAGAAACATTGGGGGAAAGGAGAAATTGCTCGTGACGAGCAATTTTTCCTTTTCCCACAATGTTTTCTGGTCTTTCAGAAGATTATTTTCCAATTTCATCACATTTTGAAATGTCATCTGCAAACTCTATCAATTTGGGACAGACGAAAATGTGTTGTTTGGGAAAGGATTAATAGCATTTTGAGTAACTCTTACTGCTTATCCCAAATCAAAATAGATATCATTAAAGCTAGATATTGTGTGTTACGCAGGCATGATTGCGTTAAGTTATGGTCATGGGAAAATTGCATATTATGATATTTTATCACAAGTCACATTAGATCTCTCAAATGACTTAGATAACTGCAGTCTCTCATAAATTGGCAGTCCCGGTGATAAATGAAATAGTTCATGAATACACAAGAAATCCTGGGGAAATTCGACTGTTTTCCGCCGGATAACACACTTGATTACAACTTTACACCCAGGGACTTAATCATTATGTAAATAAACACAAATTGGTTGAATATCCCAAAGGAATCTTTTTTGTTTTATTAACTCAATCTAAGATTTTCAAATAAACACATCTATGTTTCAAACTTCCTCAATGGTATCTACTCGGCAATCCCCGGCTTGTGTCGGGGATTGCCGAGTAGATAAGATTGCAAACGGACATGCCTTTCGTCGCAGCCATATTGCCGGACTACTTTCAAAATGGCTCCCCATTACCTCCGAGGTTATTTTTAGACATGGTCGAGGTGTTCCGAATGAAATGACACATGATTAGAACATCACGGGTACAGTGTAATCGCCCTTGCAAAATATGTCCGTGTATAACCATAGTCAGTGCTTCACTTTTGTAAACGACTCATCAGAGTCTGAACCATCGAAAAGTCTTTTTAAAAACATGTATTAGTGCATGTTCAGGCGAGGTGATCACGTGATCAATGTTTACGATGTAAAACAGATTTCAAATGGCAGCGCAAATAAATGAGCAGGTTTTTAATCATTTTTTCAGCAGATTACTTTTGTTCATTATTATTTGATAAACGCCATGTTCCGACGAACCATTTTGCGCAACCGCTTGTGAATGTTGTTTCCATTATAGCCGTACCGTTCGCTCCAAGACCCTGAAGAGAATTTCATGTCGAGTGATGGGGAGCCATTTTGAAAATAGGCCAGCAGTTTCGGGCATGTCCGTTTGCAATCGTATCTACTCGGAAATCCCGGATAAAAGCCAGGAATTGCCGAAAATATACGATTGACAAAATATGAAACAAAGATGTGTTGATATGATAATATTTAATGAAAAGATTAAAAAAAACAACATTCAATTGTGATATTTAACCAATTTGTGTGTATATAAATACATATTTTGTTCCTGTGTGCATGTTGTAATCATGTGCGTTATCCGCCGGAAATAAGGCGAATAACCCCATGATTTCTGGTATATTCATGAACTACCTACGAGGTATATCTACCGACATGTGACGGGGATTGTCGAGTAGATCCAATTGGTGATGCGAATGACCTAAAAACATAACTCATCGACTGCTATTTCTCTACCGAGTGTAAGCCGTAACGCCATTATAAACTGCGGGTTATCATAAACATCCAAACTCGAAAAGTGATGGTAGGAAGATGGGGTGTATAAAATACTGGCAAACAAAAGTAATCTGCAATCACCCCGCCTGATATTTGTTTGTCGGAGGTTTGCAATCTGAACTCGTCGGATTTATACAATGTAGACAACTCGGAAGTAGTACGGAAGCCGCCGTATTGTTTCACGCGAGACTTATTTCATTGTACTTTCGTTTTCAAAAACAGTCGAATCCCGGTTATTCGAAATCGACGGGAAAACGGGTCTTTTATGAATAAGCCATGTTTTTGAATAATCCGGAATATGGAAATGGAAATCAGAAGTTTCTCCATAAAGGTTGCTGGATTTTTACCATGACAGTCAAAGCATTCACGGGACCTGAAGACTTAATCGGATAGGGCATGATTTTCGAATAAGGCATAATTTTAGGATAAGGCATAATTTTAGGATAAGCGCGATGGAATATGTGGGACTCGACTGTAAAGATATTTAATTTAAAATCAAAAATTTACAATAGCCATTCAAGTTGATAAAGGACACAGATATATAACCCAACTATAAGTTCACTAAAATGTATGTGTTACCGATAAAAAATAATGATTTAAACTTATGTTCAACACCTCCATATACATGTACATAGAACTACTTAACGTGGATGAACATAGGAAAGGTGTTATAAGCACGGACGATTCACACGAGAGTTTGTAACCGTACACTTAAATACGATTTATTTTTCTCGGATCATGGAAATACCCGAGATTTTACGATTGTGGCGTTTGTTAACATTCGGTGGAGAAACCGTTATGTTTTTTTTTATTTTGAGGCGTTTTTTGAAATTCAATCGTCAATCGTCGAATGGGTCAGAATTCCGTATTTCTGCAAAAGACATCAAAATGATTCGAATCCCAACATCTCAATGCGCCAATCGTCTTGCTCATGCAAATTGGAATTGGAAAATGGATCAGCAACATGGAATAACCCTCTTCAACCCAGGAGCAGCTACAAATGTTTGAGCCCAGATCGTACGCAAGTTCCGCGTCTGCTCGGCTTGCGATGGAAGTCCCGATCGACTTGCAGTATTCAAAGCCCCCTGTATATGTAAATGCGTAACGTTGGCCGTTTGCCCTGTGGAAAGATATCGGCAGTGCCTTGTGAAATATTTCCCAGCCGGGCTTCGGTGCAGCGGTGACACCAGGCATGGTGTTACGACCATACTGCAGGCTAGATAGGACACACGACTCCGTGGCCGGTTTGTAGTTGAACGTTATACAGAAATCGTTGTTTTCCGTGCATCTTGCGAGGCACTCGTCCCTGCTGAGCCCGTCGAACGTGATAGTTGCGTTGATGTAACCCCCTAGGCTGTTGGTCGGCATGAAATAATCGTCCATACTGTGGGTAAAGCCAGATCGTTGGCAGAAAAACCCACCAAGGGTCCATTCTCCAGAGGTCTTACATGTTGGAAACCGTGAGGCGTTTGATTGGATGCATTTGTACGCTATTTTCGAGCCGATTGTCCAAATGTTCCCACCAATGGTTGTTGCTCCTATGTGGGTGACTGGGGGTTCGCACTCGGCGTATGTACATACTGTGTCGTCGCAGGTTTGTCCAGCCGAACATTGCTGGCCGTTACATGATTCCGATTGTGCTACCATCTGAATAATAATGGCAATCGAAAGACAAGAAGATAACATTTTCTACGAAAGATTATATGTTTCGTTTCGAATATTGAAGAAAGGGTCTACTCTTAAAACAGGCACAATGTGTTTTGAGTGGGGAAAACTAAGAAGCGGGCAAACCATCAATAAAAAAAGAAATCATTCCCCAAGAAATGAATAATCCTTAGATTAGGGGAAATGTATGCAAATTGATTGGTTTATATCCATCTCGAAATCTTTTTATACGTTTAAAGAAACGTTCTATCTCATACACAATCTAAGGACAACTTAAGTGAACAGTGACAATCTAACAACCGAAATGGGGGCGTCGAAAACAATGGGCCATACATTATTTGATATGATTTTTGTTCATTCAGGGACATCTTCCCTTCGGAACATTTTTACCTTTTTGGTAAAGGGCCGACTTTGCCTCATTGTCTTAATGTTTAGTCCGGACGTTATTTATTAGTTTGACTGTATTTTATTATATAATCAATTTCTAAAAAAATAGATTAAAAACTTTATCATATAGATATTTAAAGCCATACTTGCGCTCATTTACACTTCAATTGTTAAAGTCCTAGTATTATAGAAAATTAAGTTAAAAGTACTTTATATTCCCTTTATAGAGGAATTGAGAATGTAACACGTTCACATGATGCTTTTAAAATACTATAAGGTTTGTTTACAATAAGTGATAAAACTAGGTCAGCCGAGAAACTTTGGGAACCATTAAAACCCAAGAAATTCTCCAATTTAAATGTTCAAGTCGTATCAACATTGACAGTATTTTTATGTGTTACATGTGATTTTTCTAACTAAGTGATCGCCACTTATTAATCCGAGCGCTCCCTGCTCTTTTAGATGTTACTCTAATGTAAACATTGAAGTTAAATTGATGGGCACCAAACTAGTGAAAATAGCACTTTGAAAAATCGAAAATAAATAAAACCGGCGTTAAATTGTCATGATCCTGTGTTTTTCGCTATGTTTCAACATAGTCTATCATAATTTATAACTCATATTACCCACTTTTGCAGTTTTTCTGAGCGCTAGTATGCTTTTAAAGATTTTATTTGAATCTTAAAAAGCCACGATGAAATCGAAATTTGTTAAAGGCTCATGAAAGGAGATTAATGCTATATCAAACTACATTATTTGGTAACTGTTTGGTCAGATTAAATTAGTTATCGCCAAGAAAACATCAGCAAAACTTAAATATAAATGCCAACGAGAAATAATCCAGAATAGCAAATTAGATAGTTCAGATTGCCTGATTCTTCACCTCTGACCTGGTCACTCGATACAAATTTTTTAACCGACCAATCAGAGGTTCTCCGATGGATATTATTCGTTATTTTAAATATGTAACCAATCTGATTGTTAATAAGCATGGTTGCATTAGAGACAACTATATTTCAAACACAAAATGTTTTATGTTAATGGAGCTTATCAAATAGGGTATTGAAGCATTCATAAATCAATTTTTCTCCATTACCTTTATGAACGTCATTAAAGAACTCAGTGTAATGTTTTCATCAATTTATTTGTGCTCATGTCCTTTCATATGCCTTTAAAAGGTCTGCTAAACTAAACTTAATTAGTTTTGGGGAAGAATCGTTAATTTCCCGTACCTCAGGTTTCGTTTCGATATCCGCATACTCCAGTCCTTTGATCCTTCGCCCTTTATGCCCTGGAATCATTGCATTAAACAACGCACAATACGTCGTCCTGCGATTGTATTCCAGGCTCACACAAGACGTCCGCATCTTACACGCATCGAAACATCCATCGAAACTTGTACCGACAATACCGGTAATTCGCGCACCAGTCACGGTCTTCACGTGACTGTTTGAGATTGCGCATACAAACGTAAACAATGCACAATTCTGAATTAGCGCCATCTTGGCCGAAAAACGTCAATTTTTGCTGCGCGTATTTTAGCACATGGCTTTACAACGAACTTGTGCCTAGCTATATCAAGTTTAACAGACTGGGCGACTATTTACGCACGCCGCTTGTTATTGGCAATCGATGGCCGTTTGATTGAGCAGGTAAACGTGTTCGATGAAGAATCTGACATTGGAAAAGCAATCCTTGTGTAACAGATTGTCTCAAGGGTAAATACAGCAATGTCGTCAAATTACCAAGTCGTCAAATTGAACTTTTATGCTAATCCAGGAGTCAAGTTGTCAAAAACGACTTATTATATGCATAGTGGTTTTATATATTCCTTATCTATTGATATAATAAATGAAACCATGTAGATCTACTGTTTTAAGTATTTATTGTTGTGTATGTTTTTATCACTTTTTCGATAGTTATTCAAAAATAAGTTACTTGATTGGAAATGTTTGAAGATATTTTAGAGAGTTTTCCTAATTTGTTACAGCATATCATTTATGTATGAATCTTCCCTCAAGACCTTCGTACAAAATGTTATACCATGAGTATAAGTGAGAAAAAAAGTGTGACAATTGCAGTTCTACTTGATTAGTTGTATAAATATTTGTGTTAATAAGATACAAAATAAATGGATACAACAACTATATGCAATAAACAGAATGAATGTCGTGTGTTGTGCCCATTTTATGTTTGTTTGTTGTGTGTCCATCCTCAAATACAGAATTTCCATCTGCACAGTCATGTTTCCAAATATTACAGGCAATGTTACATTATATCTAAACCCAATTTTGCAACATATCTCTCCGCCTCATTGTAGTACTGCATCTTATGAATATGACAGCTTGAAATAAACAGGATCGGATCTTAACCGAAATGTATATTTCATCATCATGTCTAAATACTCGTAAATGGTATAAAGTTTTCAATAGATTAAAGAGAGACCGAAACATATGCACATTTGAAGGTTATAGGGTAGTCCTAAACTATAAACTTATTGGCAACCCTGATAAAAGCTATTGTTTGTCCCTCGGTTTTTTAAGTGTGCGGTGTGAAGCATAGCAACAGTAACTAGGCGCCGTCGAGTATTTGAAAATGCGTGGAACGATCTATCGGTCGGGGAATCTTTTTGCTGTGGTTCTATTTCCTAATTGATGGACCCGATCAAAGATAATACCTTCGTCGTCAATACTTAATTTGGTTTTAATAAGTTCTTATAGCAGAGCATAGCTCAGTTTCAGAGCCTCTTTCTAGGGATGGTTGATCGGCAGCTTCTCTGCTCGCTCCTTATGTTGGTACCTGGGTTTCGGAAATTCCGTGAAATATCAGGTTTCCACGCATGCTTTTGATATTCATTGTTGAGGGTATTTGCGCGGATTTCAGATTGACACTTATGCATCGAATCCATATTTTGCTCGAGCGATTCACATTCAGTTTCTAGATTCTTTATTTCGGTCTATGCTGATTTACGAGTTTTTGATTGGTTATCATATTCACCTCCGAGATAGAATGCTGATTTTTCAACTTCGACGGCGCGATAGTAAAATTCTTGCACATTTGTGTCCAGATAAGTGAGTCGTCTGTGATTAGAATTAGCAAGACCGGCGGATGGTAAAACCTCTGTTACATGATTTTCAACAAGAATCTGTCTCCAAATGAACCTAATTATCTGTAAATTAAGGCTTTCTAACTAAGCAAGCGTTCAAAGTTCAGCACATTATACGTCAGATGACTGTACTTACCAAACTTTTGCATGAGCACGTGCATATTATACTTATCGGAACACGTTATCATGGTCACGTGCTTTCCAAGCACACGTGGTTAACTATCATAATGGATATAATGTTGGCAATATTTAATTTCATGTATTTCATTCTCGTATTTATGTTCATTGAGTTATGTTAACAATATACCTAATGGGCTTATAAGCCTTATGGAATTATGTAAATAAAACTTTCTAAACTTTCTATAATTAAATCAAAACTGATTAAACCAAATACACAATGCTTTCTCCAATAATCATCTGCGCGGACTAAAGCTACCCATGCGTCAGCAACCAACGCCTAATAAAACCCTACTTACAGTTTACAAAGTTCCATACAACGGAGTATTTTTCTCAAACTAACTGTCCATTTAGAAAGTCTTTGACAAATCGAATAAATGCGATATGTAATATAACTATCTTGTAAAAAACACATGACGTAACTTAATTTGACGCCCAGTGCTGTATTTAGTACAAAGTTTCTGAGTAGGAGAGTACTTAACAGACACATAAAATGCGATTGCATGCCGATAAGATATCATAGTAACAATGATTTTTGTTGATAATCATAGTCAAAATGATGATGATATTAAATTGGGTTTACTAAATATAAGTCCTTTGTGCCGACCTGACTCCTGTATTACAAAATATAATCAATTTGACGAGTTGGTCATTTGACGACTTGACAGGTTTTGACTTGAAGCACTTGACGAAAATGGTGTTGGACAGAAAACAAATATGCATTTTGAGAACTCTTAGATTCATACATCAGATAACCTTTCCGAATCGTCTCTCTCCTTTTCGCGACCTGTCCATGGCAAATTCCTGTCGCTGAACCCACTCTCTCCTGAAAGTGTGATAAATATTACACGGATGCTTAGAGACGTACATCAAAGAAACTTTCCGAATTGTCACTTCCTTTTTCACGACCTGTCGATGGCAAATTCCTGTCGCTGAACCCACTCTCTTCTGAAAGTGTGATAAATATTACACGGATTCTTAGAGACGTACATCAAAGAAACTTTCCGAATTGTCACTTCCTTTTTCACGACCTGTCCATGGCAAATTCCTGTCGCTGAACCCACTCTCTTCTGAAAGTGTGATAGATATTACACGGATTCTTAGAGACGTACATCAAAGAAACTTTCCGAATTGTCACTTCCTTTTTACACGATCTGTCCATGGCAAATTCCTGTCGTTGAACCCACTCTCTCCTGAAAATGTGATAAATATTACACGGATTCTTATAGACGTACATCAGAGAAACATTCCGAATTGTCACTTCCTTTTTGTTACCTGTCCATGGCAAACTCCTGTCGCTGAACCCATTCTCTCCTGAAAGTGTGATAAATATTACACGGATTCTTAGAGACGTACACCAGAGAAACTTTCCGAATTGTCACTTCCTTTTCGCGACCTGTCCATGGCAAATTCCTGTCGCTGAACTCACTCTCTCCTGAAAGTGTGATACATATTACACGGATACTTGGAGTCGTACATCAGAGAACCTTTCCGAATTATCCCTCCCTTTTCGCGGCGTGTCGATGGCAAATTCCTATCGCTAAACCACCCCCACCCAGATAGTGTGATCAGTTATACTCGGATAAGTAAAGTCATACATCAGAAACCCTCTCCGAATTGCCTCTCCCCTTTTCACGACGTGTCCATGGCAAATTCCTGTCGCTTAACCACCCCACCCATCAGCAACCATAATCTGAACTCATCGGGTTTATCCAATGAAATCACTTCTGAGTTAATAGGAATGCCGCCATATTGTTTCCCACGCGACTTACGCCATTATTGTTTCGTTTCCAAATATAGTTCTTAAATTTGAAATTCTGAATAGTCATTTATATTTATGAAGGAAATAGTTATATATATCACACAATTTATAATGTTACTATTATGTATGAGTAACCGAAGAAGTTTTATCTAAGCTAATGCTCATTACTTACATATACATTGAACTTCTAAACGTGGACGCTTATAAGACATGTGTCATAAGCCGGGGATGATTTACCCGAAATGTTGTTACCCTACACTTATATCTGAGATCTCTTTCTCAGCTCACGGCATTACCCGAGTAGTTCCAATTGCATCAACCCCTCGAACCCCATAAACCTCAATATGTTGTACAGACTACATAAAATGCAAAATACCCCCCCCCCCCCACTGCGTCAAAAATTAATTTATTCTATAGAGCAGTTCATCCTCTTGTCACAATCGTTTCCACCCAAATATCATATTGATAGATCCAAAGTGTGTACAGTCAAACTTGTGTTAAGAGGCCAGGCTACGGAACTGAGAAAATTGGCTGTTAAAGACAGGTTTGCTGCTTAACACAAATTGGTGTGCACTATAATTCTAACAATGGGACTTTCTGAAGAGGTTGTTTAAGGCAGGTTGGTTGCTTAAAAGGGTGGTTGCTTAACACAAGTTGGACTGTATATGAGTTTGTACAGATAAAGGTAAAGATAAAAGGTAGGGGTTTAAAGTCTCATATCTATGCTAGGCGTAATAAGGTCACTCTAACAATAACCTCCAACATACCTACAGATACTTTTCTTGTTTTTTGTGTCGATTGCTGTTCCTTTTTGCTTTCAATGTGAATCCGACACCATTTACAAAATTGGGTAACGGTAAAACTCAGGTTAAATGTTGTACTATGGTTTAGATACTTATCGTTTACCCAGGTTGCCAATGATTCCGTTTCTAGACCGTCTTTATGTGAAAAGTTTAGCAAATTCAGCTCAGTTCATTGTTTATCAAATTCTCATCATATGTACATTATCATATACAACACATATATTTTCTATAATATGTACATTAGCCCCTCTTATAGAGATATAGGAGACTGTACCAAACCACTACATTGTACGCGTCATTCACTATTCAGTGAACTATGGTGAACGATGATGTTGTATTACTTCAATTCAAATATTGATAAACAGTTTGATTATTCTCTTCCCCACGGCCTAGTTATAAGCCATTACTCGGATCGAAAACACAAATAGTCGAGACAGTTAAAATCAACATTTGGATTAGAGTAGTTTCCGAAAGTAGGTTAACTTTTAATATAGGTTAGAGGCTAGATAGTGAAATTTAAACGATATAGAAACCCCAAGGAAGGAGCGATAGCGACTGACGGGGTTTCTATGTCGTTTAAATTTCACTATATAGCCTCTAAACAATTTAGTGTTTAACCTACATTTCCATAGAGCGCTCTATTTGACGCTGGCAAACCACGCCTCTACAGGTATGATCTGCGAATGGCATAAAACTGCTGCTCAGTATTTTGAAATTCGACATAAACCACGCCTTCCGCGGCTGTCAATTGCATGCCAAGAATCTGCCATACCATATTTGGAAGAAGAAAACTGCACTACCCAGTGATGTAGATTGCAATGTAGTTTTGGGTTTAACCCGTTACTCCATAATTTATTCCTCACCTACAGCAGAAAACTTGAGAAGCCCTTGTGACAAAAGAAGAAATTGCTTGTAACGAGCAATTTCTCCTTTTGTCACAATATTTTCTTTTCAATTTCAAAAAGAAACTGTGTTTTTTCATAATGTATATATGTGTTGTCTGTTGATGCTTTCAATTTGTACCCGTCACATTATTCCTAATGGGGTAAAAGGTAAATATAGTTCAGTTTCTTTTTTCTCAACGATGTTAGGATACCCAGTTAATTGTAATTCCTTTTTATTTATTTCTGTGTTTATTTCTCCCCCGCGACGTCACAGCGATCTTTCAATCGCTACCGTAGGCTAGGCTTACACGTGTCATTGATTTGGAGGTGGAGCCTGAAACTACCTATTTATGCGCATGCGTGATACCAGAGTAATAGTCTCATAGAGCCCAGATAGAACACTCAAATAGTAGTTTATGGAAAATAAACCAACAAAAAAATTCAAATTGACGCATTCTCATTGGATGAAAATGTAGGTTAAACACTAAAATATGTTAACCTTTAAAAATCGAGAATGGCAAGGCTTGTTAAAAAATTCGACATAGAGAGACATCGACCAACAGATGTTCGAGATATAATGTAAAAATCAGTCTTTACAGGAGCTATAAAAAAACACAGACTTAAAATGCAACATGCATTACTTGTTTAAATATAGGTTAGAGGCTAGATAGTGAAATTTAAACGATATAGAAACCCCAAGGAAGGAGCGATAGCGACTGACGGGGTTTCTATGTCGTTTAAATTTCACTATATAGCCTCTAAACAATTTAGTGTTTAACCTACATTTCCATAGAGCGCTCTATTTGACGCTGGCAAACCACGCCTCTACGGGTATGATCTGCGAATGGCATAAAACTGCTGCTCAGTATTTTGAAATTCGACATAAACCACGCCTTCCGCGGCTGTCAATTGCATGCCAAGAATCTGCCATACCATATTTGGAAGAAGAAAACTGCACTACCCAGTGATGTAGATTGCAATGTAGTTTTGAGTTTAACCCGTTACTCCATAATTTCTTCCTCACCTACAGCAGAAAACTTGAGAAGCCCTTGTGACAAAAGAAGAAATTGCTTGTAACGAGCATTTCTCCTTTTGTCACAATATTTTCTTTTCAATTTCAAAAAGAAACTGTGTTTTTTCATAATGTATATGTTTATTTCTCCCCCGCGACGTCACAGCGATCTTTCAATCGCTACCGTAGGCTAGGCTTACACGTGTCATTGATTTGGAGGTGGAGCCTAAAACTACACATTTATGCGCATGCGTGATACCAGAGTAATAGTCGCATAGAGCCCAGATAGAACACTCGAATAGTAGTTTATGGAAAATAAACCAACAAAAAAATTCAAATTGACGCATTCTCATTGGATGAAAATGTAGGTTAAACACTAAAATATGTTAACCTTTAAAAATCGAGAATGGCAAGGCTTGTTAAAAAATTCGACATAGAGAGACATCGACCAACAGATGTTCGAGATATAATGTAAAAATCAGTCTTTACAGGAGCTATAAAAAAACACAGACTTAAAATGCAACATGCATTACTTGTTTAAATATGTTTAAGACTATTTTATTAGCGGTTTGGAGCAGAAATTTCATAAATTCGTAATAATTTAATTTGCAAACAATATTGGTTTTAGAAAAAGATAACCAGATGCTTGTCAGGATGGATTCTACTAATGCAAAGTCTAACAAATAGAATATTGATGGTTGTCATACAATTCGAATGATACGATGAACCAAACGTTATATAACTTTTGTTTTCTTTTTTTACTTAGTGAGGCCTGCGTGGCCCAGTGGTTAAGATGGTGGACCTAGAACTCGTGGGTCCCTGGTTCGAGTCCCGCCTACCCCTCTGGTTTCGTGGGAGTGACAATTGGTATGTCACTTCGGAGCCGTAGCCTAGTACTGGTGGATCCAGGAAAGCCGTTGCATAACTGAAAAATTGTTGATACGGTGTTAAACACCATAAAAATTCACTCAGATCCGGGCGTTCAGGGAACAACCCATGCCTCTTGCATTTCTTTACCAGTAACACACAATATTCTTTCCCAGCCAACGATTGCACATAGTGCCAATGTGATTGTTTCTTATAGCCTTTCTTAGATTTGAAGCTGGTTGTTTACAAATGTAAGAACATGTGGACATTGATTTAACCCTAAACCCTTTACCAAACGCCAAATGTTCGACTGTCCCAAATTGAAAGAGTTTGCAGACGACATTTCAAAATGTGGCAAAATTAAAAAGTAATCTTCAAACATAGTAGAAAACATTGAGAGCAGTTTCTCCTTTTCCCACAATGTTTTCCAGATGTTTTCTAGAGTCGTCTGCAACAAACTGGTAAAATGTCGTTATTGTTTCGTAATGGGTTAAGGTATATAACGCCGACGGTCGTTCAATCGACAAACGTATAACAAACAATCCGCTTGTCACATTGTCTACAAAAGTAGAAACGTCCGCTATTAATCGCAGTATTGATAACCCAATCGGAACTACCCGGGTGTTTCCGTGAGCTGTGAAATGCACATTAGGGTGAAAAGTGTAGGGTAACATCTTTCCGGGAAAGGCGGCCCCGGCGTATAACCACACTTTCTAAGCGTGCACGTTAAGTAGTTCACTATGTATGGAAATGTTGGACATCCATTTAAATCATTTTTTATCGGAAACTCATACAAAATGGTTAAATTATAAGTTGTGACATTTATAATTGTTTCCTTAATCAAATTTAACGACTTTTTAGATTTCACATTTAAGATCTATTTTTGAAAACGAAAGTAAAGTAACGTCCTTTTCGCGGGAAATGATATGGCGTCATCCCTATTATTTCAGAGGTGTTTTCATTGGATAAATCCGATATGTTCAAATTGTCGATAACTGTGTAGGATGCCGGTAAACGCTGTTAAAACACGACCTCAAGAATAAAGCAAACACATTAAAATCAACCATCATTTCCTTCAATTTACGTGTGCCTTGTTAAACAGCATAATGGGTTTTCTTTTTTCGCCGAATCATAGGGTCAAAGTGTAGTCATAGCGAAAGTGAACACGGAACCGTAGAGGACCTGAAGAAGGCCACCAAACGCATTGGAGAGACTGGTTCGACTTTATAGGAACGGTAAGAAGATAGGGTCAAAGATTTTACTTTTTCTCGAGAAAGCATTATTTGGTAAAGGTTATAAAAAACACTGCTTAAAAATACACATTGTCAACTTGAGAACAAAGGGAATCAAATTCCTTAATGGAAGACCCTTCAGTATCCATTTTGGAAATGAAAGCAAGACCGGTTTGTAAGCAAATGTAGATTTAGAATTTATTTGATTTACAAACGTGAATAAAATATATATTTTTATATCAGAAAAATTCGGGTCGAATTTTTCCTTAAAAGGTGAGCACACTAGGTCTGGTACAACCAAAATCTGTCAAAAGTTGTTATTGTTTTATCACTTTATGTTAAAAGTAAGCGTAAATACTAATTCCTCCACATTGTAAGATGACAAATATCTAACCAAAATATAACTGATCCTTAATTGTTGCCGTTCTGAAACACGATAATTGACGTATTTAAATTTCTTGACCCAGATTTTTTAATAAAATATATATCTTTTTTTTAAAAAAAAGGGTTGATTTTTTCCTGAAAAGGTGTGCACACTAGGTCTGGTACAACCAGAATCTGTCAAAAAATGTTATTTTGTTATCGCTTTATGTTAAAAGTAATCGTAAATATCTAATTCCTCCATATAGTAAAATGACAAATATCTAACCAATATAACTGATTCTTAATTGTTGCCGTTCTAAAACACGATAATTGACGTATTTGAAATTCTGGACCCGGAATTTGATTTATATACCTCTATTAAACAACGCTTGGGAAACTGACATTCGATTTCTCTCCTCTTTTTTCAAATAACAAATCAAAGCACTGAAAGAACTGCTGCGATGTTGTGGAAGAGTAGACTTTGTATCATTTAAGTCTGTCTACTATTGGCACTTTATAGATTTTGTGAGAGAAGGGGCGTTAAAAAAAGTCAGTAAGAAAATAATTCAAACAAGTGAAGTTGTATGTAACTTTTAAGTAATCAGCGTAAATATCGATTAATACGATGAAGTATCTTTCACAAGTTTCGTTTTGGTTTTGAGCCGTGTATGAAAATGTGTATCTCGCAAGAACCCAATATTACCATAGAAAAAGCAGGACACGAATTAAAGTAGTTCTCAAAGGAACATGGCTTCGTATGGATTCACATAGTTACATATGGGACTGTATTTGCACACAAAGTAATACCGAATTTTTCTCTTTCGTTGTGTGTGTATGATATGCACGAAAAGTCTATATTTGCACCAGAACAATCACTGGTATATAATTTATCCATATAAGGCGTATTGTCAAAGTAACGCCCTGATTGAAGCATTCTGTTATTAATGTTATACGAGTCTTCATTTACGTGTAATGGGAGCAGTTCGATAATTATAATGGCCAAAATGATTCACATTCTTATAAATAACTAGGTTTTAAACATAATGTCCTGGGTACGGTTTTACTAAACAGTTTACGCTTAAGATTTGCGTAAGTCTGAAACAACAATTTCTTTTATTTCAATATTGGGCGAAGCAATATTGCAAAGTAACGTGTCACATTGCAATATTGTTTTTGCATTGAAGATACTATCCATGTGTATCCGTTATGATTTACGCAAATATTTTCCTTAAGTTGTTCAGTAAAACAGTACCCAGGACTTAAGTCGTCTAGACCATGAAAGTGTCACGGTAACAGTGATGGCAACATAATTATTACCAAATTCCAGCAAATCTTATTCTTTCTAAGGTTATCGAGAAATATCAGCAGATCACTCTCCAATATTTCCATTGTTACTCCACCAATACTTGTCTGAAAACAATTAGAAATTATTAATTGTACATTCGTCTTGACACATGCTTTATGAATATATTTTGTAAGCTATAAACATGTTTTTTTATGTTTAATGATGAATAGAATGATGATATGGTATGTTATGTTATGCACACAGGTGCTTGAAACAATCGTCGATAATATCCCAATATATGCTCTATATACTATATATATTACCGCTCTCTCAGAGCGCGAAGCGCTCGGAGAGCGGATAACGGTAACATACGTACGAGTAACAAGTTATGTTAACACCGGTTATACCATTAGCAAAAAAACAGGTGGCTTCCGGTTTACCTAAAGGAGAAAACTCGGGTTTGCTTCGGGTGTTTCCGGCTTTACGGAATGGACTGGTTCTATCTAAATTTATTTTCAAGCATTACCTTTATCTACCAATATATCTACCAATAGTGAACCATTCCTTGTAAAGAGAAAACTCGGGTTTGCTTCGGGTGTTTCCGGCTTTATGGAATGGACTGGTTTTACATAAATTCATTGCCGCTCATTGAGTTTATTTCCGCCAATCATGAATGAACCATAAACCATTCTATTGAAAAACAAAACACGAACAACAGGATCGGCGGCACCGCTTCAAACTTTAAATTGGACACAGTGTTCAACTCCTTGAAAGGAAAACGAATCGCCGGTTGTAGGTAAGAGAACTTTTTGTACCCTTTCATTTCGTTATAAAACAGTATATCTAATTAGACCATTTTCACCAAAATTCGTCGTAGAAAAATCGAGAAGGCGAGCCCTCGTCACGCCTCGCTGAAGATGCTTCCTCTAAACAAACATCCATCTGAAAAAAACTTCTTCCTTTTAGTAGAACTACAGCTTTCATTTTTTAGTATTACAGTACATGCTCCCTGCAGTACTTGGCTAGAAAATGTGTGTTGCCCGGTGAAATAAGTGTTCACCTATCGATTCGGTGATTACACCCTGCAGTTAGGCATAATCTAATGTTTATGTAGACGGTCTATGTCATTTTTGCGATGTGTAAGGAAAGCATTAGGTACACATCGTGTTGTAGATGGAATCACTATTATGCTGACCAATAAAGCAACGATATCAACTCGTCAGTTGCTGATATGGATTATTTGTTATTGTTGGAGCTTTTAAATTGAGTACAAGGTACCTTCTTGACAATTCAATAGCAATTCAATAATTCAATTATGGGGCGATATTTTAAGTAACAATAACAGCATGAATTTCCTTTTCCAAAAGTGAAATACCCTTTTACATAGGCGTAGGAGCTGGGGGGCCAGCCCCCCCCCCCCAATATTCACAATGGCAAATGAAGATATTTGAAAAGAAATATGAAAGAAACAAAATTTAACAGCAGAATAAATGTGGTTTTTTTTGTGCTTTATCTTACACCAATTCGCCTTTTGTTACGCATTATAACAAAAATCTTTTTGACGTCATCATTGCAAATGGCAATCTAAACACATCTGGTTTATCCAATGAAAACTCAGCTCACTGAAATACCCGGGAAGTCTAGATTGACGAAAACAGTGGTGTAAAACGTGTTCTAAGGAGTCAGACTCAATATTGTCTTCAATTGTTACCTAAAGGGGTCAGACTCAATATTGTCTTCAATTGTTACCTAATGCTTGAAAATTAATCTAAAACTAGTTGAATGCGTGGCTGTGACAGTCTGGCCGCTGCACCTTTTGTTTAGATCAATGCATATGATTTCCGCGTGAGATCGAGACCTGGCACATCCTTTTATTATTATTATTTTTTTTTTTTATTTAAGATACACATTTTCATACGCTTTCTTGTTATTCTTATAATGTTATTGAATTTGTAAATGCATGAATAGCCATGAAAAAGTTTAGGAACATTTATTCTTAGACGGGCCCTCATCTGAAGTTGGCCCCCCCAATATTGGATTCGCTCCTACGCCTATGTTTTAAGTATTTGGTTATGTATGTCACCTTATATGGCAGTATTTTATTTTATTCGTTTCGTCCAGTGATGATATAATTCCAAAACATTGAATTGTTCTTGCAAGTGAGAATTTTGTCCTAAAGGTTTATGGTAATAGATCCCTTAGTTGTTTTTTCTTTATATTACAGAATGTATGATGGTTGGAAATATGTCAATTCTAAAGAAAAGATGCAGACCTGCATAAACATTGATTCTGTTTTATAATACAAGTAAGTATATGTCTAAACATGTATATTCTTTCTCTCCCCTTTGAATAAACAAACATAATTGTCATTAAGATTGAAGGTAACTTATTAATGTAATATAGCAAAGAAGCAATTCTCTTTAATGTGGAAGTTTGTTTTTTTCTTTAATTTGAACATTTTTGTATGATCCAGAAATGTTGATGAATTTGGTGTTGCTCACAATTTGTAAATAACTCTTTCTCTTTTCTTTTTCAAAAACCTTGGTTAGAATGAGAATGAAACCAAAATAAGTCAAGACAGGTTGGACTATAGATTTTTTTTTATCACCAATCAGCTCTTTTTTTATTCTGTCAGTAAACTGCTTCAATTGATTACCATCAGGAATGAATTATTTCCATTGTTACCAATTAAAAATTATAAGTCAGTTTAATGTGGCCAGTATTGCCAAAAGATTTAAATTTTTTATTTTTCTCTTTTAACAGCCAAATCTGATGACTAACTGGCAGAGTAAGGAAGGTGTAACAGCAACAGAACATTCAGTGATGTGGATATAATAAAAAAAACAGATGAAGATTTACAAGGAGATACCTTAAATCTTCATGTTTGATCAGTGAATAGTCTTAAAGTTTAGTTTTCTTTTCAAAAGACTTATTTCATGAAGAAAAAATAACATTAACAATGATATATCATATGTTATGGACATCAAAGGACAATAATATAGAAAAATTGAGAAGGACTATGAAATATTCTATAATGACAACACTGTCACATGTCTCATCTTTTCTTTCTTTCAAGAAGCCTTAAAAAACACAACTCAATCAAATTATTGAGACAAAAAGCATTATCATATTATGTTAAAACTGCTTAGTAAGCCTGCAGCAGACCAGAGGAAGACAGTAAGTTGAGTCATTACTTGAATTTCTTTTCTAATTATTGCATGAGTATGAAGGGAAAAAAGATGAGAGTTTAATTTGCATACATCAATGTTGAATTATTATTTCTCCTTTGATTTACCACAAAATTTTGAAACTTATTATGACAAGGGGAAACAGGCTCAGAGAGAACATTTTCCTTGTCACAATTGCTTTTATTCATTGGAAAAAGAAACTTTAATTAATACCTGTTATTGCTTTAAATTTGAAACATTTTGTAAAAGAAAATGGCTACTTTGTATATCATAGAGTATTTGTTATTTCTTTTATTTGAAGAAGTTGAACACAAATGTTTCTGTCATATTTTTCCAACTCTCAGAAGTGTTTTTCTATTCAAACAATGAAGGTCAGGGAACTGTTGATGTCAAGAATGAAGCTAATGTGCCAAAACTAAGCTGTGACTTTGTTTTTTCAACCAAATTGTTAAAGCAAGGAATTAGAATACATTAACTAATGCTGTCTGCTGATTATCACTTATGTCTTTTAACTTCATTTCATTAATCATTTATTGCATACAGAACTTTTTCTAAGTTCTTTAATAGATAAAAACATATAAAAAAGCAGTGTTTCATGTGTTAACAAAGGTTTATGAATTATTGATATAAAAAATTAAGGATTTTTTTTTATTTTAAAGTTAAACGAAATACCTTTTGGCTACAACAAAGCTTTTTGTTGTTATTGAATGACCTTTTGTAGATCAGCAAAGCAATCTCTGGGATTTTCTTATCTATATTGAACAATAAAGAACCATTCAAACAAAGACCTGATTGGCTTTCTATTTGATGTAATTTGGTAAGTCCCAAAGCATGTAGATGAGTATGTTGTTGAACATCATCTGAAACTATTAATCCAACTGACCCTTCTTCATCATTAAATGACATGTTGTTTTTTTCTCATGATGATTTAAACCAGTACCTACAACACATGATTTTGTGAAGAAAATTCTATGATTTCAAGCAGAAACAGACTTTGTGGTTCAAAAATTATAGTTTGGTGGTTCTGTCATTGCATGAGTAGTTTGTCCTTACGTGATGAATGACTCATTATTGATGAAAGGCCCTCATACACAGCCCAAGCAAGCTTTAACCTTTCCCAAAAAACAAATTGACAGAGTTTGCAGACGATATTTCAAAATGTGATGAAATTGAACAATATTATTTGGAAAGAGCAGAAAACCTTGTGGGAAAAGGAAGACTTGCTCGTTACGAACAATTTCTCCTTTTCCCACAATGTTTTCTAAAGTAGTCTGCAACAAAGTCGTCAAATGTCGTTACTGTTTGGGAAAGGGTTAACTAATACCCATATAGAACATAGTCCATCAAAAAAGTCTACCAGGAGACTTGCCCTTTTACTGAGACCTATCTAAATGTGACAAAGATGACAGCTCTGTGATAAAATGAGTATTTGCTCCCCTTAGTAAGCTAATTCTTTTATTTCCACAAAGTTGTACTTTGAATTTAGATTGAAAAGCATATTCAGTATGCAAGTTCCATGCAAAATCCATAACAATGAGTTGAGAGAGCGGTCTAGAGGCAATGCCTTTGTTCATATTATCGAAGATTGTTTCAAGCACCTGTGGTTATGCACAGAACCTATATCGTTCGCGCCAAAGATTACGTAATTGGCACGTATTTGTTCGCTGTGGCATGTGTCGCCAAGTGGAATGTACTTGGCGCCGTGTGGCATGCACCAAATCCCACATGGCTTCCTCGAAGATGTTGAGCTAAATCTCGCAAGTTTTTGGCATTATCGCGCAGAAAGACGGGAAGTTGAAAACAATATGTCGACCTTTGACACAAACCGATCACCAAGCAATGCAAAGCACCAACAGCCTATAATCGTTAAAGTGGTGGAAAGTGACCGTATATTGATGCGAACGGCGCCATCAGGGTTAATTCCGAAAACAAATACTGTATAATGTCTTGTACTGGTGAAACATCTATGAGCAAGCCAGGCAGCATTTGGTACCCGCATAATGGCACCACTTTATTTCACTTTGTTTCACATGCCGAGCAGCCATTAATTGGGCACCACAGCGAGCCCTGTTGGCGGACACTGGCACCAAAAGGCGCCGGCCAAGTCGACTCCTATCAGTTTTAACAACTAGTTGTAGAACAAACGAAATTAGGTTCTTTTTCTCTCCACGAAGATTCTTTCACAACTTCAATTTTGCCAGTATGAGTGCCAACGGCCATGGTGAATATCGATTCGTTCATGGTTTAACGTTGTATATACATGTACGGTATGTTAGTTATGTTGGAAAGCCCGGTTCATGACGAAGGACGACCCGGAAAGGGGCCAATCAAGCCTGGTTAAACCATCGGCAAAAAATAACGACAATTTACCACTTTCTTGCTGACGACTCCCGAAAACATTTAGGGAAATGGAAAACTTGCTCGGAACGAGCAATTTTTCCTTTCCCACAATGTTTTCTGTCCTATCAGAAGTATTAGGTGTTTTTCTTTTCAATTTCATCACATTTAGAAATGTCGTCTGCAAACTTTTACAATTTGGGACAGTCAAAAACTTGGCGTGTGGTAAAGGGTTAAACCACCGGCATTCCGTAAATCAACCAAAAACTACCTCTTATAAAATTGCAATTGGCATTAACGGAAATATAACCCAAGTAGAGAGGAAGAAAGTGATTTCGGGTTCCGTATCTCTTCTTTCGGTTTGAGTACAAAGTTTGAGCCCGTAGCCAGCTTTTCTTACGGGTTCAAATCCAGGGAGAGTGCGTTTTTTATGAGAAACGGTCAACGGCCTGATTTGAAATATTCCCATGGGTTGACGCAATGTGCAAAGCAAATAAAACAGCAAAAGAATAACATATCCTTTGAGACTTCGTGTTCATAGTTTATTATCAGAGATTTGGAAAAATCAAACAGTCTGGGAATGAAAATTGTTAGAAAAGAAAAAATATCAGGTTTGCGCATTTTCTCGGATGGTTACCGACTTACCGACCAAAAGTAGTCCGATTTAGTAATGTTAAGTTTCGACTTCTCGTGCATAGTTTTGCTAGTAAGAGATGAGCTGGTATTGAGAGTTTTGCATTTAGCTAATCGCAGAAAACACTATTCTTCACTCAACAAAGTCTTAAAAATACCTGACATAACAATTGAGTCAATGGGAAACGACGTGGGAAACTAGACTACACAGAATCCTCTTCATCTTGATCAAGGTCATGTTGACGCGTTAAAAGTCCATTCTCCTCCCTGACCGAGATCGCGTGATGTTCGGATAGCTTCAGTCCTGGTTTCCGGCTGATGTCGGCGAGCTCCTCCCGCTGCCAGACGAGAACCAGACAGACTGTGACCACGGTCATCATGAGGCCCACAAGGGTTATCATAAAACCCAGAAAGATCGCAAGCTGGGGACCATCCTCGTCGCTGAAAGTCTCCGCTGGTCACATGAAATAAAAATAAAGAAATCTATCATTTGTATTTGACTTCTACAACGTGTCTTTAGTCGTTCAGATTTAAAGGGATGAGATGGTTGGTGTCGTGGATCGGAAATGTTATCGGGTAAGGCGTAGGAATGTTATCCGGTGAGCCAAACGCAACTTGGATAACAATCCGAAGCCGAGCCCGATAACCTTTCCAATTCAAAGACACCAACAATTTCATCTAGTTAAATCTAAATAACTCTGACGCATCCGGGTACCGTTTGACTAGAATTATGCTTACTTTATGGATTCAAATAAAACAAACAGAGAATGAAAATAAAACATGAAAAAAGTGAAATAAAACAGAAAACAAATGCTGGCAGGTGGGCACAGCGATCACGTGATCTAGTGACGGATACCAAAAATGTTAAACGACACCCTGTTATTGGTCCGTAAATTACCATAGGACTTTCAACATATTTTATTGCCAACATTTTTTTACAATGAATAATTGGTGTATTGTGATTCCATGAAAGCCGTCACATAAAGAGAATATTGTTGAGAGTGTGTTGAATTCCATTCACGTTTAGAAACGGAACACATGACAACTTCTCCTGCCTCCAACTCTTTATCTTTAGATACGAGTGAATTAGTATTACCAATATCTTCTAATTAAGCCAAAGTTGTTCACTCCTTCAGGAAAACATTTTTTCATAGAAAATGAATCCTTTACCAAACGCCAAATTTTCTACTGTCTCAATTTAAAAGAGCTTGCAGACGACATTTCAAAATGAGATGAAATTGAGGAATAATCTTCTGATAGGGCAGAAAACATTGTGGAAAAAGGAGCAATTCTTTGTAAAGAGCAATTTCTCCTTTCCCCATAAAGATTTTCCAGAGTCTGCAACAAACTGGTCAAAATTTTATTAATGTTTGGTAATGGCGTAACCCTTTCCAAAACAATAACGACATTTGACCACATCGTTCCTGACGACTTTATAAAACGTTGTGGGGAAAGGAGTAATTGCTCGTAACGAGCATTTTTTTCCTTTTCCCACACTGTTTTCAGCTCTATCAGAAGAGTATTATCCAATTTCATCACATTTTGAAATGTTGTCAGCAAACTCCTTCAACTTGGGGCAGTCGAAAATGTGTTGTTTGGGAAAGGGTTAAGTGATATAAGCCCATATTAGGGACAGGAGTCATGAGTATGAGTACTGGCCAGTTTCCTTTCAAACCTTTAACTCCTTCGCTGTCTATATCTTCGAGCAGTGCCTTCCTGAGGAGTGCCAATGTCGCCAATCGGCGACTGTAACATGCGGTTTGGTTTGGTTGCAGTGTTAATAACCTTATTTTGCACATAGTGTCAAGGTCAATATCATCAAAGGTCAAGGTCATCTGATCAAACTGTCCGTAACAAGAAATTGGCATTTTTCATCAAAAGTTTGTTATTTCTTTTTTTATTATTTATTCATTTTTTATTTTTTATTTTTTATTTCTTTTTTTTTTTTTTCAAAATTTCCAAACTTTCTCTCTGTGTTTCTGTTTTTGATTTCGGTTTTTTGTTAATTTCTTTTCCTTTTTTTCTGTTTTGTTCTTCTTTTTTTTTTTTCCTTTTGTGAATTGGGTTAAGTTTATCAGTGTATGGTAAATCAACACACTCATATTCCCCGCGGAAAACAGTCCACCTAAAAGTACATGCGAAGCGTAAATAATTCAGCTATATTTTAACGTATCCGTGGCATTGCGCTAATAAGAGTTGAAATATAACACGGGCCGAGTTTGCTTTATCGAGCGCTATATAAATGTGTTGAACTATGGAATAATTTAAAACTTAAAGCTGATTGTTCAAACAAGGGACAATTTTTCATTAAGATAAACATGAAGTTGAAATAATTCAGTTTTTGTATTGAGGTATGATATTAAAAAAATTAGATACTGAACGTAAGATGGATTGGGAATGTGTCAAAATATCGAAGTATGTACATATATCATGCAATGGTTTTCCAAAACGTTGCAATGCTTTTGGATCTGAATATATTATCATTCATTATATACAGTTCGTCAAGACTTACGTATGAAATTATTTAAACTACCATTGACAATTCTCCAGTTCATTCGCCGCTATACACTTTTTGAGATATAAATTCCTAAAATCAGCGTTTCATCACATTTGTTAACAAGCAGCTTTAAAGAGAATTCGCTAGTGACGAGCAGTTTTCGCAAAATCTCGAGGGAAATGTATATAGCGCCTAAACAATTTCGTTTCTTTCTAATGACTCTGTGTTTAAGTCTAAGATACATTATGTCAATATCTCAGGTGGGAACTGACTGGGTTGTGATTTGAGTCGATTTTTACTGTACTTTTGATTGAATACGAATTGCTTGAATCCTTTGGGGAAAAAAGATTTTTCTCTTTTGTGTGCTATCCTTGATTTTGATGTAATTATAACATGACTTATAACACAATCATTCAGATTTCATTATTTCAATATTATAAATATATAGTTTATTTTAGATCTACGTGTTGTTAAATATTGTCCTGTTGTTCAATATTGAAATAGATATATCTATCTACAGCTTCCTGGGAACCTATCAATACCACGACCAGTAGAAGAGTAAATTCTGTTCTAAGCAACCTCCTTAATCCTTTCCAAAACAGCACATTTTCGACTGTCCGAATTTGAAAGAGTTATGAAGACATTTCAAAACGTGATGAAATTGAACAACATTCTTCAGATAGAGCAGAAAACCTTGCGGGAAAAGGAGAAATTGCTCGTCACGATACTCTAATACTACAAAGCATTCAGAAAGTTCCCACTAGAGCTCTCTGAATGACTGGCGTCGTATTAAGTTGTCAGTTATCTTTAACACCACGAGATTGTCCAATTTTACTGTTGTCGCTTATCCCTTTATCAAATTTTCGCATGTCCCAAATTGAAAGAGTTTGCAGACGCCAATACACAAAGTGATCAAATTAGGAAGTAATCATCTGATAGAGTAGAAAACATTGTGGGAAATCGAGAAATTGCTCGTTACGACCAATTTCTCGATTTCCCAGAGTGTTTTCATGAGTCGTCTGCAACAAACGGATCAAATGTCGTTATAGTTTGGTAATGCGTTATACAAGATTTATGGTACAGCGTTTTATCATAAAAGTTTTCGCGGTCATGGTAAATCATTACAATATCAGAGCTCGACAATTTCTTTATTGGATCAACGGAAATCCTCCATTATCAAGACAACCGTTGAGCTTCAAAAGATGAAACAATAATTAACTCAATCATGAATTAATTCATTTATTCATCGCCTCAACATTATTTGAGTTATGATGCGACGCCCGACTCTTTAAATAGGAGGAAGACCCCATAATTAGTTTAGTTTAGAGTCATTACCCGACACAGGTCCCATATGGGGACTCTTCGTCAGGGCCGGCCGTTCCTACATTTTTCATTTCTAAAACGGCTTTCCTGGATACAGCAATACTAGGCTAGGGCTCTGAAGTGACGTGCCACTCCCACGAAACTAAATGGCCTCGGAGGGGCTCGAACCCAGGACCCCCGTGTTCTGAGTCAACCACCTTTACCACTGAGCCACTGAGTCTATAAGGGCTGGTCAAGCCTGGTAGAACCATAGACATTCCGTTGGACAGAAAAGAGACTTAGAGAGTTAGACACATCCTCTCACTAAAGTTTAAATGCCGTCCCCGGAATTTGAACCTACGCGTTGAGATGGCCATATGAGTTCAAGTTTTGTGCTCTCACCAAAAATACACAGAGACACCGCCAAAAAGCCACGATAAATTTGCGGATAACTCCTGAGGGAAGAAACTGGTCTAAATCTCATTAATAAACATTCTTCGCCATTATAAACGACTGCATACACGTGAACACTGCCTTAGCGCATCTTGGTAACAGCAACTCTTAGCCCTTTACCAAACGCCAAATTCATGACTGGCCCAAATTGAAAGAGTTTGCAGACGACACTTCAAAATGGGATTAAAGTGAAAAATAATCTTCTGGTAGGACAAAAAACATTTCGGGGTTAAAGGAGAAATTGCTCGTAAAGAGCATTTTTTCCTTTCCACACAATGTTTTCCAGAGTCGTCTGCAACGAACTGGTCAAATGTCAATATTGTTTGGTAATGGGTTAATTCATTCCTTACCGCTAAATACCACACTATACTAGCCCTTCAACGGAGGAATAGCTAGCTATATACCATTTTAACAAAATGGTGATTTGCTCGTACTATGTAATTCATTCATTTCTTACAATGAATTTCGCGCTTCATAATAGAGTAAAAACGTGTTTTGTGCTTGTTTTGTTTTTTCTAGTTTCCTCTTTTCTTGTCGTGTTTCTTGTATCTTTCTTGTCTCTTTCTTTTTTCTTTTTTTTCGTGTCTTTTCGCGCGCTGAATGACAATAGCTCTCGATTATCCCTTAAACAACATTCATTCATTTCTTGTCCTGTTGATTTTGCCTTCTGCAGTTGCTTTCAAATTCACCAAGTAACATAGATTTCGCCATTGAGATAGTGAATGAATCACAGCATGGCTGCAAGGGGAGGCTGACACACTAATAAAGAATTTTCCGTGTGTTAATTTCTCATCTATAACAGCTTGTGACATTAAAGCGTCTTTGTGTACACAAAAGGCCTAGGTCTGGTTTTACTACACTCGTACTGCCCGAAGTCAAACACTGTCCATTTAAAAGTACATCGTTTTTTGTCGTTGTTGTTGTCTTTTTTTTTCGTTGTTTTTTTTTCTTTTTTTCAACCGATGTGTCTCTCATTCCCCGTTCTCCCCTACTTAAATCACATATTTTGCCAACTGATCTTCTTTATTTTTTCCTCAAATAGCCGGACCAAAACTTTGAATTACTTTTCTTTTGTAAGATAATCATAATGTACCATCTGATGTACAAATGAAGACCTATTTTCAAGCAACTCTTTCAAAAGCCAATGGTAAAATCTTATGTTGTGAGAACTTGTAGCCAAGACCTTTTGCCGTAACATGTATATTTTGTGTTTGTAATTCACTGTAAAAAGATTTCTGGCAGTAAAATATGTTTAAAGTTAAGTCCAAAATACAACCGAAATCAGTCAGTCTGAACTAATTGGGTGTATCCAATAAAAACACCTGATTTAGTATGAGAGCCACCACATTGCTTCTTACCAAACTAATTTCGTTGTAATTTTGTTATCAAATGCAAATTGTCAAAAACAATATCTATACAGTAATGCACGAAGTCAAAAACTGGCCCAAGTACAATCGAAACCCATCAGGCAGTCGGAACTTATTTTGACTATCCAATGAAAACCCCTCTGACATAAGATGGGAGCCGCCATATTGCTTCTTCCAATACTGTTTTCATTGTATTTTCGTTTTAAAATTAAAATGCCAAATGCAATAGTTAAATAGTCATCTAATTCGATACAGGAAACATAATACATTGTAATTTCATTACCACGCATGAGTCAGCGATAAAAAATGATGGTTTTAATAAATGATGAACACTTCCATATACAATGAACTACTCAACGTGGACGCCCATGGGAAATGTGTTATTAGCCGGGAAATTTACACAAAATGTGTAACCCTACACTTATAGGCGCGTTGTATTTCTAATGTCACAGTGATATCCAAACTCCGCGCAGGAATAATTCCCTTTGTTACACTACAGTATCACTACCTTCATAGAAATCACGTGACGACAGATTCAGTCATGTGACCCAAACAATTTAGCGAAGACGCCAAAGAAATAGGTTCTTTATGATTGAATTCAACATGCCATGCTTTGAAAATGATTTTTGAATTAAATTGATGCATTACTTCGACAATTTCGTCAGTGCTGTCAGTCATGACTACGTTATTTGTTTTCAAAATGTGTATTATGAAATCTACCTCTAGACGACATTTTTATAACGAAAATACACTGCTGATGTCCGTTACTTTGAGAGCCTGACCCTGTATACTTTATTGCTCCACTACATCGAATAAACCATTTCTGGGTTGGCTGTTACGGCACCTTGTTGTGAACCAACAATAAAAAACAATTAGGTTACTGGGTTGATTACGATTTTAGCAACTTCTGTCAGGTTTTTACATATAAATCTATTTTGCCATTACTTTTTTTGTAATGGTTTGACCAAGGAAGTCTAACTTCTAAAATTGGGAACATGGTGTATTCAGATTTTGATTAAAAATTATAATGAAAAAAATATTATCCTTCGAGATCTTGAAGGATTTTTTTCTGTGATAGCAGAAAGCTCACTACCAAATGAAAAGGGAGATCATTGCGAAGGAGAATGAGTGATATCGTGTAGATACGATTGTTTGGCAGGCCGGACTTTACCGAAAGGTTCCGATTTTGACGGTCCAATGCACTTATTACCAATATAGTTCAAATAGTTTATTGACATATAAACTAAAACATAGTTTGTTGTCAAACATATGTACAACATACAAATTCATTAAATGCATAAACATGGCAATACAAACACAAAAATGAGAAAAATGTGACTTTTGAATGAAAAAGGCTTATTCATGGAATACAAAAGAAAGATGAATAAGACAGTAAGGACATAATACTAAATACTTGGTAATGAAACAAAACAAAAATTATGGATTCATTATGAAATGATGATTGCGTCTACTGTTAGCCTTATCTAAGAATTTACTAATGTTCAAAATTGTTTTCTTAGAATTTGATTCCATTAAACCAATGAATTTCTGAATGTTTGGCCAAGTATAATAATATTTTGGCAAATACAATGTTCTAATATCTCTATAAAAAGGACAAACAAGTAAAAAGTGAAATTCGTTTTCAATTACATTTAAATTGCACATTAAGCATTTCCTATCCTCTCTGACAATGTTTCTGTGTCTGCCTACTTCAATTTGAAGAGAATGTGCTGAACATCTAAACCTTGTCATAGTAATTCTGCTTTTAAAATTTGTAATGCTTGTAAAATATTTTTCCATTTCGAATGCTTTTTTGAAAAGTCTATAACTTTCTAACTTATTAAATGTATTTAAATCAGCCAACCAACTTTGTATATAAATATCATAAATGCGCTGTGTTAAGCTTTTTAGATTTATTTGAGAAATATCAGTTACACGTTACTTACGTGTACGTTTCACGACGTTAACCCTTTCCCGAACAATTAGGACAATTGTTAGATATAAAGTTACGAATGTTTGTGAGGTCAGTCCCTGTACTCTTCGTACTAGACCATGGAACCCACTGAAAGCTGACCTATCTACCTATTCACAAAAACAGAGATACTTTGAATTCCCAGGGTTACGATGATTAAGTAAACTTAGACTTAAAGTTACAATTTTTTGTGAGGTCGGTCCCTGTATTCTTACTACAAGCCTACGGAAGTCCCTGAGCGCTGACCTTTTCAAATGTTCTAAAAGTCAAAGTTGCGTTTGATATCCAAGAGTTACGACAGATTTCGTAAACGTAGATTTAAAGAAACTCCCTGAGCGCTGATATTTTTACCTATTCAAAAATAATGTTACTTTGAAATCCAAGAGCAACGACAAATGTTCTAAACGTAGACGCAAAGCTACGAATGTTTGTGAGGTCAGTCCCTGTACTCTAACTTCGCAAACGTTGACGAAAAGTAACGATTATTTGTGAGGCAGACCCCTTTACTCTCACTACTCCGACAGCGAAGCTCCTATGAAAGCTGAAGTATTTACCTTGCATACACATGTCCCCATGAAACATAAGGGCACACCCGTCTGGACAATGGCCCGTGTAAATGTCGCACGTTGTGGAGGGTTTACACATGCCGCACTTCTGACAACCTTCACCGAACCGGCCTGGTGGACACACTTAAGGGGAAGTGGAAACAATATACCCGGATGAGAACAAGACGAAATAAATCTGCTTTTTCTTATACAGTCAAACTTGTGTTAAGAGGCCAGCCTATTGGATAGAGTAAATTGGCTGTTTAAGACAGGTTGGCTGCTCAACACAAATTGGTGTAGACTATAAATCTAACAATGGGACTTTCTGTAGTGGTTATTTAAGGCAGGTTGGCTGCTTAAAATGGTGGTTGCAAAACACAAGTTAGACTGCAATCAAAATAATTTGGAAACTTAACCTTTCTTTAAATTTCTTTAACACTTGACCAAACGCCATTTTTTCGAATGTCCTAAATGTAAAGGGTTTGCAGATGACATTTCAAAGTGTGAGGAAATTGAAAAATAATCTTCTGATAGGGCGTAAAATATTATTGGAAAAGGAAGAGATTGCTCGTTAAGAGCAATTTCTCCTTTTCCAACAGAGCAATTTCTCCTTTTCCAACAATTTTTTCCAGAGTCGCCTGCAATTAAGTGGTCAAACGTCGTTTTTGTTGGTAATGTGCTAGGGGTGCTTGTTCACAGCTGTGAGAAAATCTTGAAATTAAAAAGTGATATCTTTAAAACTGGTTAACACCCGTGCTGTTATTTGATATGCACTATGCACTTTTGAGGCCTACCACGTGTAGACTGTTCATAGTTAGATTTATTGAATATGCATGAGTCATTTCATTTCTAAAGCTACTTTTAATTGTTTATCAAACAACAATTTCAAAACTGTGTTGTTTCAAAGACATCGCAATTTGACTTTCAAATGTTTTCATCTGTGAACAAGCAATAACGAAACACTTTGCTAAAGTTAAATTGCCATGCCTTCTGAACCAGGGTCTTGGTCTCGAATCCTCTGAGAAGCATGGAATCAATTGTTTTATTTTTTTAATAGTACTGGTTATGTATCCAGAAAATAAAATCCGAAGTGGTAAGTGAAAACAACTCCTGTACAATGAGATTCGTTTGAAAGGGGTGATAAGTATGCTGAATCTAAAGAAATTATGGTCCTGTATTATCCCCCTTTACAACGTTTAGCAAGGCATGTTATAAGGGAACTGTAGCTAGCCGTTTTGTATAGTAATAAAAACAATTCAAGATTGCCACTAAGGTGGTATAATCAAATTGGTACTTTTATTTTGTCATAAAAGTATTTTCATTTAATCCAAACACAACAACAGCTGCCTAAAGGTTGCTTGATTTTAGTCATCTCATGCAATAACAAATCGAAAAACAGCGCATATGGAACAAGTTCGCTTAACGTTGTGAATGCCCTCTATGTTTAATCTATGTTTGATTACAGACACAATACAGTAAATTAACTTACGTTGACAATAAACACAGTTAATCAACTTGTGTTGACAAGATTCACGGTGAAATCAACTTACGTTCCTTGCACAATGGCATGATATATGCAAGCTGGCAGCCATGTGTACACGTTCCATTTGTGACGTCACACATATGACCTTCACCGTCCTTGCAATTACCGCAGGTTTCAGAACAGTTCATCCCGTAGTTCCCAGATTCACAGACTGTAAAAAATGAGTGATAAATAGAATTACAGAAGCAGAGCGTCGGTCTCTTGTACCGAGCGTCTCGGGTTCGATCCTCGTCAGGCGAGGTGAAAAAACTGCCAGAACCTACCCACAAATCGGCGCCAGTACTGGTTAAGTATAAAGGAAACAGTCATCGAGGGCTTCAAGCTTCAAAGTTTCTTCACAATTGATGTAAAACAATTGGTGAATAAACATAAAAAAAAAGAAAATATAAATTTCATTAGAATACTTCTTTAGTTTGATGCTATATAAAATATTGTTCCAGTTAAATCGGAGATATCCATGTGTGTGACCAAGCGTAGTCTTTATTGTGACCTGAAACTAGTTTCCTATGTCGTTTTGCTATTCTCTTTCCCCAGAAAAGTTCTGGTAAATGTGTCATTTACATGCTATAACATAAATGTAGCATATGGTCAGTGAAACTAATGTCGAAAAAAAGAAGGCAAATTACACAATTTCTCCTTTTTATAGCGGTTTCTTTATTAATTGACCTATTGTTTTACATTGGATTTGATGGAAGCTTGAAGCTTGTTTAAAGTCTCTTTCGATGACTGCTTCCTGGATGATAAACCATTTTTCTTGCCAATTGCATAAAGAACAAAGACATTGTTTGCAATTTATAATGGTTCTCCTGTTTTTATTTTCTATTTACAACCAATCTTTTTGAAAGCGACCATGACAAACGAAGAAAACAACTTGGTGTGTAACTAACGATTTATTACGACCACTGTCAATTAAAAAGCTCAAGTAGGTGCTCTTGGAATGGCTTGCACCCTGTTTTACGATAGCCTTAGACTAAACATCTTCCATGCAATGTTAAATGATGGCTGCTCTAAAAACAAAATTGACTGTATATTTTGTTAGCTTATTTGACGGCCATTATTACAGCTAGCCAACAAATAATAATATCACGTGTTTGTATTGATATGTTTGATATTGTTTAAGAATTTTGGGTGTCTGCCCTCTCAAATACACAAGTTCGTTTTAACAGGTTCATAGCATATGGCTAAATGAACCAATATGACAAAGGAAAGAAGCTCATAAAATGCCACAATGTCACATGGTATTATTCGTAGACTATAACGTGTGTGTATGCGTTGGTGTACATGTGTGCTTATGTATGTTTTCCATTCAGATCCCCTGATTTTTTACCTCTGATCTGGTACAAAAATACTTGAACCGACCAATCAGAATTTATTTTTTAAAATATGTTAACAAACAATTTGTTGATAAATATGATTAAATTGGTGACAACTATTTTTCAAGCACAAAATGACTTAAGTTTTATAAATAGGGTCTCGATGTAATCATAAAATTGATATTCATTACTTTTATGAACAAATAAAAAACTCTATATATCTTAACTTTTCAGTTATATATTTGTGCTCATGTCCATTCATGTGCCATTAATAATCTCTACATTTTCAGATCACCTGACGCCACCTACCTTCGGTACAGTTTGCTCCGATGAAGCCCGAAGCACACCCCGCTAAACATTGCCCGTGGATTCTATCACAGTCCCTATCGAGACAGTTATCGCAAACTTCGCCACAGTTCCTTCCGTAATACCCATTCATACAGTCTGAAAACGTACAGATTAGACACTATCGCATTACATTCCTTCTCCATTCAAAGAGCAAATCGCAGTGTAACATCGAAGGAGAAAACGCAGCGTAAACATTTGAACAGTACTAGACGAAGTCGCTGATGAATTGCAAAAGGATTGGCCAAAGAATTTTACAAATTTTTTATATTTGCTTTTTCCGGGCCACTGTTTTAAAACTTCTTGACACTAGACACTCAAAGAATATGTATTTTACACTAAAGAGGAATCAAACCCGACTTGTCCGGTATCAAATCTCTGCGTAAAGTAACTGCACCACTAGTTATCAAAGCGTGTAATATGGATGCATATATGCTCAGATGGCATGATTACATAACGAAAGTCAATAAGGCCGAGGTCACAACTGACTTATGGCATACCCAGCTGATTTACGGCACATCCAGCTGACTTACGGCATACCCAACTGACTTACAGCATACCCAACTGACTTACGGCATACCCAACTGACTTACGGCATACCCAACTGACTTATGGCATACCCAGCTGACTTACGGCATACCCAACTGACTTACGGCATACCAATGTTTCTACCCGACGTGACCAGCCCTTATCTCATAGACATAGACATATTTTATTGACATAAGCTAGTACAGCTTCTAGTCATATACAAAATACATATTTACAATTACTTTTCATAACACGTTACTGTCGTCACAAAATTGAAAATAATTAATAATAACCGCAATGGAAGAAAGATTTACCTAAAATGAACATGAGAATAAGCATGATTTACCTATTCAATAGTTAGCTATGTTTTAAGTAATCATGGAATTTGTACAGGTACACCTTGAACAAGAATAAACCAAATGTTACCCTGAGTACAAAATGCGCCTTCCCAACCTGGTTGGCAGCCGTTCAGACAAACTCCGGTCTTTGCGTCGCAGGCCAGGTCGTCTGCACAGTTGTGACACTTAAAGTTGCAGTTCTCACCAAAGGTTCCCTTTTCACACTCTTTAAACAAATGATACGAACATGAGGTTAAAACAAGTGATGCCATATAACATTATCTAACAACTTCTTGCTGGTTTTTCGACTCTTCAACATCCAGACTTAAAAGAAATTGGGATTGTAAAAAAACAGGAGTTTGGATATCATTCTAAGTATCCTAAAATAGATTGCAAGAGACTGGTATGACTACATACTATTATTATTAATATTAATGTTGGGTGTTAGTTAAATTATTGGTATCCATATATTGTCGATGACCCATGAAATACATATAACTCTCCTCATATGGGAACGGTATCAAGGGTAAATTCTGTCCATTATCATAATGGAAAATATATATATATATTTCTATTTTTTTTTTTATTTAATGCATAATTGCTGTTATTGCACTCTCATTTAATTTGCAGCAACCACCAAATCAAAATTCCTCGGCACATGTGGGCGTGGGTTTGAGTCCCGTGAGTAGATGGAAGCGCTTTGCGAACTTTCATTAATCTACATCCAAGGACTGGTTATATATACATGATAAAATTGTCGATTCATTGAATAGCATCGTTCACAGACGCTCTGATACATCTCGATGAAGGTACAGAACGGAGAAATAATAAATGATTGTTGACGGAATTTGGATACGAATAAGAAATCTAACTTCATTTAACTATAAAGAGATTTGCTGTTATATAATCTGGAGAAGACAGTTTGATCTTAAATAATTATTAATCTTCTAAATTAATGCGCTGTTTGAATCTTAAACAAGTAGATATAAACCACACACGGTTTACCACTGCTTACCATTATAGAACTCAACAAGTATTACATTAGGTTAGATTGGAGTCATTGCCTGACACAGGTCCCATATTGGTCCTCTTCGTCAGTGCCGTTCCTACATTTTTCAGTTCTGGAAAGGCTTTCCAGAACGCACCAGTACAAGGCAAGGGCTCTGAAGTGACTTGCCAAATGCCACTCCCACAAAACCAAAGGTCTCAGTGGGGCTCGAACCCGAGTATTGACCGAGAATGAATTCTAAATAACATCACAACCAAAACTTTAGATGAACAAACGGCAAAACCTTTATCACAGTGATCGCCCATGAAGCCTGCGTTGCATCCATAATTGCATTTACCCGAGACACCGTCACATGACCCATCGCCATGACAATTTAGGCACTTCCGGTTACAATTCTTGCCAAACGTTTCCGGCTCGCAAACTGTAATAAAAAAGAAATATTTTAAAAACTATTCGTTTTTTTAAAATCGACCATGTTCATTAATACGGTCAGGATCACATACTGTCGTTGATAGAACATCACAAGCGTCAGACTGCCTATCCATGCTTCTGAAACTTCTTTGCTGGTACAATATCGTGCGATCTAGCAGCAAACGATTTTGAATAGATTAGTTCAATGGTATCTGCATTCGGAACACCTCGGCCATTTCTTGAAATAACCTCGGAGGCAATCTGATCACATCGGGTTTATCCAATGAAAACACCTCTAAAATAATAGGGATGACGCCATATTGTTTCCCGCGAGAATGACGTCACTTTACTTTCGTTTTTAAAAATAGATCTTGAATCTGAAATCTCAAAAGTCGTTAAATTTGATTGAGGAAACAATTATACATGTCACAACAACAATTTCGCCATTTGGTATGAGTTACTGATAAAAAAATGATTTAAAAGGATGTTCAACACTTCCTTACACATTGTACGCTACTTAACGTGCACGTTTAGAAAATGTGTTAATTGCCGGATGCCGATTTACCCGAAAAATTGTAACCCTACACTTATATCCGAGGTGTATTTCACAGCTCACGGAAACTCCCGAGTAGTTCCGATTGCCTCGGAGGTAATGGGGAGCCATTTTGAAAGTAGGCCATTGACGAAGGGCATGTCCGTTAGCAATCGTATCTACTCGGCAATCCCCGACAAAAGCCGGTGGTTACCGAGAATATACGAAAATATGTAACAAAGATGTGTTGATATGATAATCTTTTATGAAAACATTTAAAAAACAACATTAAATTGTGATATAGCTAATTTATGTGTATTTACATAGATATATAGTGTCTGTGTGCATGTTGTAATCATGTGCGTTATCCGCCGGAAAACAGCCGAATTACCCCAGGATTTCTAGTTTATTCATGAACTGCTTACAAGGTATATCTACCGACTTGTGACGGGGATTGTTGAGTAGATACGATTGTGGTATATGATGTCTCAAGCCGAGTCTCGACATTGAAAGCCATGTATTCGTAACCTGAATTATTTAAAGACGGCAAAAGTAAGAAAATTACTTATATAGACGACGTTGATTAGGTTTGTCTTGATAAAATATTCTTAATGTTGCTTTTCTTATAATAAAAATTAGCCTCTTAAAAGTTGTGAGCATTATATGGAGCCATGTACTATTTGCCTAGAAGGCGTTTCTATCTATGAAATCCATTACAACCGATGAAATACTTGCCCTTCATTACACCACACAGGGCTTGTGTCTCGTGCGTTTAGGTAAAGGGGTATGTTTCATGAACGTGATCCAATGACGAGTAATGCATGTAGTTGTTCAGCCTTTAAATGCACATGAAAGGATATCGGTACAAATATATTACTTAAAGTATATGGAGTTCTTTCATTATGTTCATAAAAGACATGAACATTTACTTATGAATGTTGTCAGAACATATGTAATAAACTCCTTTTACATGAGTTAGTTGGTGCTTGAAATATATTTGTCTCTAATTCAATCATGTTTATCAACGATCTGTTTTTTTACATATTTCAATTAACGAGTTCTGATTGGTCAGTTCAAAAAATATCATCACGTTGCCAGGTGAGTTGTGAAGTATCAGGCAACCGGAAATATTAAACTGGCTGATCTGGGTTATTTCTCGTTGGCTTTCGCGTTTAGGTTGTGCTTTTGTGTTTATTTGTAATAACTATTTGAATTTGAATAAATGTTAAGCAAATAATACAGTTTGATATAGCATTAATTTCTATTTCATGAATGCGCCTTTAACATAGAGATGAATACAGCGATTTCAAAGCTCCTTACCATCTGTACAATAAACGCCTCTCCATCCTTCCTGACATCCGGTTGGGCATGCGCCGTTCGTTTTATTACACGTGATGTTGTTTTCACATTTCCCACATGAATATTTGCAGTCATTGCCATAGCGATTTCGACAACCTGTGAGTAAAACAAAGCATATACGGCTTTTTTATTCATTGTTTGCCTGGCACATTTTACGCCACAAATACCTTTAGTGAAACTTATGTTAAATGAAACAGTTTAGAAGCAAATCTTATGTTTTGAGATTGCCGCTGGTGTGATGAAAATATTGTAATCGTTATCAAGTCGGTTAGACCATCTAACCTTTTGATGAGCGGCGGTTTTTTTATATCTTATTTCATTCTTTTCTTTTGTTTCTGTTGCTTCGTTTATTTTTGCAAGGGAATTGGGTAAAAGAATGATCTTCAACAGTAATTTTCTTTCAATGATCTTCGTACCAAGTGGCATTCATATCACATTCCAAACGCATAACACGGAACTGTCTTAACGTCGAATATTTTAAAAGGTTCTTTCAAATTCAAGGAATAAACTTTATTTGCAACGGTGTACAAAGCGAAGTCGTCTCTGGATGCTTTAACACCCCTCCTCCTCCCTCCTCATTCGGAATACCTTTCAACGTTGACACATACCTGTTTGGCAGTCGTTTCCGGTCCACCCCGAATCACAGCCGGATGAGCAGGCGCCAGTATCGACGTCACAAACTTCCTGTGGGTCCGCACAGTTACACGCCTTGTCGCATTCCGTACCGAACCAGAAACGGCTGCATGCTGTATATTAAATAGAATATGAATCAAATGATAAAAGCATACTAGAGCTAAAAGAAACTCCAGAACTGGGTAAAATGAGTTATAAATTATGGTCGAGTTAATCTTCAATTATTCTAGCACTTTTACAATTTAAGTGAAATGAGCGCAAGTATGGCTTAAATTGTTAACATGTATTGCACCGATGAGGAATTAATTTGGTCTTAACATACTTTTTATATAGATTTTTAAGCAAGTTCTTAAAAGCTTTTTGATATTAGATTCGACTCTCAATTATGCTTCCTCGATACATAGATAAATAGATACTTTATTGATATATTAGGCCATAGGCCCATCGTAACCAGTAGTCAAATGTGAGTTAATGAAAGGCTCAAGATTGACCCCGATTTTCATTGGATTCGAACCCATAACCCCGATGCTTCTTGTGAATTAAGCATAGATCTATAGGATATGTTAACATGTGTTAGTTGCGTTCTTGATAAATGTTGATGTTTCGGGGGTATTGGCCATGATCTTCAATCATTGCTGTGTTGCTTTTGAGATGTTTGCTGGAGAGCTGAAGACTAGCCGACCTCTAAATCTTGTGTCGAAGAAGTGACAAATGTTGTCTAGTTATCTTTTATGGATTGTGAGGTGCTCGTTTAAAAGATTCAACATTTTTTCGGACACGTTATTTCTCAAGATGTTTAACCCTTTCCCAAACAACAAATTTTCAATAGTCCCAAATTGAAAGAAAATGCAGACGACATATCAAAATGTGATGAAATTGGACAATAATCTTCTGATAGGGCAGAAAACAATGTGGGAAAAGAAAAGATTGCTCGTTACGAGCAATTTTTCCTTTTCCCACAATGTTTTCTAAAGCCGTCTGCAATAAAGTGGTCAAATGTCGTTATTGTTTGGGAAAGGGTTAAAGAGGTGATTGTGATTTTCAAAATTTAGAGAAAGAAGATAACAAGAGAACTTAGTACCTTGCCCGATACCCACTGGCGCCGGATCTTAATATACGTTGTACTGGTCTGTAACCTATATCTATAAATATTTATAGATATAGGTTAATTTTTCATGGGATCCGGCGCCAGTGCTGAAACCTCTTTATGAAATAAACTATGGCTGTAAAACATTGACTGTTAGTCGTAAAACAGAGACAGGCCTGAAGACCCTGATCTCATTGAGCCCCTACATTCAAGACGATATTATAAGTTGTTATTCAGAAGAACCCTTCTCCAGCACCCTTGGTGGGAAAATGAAGAGCATAATAAGAAAGTATACGAAATTTCGAGTGATAACAACATAAGCTTATATTGATAATCAGGTGAATTCGGATATTTATTTTTCTTTTTATCTTGTCTCCGATTTACGACTCGGTTACTTGTTTTTCATGCGATACATCTTTATTGGATTTCTAATTTGTGAGAACTTGTGGTCAGACCCTTTTGCCAGAGTTGATGATTTTGCTACTTACCGATGTTGTGTACCGTGTATTTTATGTTCAATTATATGGCAATAAAATATGTTTAAACTGAAAAACTTTATTGGATTGTCAAACAGAAATAATCTTTATATCTCCGTTTTAAAAGTTTATGGATATATATAAGTATCCAGGAAACAGTCATTGAGAGTGACTTTGAATAAGCTCAAAGCTTCCTTCAAAACCGACGTTAAACAATGGGTAAGACAAAAAGGACCAATCCAATGGCGCTATGCAAAAAGGTACTACATCAATTCAAAATTAAAATATTACCATATACCCCGACGTCACACAAGGTCACAGGGCCGACACGGTTTACAACCATCACGTGCTTGGTAACGATTGGCATGTCGCACTCCAAAAGGGCGCCATCACCATGGAAACGGATGGTCGTACACAAGGTCATCGAGAAGATTTTGTCGTCTGTGCCCGCGTAAACCTTCCAACCGTTGATGTCGGACTGGTTGTCTGGAAACAAAAATGTCGTCCGTTGTTTACACTGCTTTCCATTTGAACCAGTATAGAAATTATCATACTGGTGAATTGATAAAATTGGTGTCGTTTGGTAAATTTATGTTGACCGCACAAAAGACACGTGTTTAAAAAACAGGCTACACAGGTTATAAAAATGAAAATCTCTTGCATGTAACATTTTACATTGCCCGAAGGTAATGCAAAACAAATACAGAAAGTGTGTTGGTATAAAAACCACGATAGACTATTGGTGGGAATTGTTTGGTCAAAGTTTTCAAATGTAGGCGTTACTTGACCAAGACAAAAATGACCAAAACCTCCGAATCTTCCCACTAATAACATGAGGAATAGAATCACTGCTCAAACGTAGGGTTCATTTGATACTTTAAACTATCTTATTGTCTATTTCATGTATCTGTATCAAAGATGAGTAGCCAGTTTGTCTTTGTAGCTGCTTGTTCACAGATATGACCATTGGAATAGAAGTAACCCCGTTATAATTTTTAGAGTTTAATAATATGCAATGAATTAATCTGTATATTGACCCAAAAACGTTGCAACCGACATGAGCTCCTATGCGTATAAGCTGTACGTACTTTTAACAGATTGATTCTTCCTGAATTGTTCATGCATCCGGTAACTATTTCAAAATGCATAGCATCCAACAATACAGAATCTTTTCGTTTTAACGACAAATTGAACCATATGTGGAAAAAAAGCAATTTTAACTAGAATAAACATTCATATACTCCCCCAAACACAATGCTGTTAAAATTACATACAGTGGTTACCTGTCACCAGTTTTTCGGTGTTTATAACTGTCGTATTTGTCAGCTAGTTTCCTTAACGCGTACATTGTACAAGTGGCCAATTCCCACATATCGACATATCATGCACTGAAATAGACATAGGATGGTTACCTGTCACCAGTTTTATGGTGTTAATTACTGTCGTATTTGTCAGAGACACAGTCCACCATCCGGGTACTGCAGGTTTGGTCACCGAGCAGGTCAAAGGGTCATCGTCGACGGCAAGGTCCGAGGATTTATGGAGGAGATTTTTACCGTCTTTTTGTCTTGTCTCTCTTCTGTACGCAACATTTTCTGCAAACCCAACATTGAAAACGATTTATATTTTACTTCGTTTAAAGGCACATGAAAGGATATGAATACAAATAAATTACTAAAACTACATATGGAGTTCTCTTATTATGTTCGTAAAAGTCATTAGTCATGCTGTGAGACCCTATGCAATGAAATCCTTTTAGATTTAAAAGGCTATTTTGTGCACAACAATATAGTTGTCTCGAATGCAATCATGTTTATCAACAATTTGTTTGTCTACATGTTTCCAATAACCAATTCTGATTGGTCGGTTAAAATATGTGTGTATCATGTGATCATCATCGAACAACCTTCCGGTGGACCAAAACACCATTCGGCATACGTTTGTTAGCTCCGTAATGAATTTGTGAGGATATGTAAATGGTAAATAAAGGAATATCTTTACGCTTAAACAAAAGGTTCTTACACACTGTATGTAAAAATTCATCAAAGGTTTAAGCTAGAGCTATCCTTATGAAATAGAATTATCGAAATAATGAAATTTGTTGTACATATTTCATCATAGAGTAGTCCATAGAAAAGAAAAACCTGCAAAGGCATAAACAGTCATGCTATTGATCTAAATGCAATTAAGGTGGCGGGAACAAGCATACGTCTCGGTATCATATAAAACATCATGAATTCCTTCCAAGACACCGAAATAGACAAATGTGGAGGTAATAAACGATAACCCCGTGATGTTGTTGAAAGATGTGAAACGGTTTGCAATATGTTCTTCTGTCAATACTGGTCATATTTAACATATTGAATATTTTACCAGGTATATTTGTGCGCATGATGGAGGTAGTTTAAAAGTTAAAAGATTGAGGTATATATACAGGATGGTGATAAAAGACAAAGACGAATTTAGGCATAGATGGTGTCAAGTTTGGCACGGAAAGCCTCAACTGAGCCGGCTGACTGGACTTCATAAGGTAGTAAGTTCCAATCTCTGATGGTTTGAGGATAGAAGGCACGGAAGGGAAGGGACACTGCTGGTGTGAGAGAGTGCTGGCGTAGGGGATGCTTACGAGTTATTGCTATTAGTTCTACTTTGTCTTGTTGGTTTCTGTAGGCTGTTTGCTGGGTTGATGGTTATTTTGTCACTAATGAATGGTTTTGTAGTGTAGTGTTAATTCAGAGTGTTTTCTTTTAAGTTCAAGGCTATTCAATTTTAGTGTTTCTTTCATGTCTGATACGCTGGAGCGATTGTGGTAGCGGTGGTTGACAATTTGAGTTCCTCGCCGTTGGACCATTTCTGTTTGATCTATGTCGTCTTTTTCGTATGGGTCCTTAACGTAGCCTGAGTGCTCTAGTGTTGGTCTTACCATGGCTTTGTATACAATTTCTTTGGTTTTTGTAGAGGCTATACAATACACATGATTCATATGTTTTCTGTCGGTTATAAAAGGGGCTTGAAAGCTCTCAATAATCAATTATGAGTTACGTTTCAGAAATCTACCTTTTGATTTCATCGTTAGAAGACAAATCATTTTAAAAGGGTAAAATCCAAATTTGTGAGATAGTCATTTTATGGTAATTGAAAGTGTGTAACGTCAGTGAAACTAGGTTCATAAAACAATGGTTTGGATGTCTACATGATACACCATACCAGAACTGCAAACTTGTTGAAAAAACACATAACATCCCCCTGGAACAAAAAACTTCCTACAAGTGTCCGCTTGTTACCTCTCTGGCAAGAATCCCCGTCCCATCCCGGTGCGCATCCTCGTGGGCATCTTCCGGTTATTTCGTCACAGCTGACGTCACTTCGACAGTGGCATCTGAACGCACAGTTTCGACCGAACTTGTTCGAGGAACATACAGCAGCTGTAGCAGAAAATGAAATGGTTCGCGCATAATATATAACTACCAACATTAATTTGAACCTGGTAGTCGAATTTGAATGTGTTGCTTTTCATGAAATTTCAGTTTGAAAAACATGACATAAAAAAAATGGCAGGAATCGAGGTCAGCTTCTTTTTAAATGGTGTTTCAACATGTTTTATTTCCTTTTTACCTAAGAATTATACTAGACAGCAGGCTTATATATTCTCGCACACATCTTTCACAAACATTGCACAACTCACACATGTAAAAATGATACGCAAGACCGAAATTGATAAAAATAGAAGACCGTCCGAAACTGATGACCGTCCGAAACTGATGCCGTCTTTTATTTTGCTTTGCAAGATATTAATGGTAAACCCCGTTTTTCTTTTATTTAGAAATGTTATGAACTTTTTTTGCAATAATACTCATCTTATATTTGATTTAAGATGATTGTCAAGTTAGAATATGTTTTTGCTAATTTCACGATGGCATTTCAATTGTTACACAGTTCAAAGCAGATACGTTTTTAGAAATAGTTTTCGATACCGACTTATTGGTCATACTGAATGTTTTCTTATTTTCTCACATCCTTTTTTATTTTGTTTTTGCTTGGTCCTTTAATCGAAATGAAAGTATTTGAGACATAGGCCTATGCATTCTTGCTCGGCTTACACTAGACAGGTTGAGACCCGCGAGCTCAACTTGTCATGTGGGCTATGTAAAATGATCTTGTCTACAGATGTGAGGAAATTTGGAATTTAAAAATCAATTTCTTTAAATCCGCACAACAGCTTTACTGAAATGTGATACGCAGTAAGAATTGGCAAGTGAAAGCAAAAGTAGATCGTCTTTAGTTCTTTAAAGCGGTAATTAAACATGTACTTTAATCCAAAAGTATACAAAAAACATCATTATCCTGATGAAGACGTAAGCCGAAACGTTGAAACAATATTATTATGATTTGACGAAAAACGTGTTGTTGTTGAATTTTTTCAAATAAGATCCAAAAGTATGACATCGTTTTTGTGATCTACTGCATATAAACTGTACATTTTTGTAATAAATTGGCACTTCCTGAATTATCTATGCTTTCAAAAAAACCACATGTATTTACAAATGTATATCAAACAACATAGCAAAAACTGTATCGTTTCAACGACATTTTATTTTGTCTTTCAAATGTTCTCCTCCATCAATAATCACTTTTAAGCTTGTGAACCAATCGTCACATCATTAGTAAGTCAGGGACAACATATCATGATGAAAATCATTGTTTAGTCTTGTTTTAACTTTTTTCTATATAAATTTAAAAAATAACTGAAAATCTCTTCTGCTTCATTAATACATAACTAGTGTTTGTGTCGAATCTGGATTAAGCAATGGTGGAAAAGTTGAGCCCGCTACTCATGAGACTCGAATCTAAGCCTACGACACTCGTGTCCAAAGGCCGACACTCTACCCCCTGGACTTCTGCATGTAACATGTGGTGTTTGATTAAGTTATCGTGTGTATGTGTTTGTGCCCTACATCGTGTCAACATTATTTCACATATGATGCGATGACCTGTTAATTATGAGGGAGAAAGATCGCAAACTGTACTGTCTATAGTAGCCAAGCATAGTAGAACCACCGGTATTCCGTTAATCAGCCATAAGATAACACCCTCATGAAAACCGTTATGGATTCGAACCTACGCAGATAAGGCCATGTGATTTCAGCTTCTGCTCTTTAACCACCAGACCATTTAAGTTCCGTACTTTAGCAAGCTTTCCTTAATTTTCAGTATTCCGTGCGTAGATTATTAACTATTGATACATTAATTTTGATTTACCATCATGCAAAGGAAATTCATGAAGAATTTGGATTTTCATGAGAGGTAGTCTCCCGACCGGCTTACAGAGTGCCGAGGGTTCTACCCGGCTTGACCAGCCCATAAGGGCATGGATATGGGGGTATTCCTCCATCATTAAGGGTTGGGAATCGCTACATAACTGAAATAATGTTGAGGTGATGTGAAACCAATATAGGTGGTTTATGTTTTGTTTCTCGTAGTGTCACTCGTAGTGAAAGGGTCAGTCCGATTGGCTTATGAGGCACTTTTCACTGATTATACTAAATGCCTCCCCATTTCTATCCTTATGTCAGGCGCCAAGCGATTATAAATTGGTTCATGTAACCATTTACTTAACTAGCTCGAGGCTCACGAAACAAACATTTCGGAACAAGTCTAAATAAATAAAAGGAAAATAATTTTTAGTAAAACAAAAGTCTTACCGTATGCTGAAAAGATGAAATAATTAAGAACGACTCCAAAAATAAACACTTGACATTCCTTCATTGTATTTCATTTTGTATCCAGTTTCAACACCACGTTTGAACTGTCCGTAAGATTCTCTTTGTAAGGATTGGGGATGGATATGCTAAAACATATCCTTCTACACTTTATACCTCTTTAGGGCCTGGTAGTGTGAATCGGATTAAAGAAATAAAACATAATTGGGAACAATAAATCAAATTATTATCATGATTTAGATGCGAAAGCCTAAAAAAAGTCTTTTAAACAGAGAATTTTTTTCTTTTGAGAGACTGTAGGTTTTTGGTGGTTATTTGTTTCATTTCTTTATATGTAAGAGTAGTTTATACTGTGCGATGGGTGACTCAACGAAAGCTGAATTCGATCTTACTTATCACCCACCTTCACCCATTGAATCCTTGTCTTATCTGTGCCTCGTCAAAATTGATAGCAGAAGAAAACGGCAATATCTTTACTATTTTCTGTGTTAATCAGGGTCGAAACCACTCCGCAAAAAAATGAGTCAAATTCTCATCATGAGCAAATTCTCCTTTGCAAGAAAGGTTCGTGGTGACTTCTACGAAAATGTCTCCAAAAGCGTATGTTAACAAAAAATGATGGTTAATATGTAAACTTGAGTAACGTGAAGACATTTCCATGAAATTTATCTGTAACATTGATTTCAATAAAAAGTTGTCCAGGAACAATACCTTTTTTATGTTTTGCTTGTAAAAAATCAAATATTGTTCGCACCAGGGAATCATAATGTCATTATCTAAGTTGTAAAGTTGAACAGTAGAATATTTTCTACTTGCAAACAATAACGACAGTTGACCACTTTGTTGCAGACGTCTTGAGAAAACATTGTGGGAAAAGGAGACATTGCTCTTAACGAGCAATTTCTCCATTTCCCACGATGTTTTCTGACCTATAAGAAGGTTATTTTCCAATTTCATCACCTTTTGAAATGTCGTCTGCAAACTCTTTCAATTTGGGACAATCGAAAATGTGTTGTTTAGGAAAGGGTTTATAGATGGTTTGTCTGAGTTGATCCGTTAATAGCATATAATTCCCAATTCGAATGGTTTTTAAAAGTCGTATGTTGTATATATCTAAGACCTTGAAAACACGTATAGGGAGACATTAGCCTCTTCCTGGAACCTCAGATAAAACTGACCAGGCATTGTCGTGATATGAAGAAATGGGATATACGTATTTACAACAAATGGGAAACTTTTAGTATGTCCCTTTTCATAGTTTTATATGTATGTATGCAGATTGTGTGTTTGAAGTTTAATCTTAATACAAAAATAGGGAAATAAATAAGGGGCGTCTCATAATTATTGATCAATTTCACCTCAAACCTCGTCTTTTCGTTCAGATAAATCAAACACTCACTTCGTAATGCCCCACTTTCATCCAAAGTTTCACCAGTCAAATATGTTTTCAATGAACACTCTAGAAACGGTACGTGTCAAGTTGGTCAATTCGAGGCCATTTCAATCAATTATCAAAAAATTTCGACACTTGACCAGTTTGTCGCAGTCGACTCTGGAAAACTTTGTTGGAAAGAAGAAATTGCTCTTAACGAGCAATTTCTCCTTTTCCCACAATTTGTTTGCCCATCAGAAGATCATTTTCAATTTCGTCACCTTTTGAAATGTCGTCTGCAAACTCTTCCAATTTGAGACAATCGAAAATTTGACGTTTGGTAAAAGGTTAATACAGGACGCAGGTAATTCGGAAATATCATTATTAACTTATTAAGAAAAGGGCCGGTTAAAGGCACATAAAAGGAGATAAATGCTTTATCAAACTACATTATTTGGTAAACTTTGGGTGGGATTCAAATAGTTATCACCTAAAAACCATAAACAGCACAACTTTAACGTGAAAGCTAAGGAGAAATACCTCAGATTAGCCAGTTTAATAATTCAGATTGTGTGATTCTTCACCCCTGACCTTGTCAGTTTATACACAAATGTTTGAACCGACCAATCAAAATTCGTTATTTTAAATATGTAAACAAACAGGTTGTTGATAAACTAGAATGAATTGGAGACAACTGCATTTCATGCACAAAACAAATTATGTTAAAGGAGTCTTTTTAAAGGGTCTCTATGCATTGGTAAACTAATTCTCATGACTTATTTGAACATAATAAAAGAGCTCCATATATTTTTTTCAGTACCATATTTGTACTCGTCTCCTTTTATGTGCCTTTAAGGCTAGTGCTTAGAAAAAGCGGTGATCCGTGTTTCAGCCAGGAAACTACCTCTACTGAAAGTTAAATTCTACTGCCATCGCAATTTATTTTTTGCTCATTTACCTTATTAGTTTTACACCTATCGTGAACGAAGCGTGAAGTCTGTCCAAACCCCCTCTTGGTCACTGCTTCCTGGATACTAAACCAGTACTCGCGCTGATTCGTGGGTTAGTCCAGTTTTTTTTTCTTTTTTCACCTCGCCTTACGGGATTCGAGCCCATGACCCTCGGTACAAGAGGCCGTCGCTCTACCTCTGCACCACTGTCGTACATTTGAACTAAAGTAGAGGGGGACAACGTGATTGTAAGTTCAGTACTCTACCACTTCACCACTAGACTACGGATACCTGAAAAGTTTATCCTTTGAACTTTGAACACGAAAATTATGACCAAGTGCTCTTCAAAGTGTATGTTTTAGATCTCATTTACATGTAAAACGAGTTTTATGAACAACCCTTCAGAGAAGACATGTAGCCGTGAATGTGCTTTTATAGATGTTTATTGACTTTTGTCAAAGGCAAACCGCTGTTGCATTATTTATGAAGTTCGCTTTTCAAAACGACCACAATCTGCTTTACCGAAAACCCTGCACCGTCCCATTTACTTTACTTTCTCATCTGTTAACACCTAGATATCTTAAAATTCAAAGGCATATCCATATATATATTCTTTTTTCTTTCCCTACTACATTACGTGTGACTTTGGCCCTTAATTTGGATTGTTTTATACCTCTTGCTGTACATATTATAGCTGATAGATTAAAGAAATGGTCTGTTCTGTTCTGTTTAACTTCTTGTTCTCACAGTTATTTTCTTAACACATTGCTGAAAAAGGAAAAGATTGTTCATCTAAATTATCATTACTCTTCTAATCATTTGGGTTTTTTATGTGACAAGAAGTATACCTTTAAATATTCTAGAATCTCAATTGTCCGACTCATGATTACGTGGTATAACAATTCGAAAGGATCAAACTTGTTCTTAACACATTGCTGAATGTTGAAAAAATTGCTCATTTGAATAAGTATAACTTTTTCAAGCATGTGTTTTCTTACGTAAGAAGTAATATTGCACAATTTCAATTGTCGGACACACGAATGACATGATCTATCAATTCGTAGACTGATGGGATGATTGGCGAGATCAGGAAAATAGTATATCCATTTCACTGTTGAAACGATACGCAACACCGGGAAAGGGTGTATCTTATTTTACACTTGGAGTGGCCGTTGAAGGGTATGGGAGAACATCCTTGTCAAATGAATTACAAAAATTATCTTGACCCATTATCAAATAATAACGACATTTGACCAATATATTGCAGACGACTCTGGGAAACATTATGGGAAAAGGAGAAATTGCTCTTGAATAGCAAGTCATCCTTTTCCCACAATGTTTTCTGTCCTACCAGAAGATTGTTTTTCAATTTCGTCACATTTTGAAATGTTGTCTGCAAACTCTTTCAATTTGGGACGGTCGAAACTTTGGCGATTGGTTAAGGGTTAAATGAATTACCAAACTTATCTTTACAGTATTGATTTCGAATCGAATGATACTTCATCTTATCGATCGATTGGGCGTGCCGAAGCTTGAAACTGGTGTGAATTGAAAGGCCGTCTCACTCGCAACAAATCCTTTAAGTTTAAACCTTATTGATTTTACATCGATTGTGCTTCAAGTTCATTAAATTCATCTCTCTCTCTCTCTCTCTCTCTCTCTCTCTCTCTCTCTCTCTCTCTCTCTCTCTCTCTCTCTCTCTCTCTCTCTCTCTCTCTCTCTCTCTCTCTCTCTGTCTCCTCTCTGTCTCTCTCTGTCTCTCTCTCTCTCCTCTCTCTCTCTCTCTCTCTCTCTCTCTCTCTCTCTCTCTCTCTCCCTCTCTCTCTCTCTCTCTCTCTCTCTCTCTCTCCAGTTTCGAGTTTTTTGTTTAACTGTCAAACAGCTGTACTGTAATGGATAATGGCCTGGAACATAAATTAGCTTGTATTTAAGTATCTAAAGCATCCATTCAATGAATGAATTTGTATTCAGATCCAATAGTGTTGCAACAGTTTTGATTTTTATCGCCTGCCATCTTTATATACTTCTATAATTTGACATATTCTGAATCAAATTCTGCGTACAGTAGCTATATTTCACTCAATACTTTAACGTAATACACAAACTTTATTGTTTCGACGACATTTTACATTGACCTGAAAACTGTCTCATGTGTGAACAAGCATATTTAAAAGGCGAATCAGAACTATCATAACAGTTCAATGTCAAACACGATAATGCTGTCTGTATTAGTGAGATAGAGATAATAGCGACATAACAGAATATTTGATCAAAAGCTGCCTAAAACCAACAATTAACAGTCTTTACCAAATGACAACAATTGCACCCCCCTCTGTACTTAACCCTAATAGTGCTGGAACCGACTTCATGCTTATGAAAACAGATTAGAACCAGACGAGCCTCCAAATAATTGGTGGCTGGCCTGTGATCTACCCTGTTTGCTACTCTAAGTATCTTTCTTCATCAACGAAGCAGATATTTAAGGTTTTGGAAAGCAGACAACAACAAAGATCTGTTTCAAGAAATTACCCAGCGTCATAAAGGTTAAATGAATGTGACACTTTCTTTGAATTTGACAGAGGCAACCAATATATTATATTGTCTTTCTCAAGGATTCGCTGTGGCTTTCCTGCGCGTAACAATAACTTTAAAAGGTTTTGGTGTAGCCGCCAAAAGACCCCCATCAGGATCGAGGTTTGGATTGGTTCCCGACTCCGCTCTCCAAGTAAACTGCTGCATCAGGCCGGCAAACAGCAAATGGAGTTCCGGTTTGGCAACGAACTCCCCGAGGCAGACGCGCTTTCCCGCCGAAAACGGGAGCCAGTTTTGTGGTTTGGGTCCCAGCTTTCCATTGTCGTCGAGGTACCTCTCCGGTATGAACCTGTCCACCTGGTCCCACGCTTCCGGGTCGTGATGCAGGGCCCAGTGGTTCACCATCACGACTGTGTCCTTTGGGATTTTGTAGCCGGCTGAAATAGGAAAAGTTAGGCTTAAATCATCGTGCATCCTGAACCACTTCAAAAGCAGTTCTTATCCACATAAAATGCGTTTCCGACCAACGTAAAATGCAGTTCTAAATCACGTAAAATGTGATTCTGACTGACGTAAAATGTGTTTCTAACTCACGTTAAATGTGTTTCTGACTAATGTAAAATGCAGTTCTGAATCACGTAAAATGTGGTACTGATCCAAGTGAATGTTACTTCATGCATAGTTGTAATGGTTTGCATCTGGGATTAGAGACCGGCTAACCCTGGTTCTATCCTCGAAAACGATCATCTGTTTTACCGTGAAGTGTCCTTTGGCGAGACATATAACCTAGCCTAGTACTGATAGGTCGTCCAGAAAACATGTACTGTAATAAATGCTCAAGAGTGAGCGATGTAAATTTATAATTAAACATGAAATGACCTGGAATATAATGACCTTCACCTTCCTTTAACCTGACGAAACAGAGAGCTACATGCACCCCAGATTTCTTCTGAGTAAAAATGCGATAAATCCTTAAAGTGCCTGAAAACGACTTTATGCTGATGCAAACCAGGTAAGATCCAGGCCAGTTTAAACCTGTTTATTTTACATCGAGTGTGAAGGAAGATTGAAGCGTATTAAATTTACTGTCGATGGATGACCGCTTCCTTGATACCTGACCAGTACTCGCACCGACCTATGGGCTAGTCCAGGCTTATTTTTATCTCGCCAAACGGGGGTCGAACACGGGAGCCCCGAATTTATTCTGTGAAGAACTAAATAAAGTATTCAATTACTCTATGGGCGCGCTTTATGTCAGACCCACTTACATATCTCCGTGTCAACCATTGTGGAATGGAACACGCCACTGGGGGCAACCGTTGCTAGGCGCATGCTCTCATGTAGGACAGCCTCTGTGTAACCAAGATTTGGGCGGTCAGCTACTTCTGGTAACCGATCCAGGCCTGAAACGAATAGTGTTACTTTATGTCCCATTCTGATAAGTTCAGTTTAAACTTAAACACAATTCTAGCTTTGTGCATTGTTTTCATAACAACATGGTTAAATGTTACTGTAGTTTTATGATATTCATATTTTAACCCCAACGTGACCTATTGGCCCAACATGGCCGTGTGTTGTAAATATTGTTAATTATAAATATATATAATTGTATATGTATATGTGCATAACACAATGTCACTATAAAAATTTTTTTACTTAATTACTTATTTTACATCGATTGTGATGGACGTCTTAAGATTATCAAATTCACTCTCGGTGACTCACCTTCGTTATACATCGGCCGTGACCGGAACTATTCGGTGTAATACGAACAGTTCCGACTCAGACCGATGTGTTCCGACAACAACCAATGTAATCAGCCGAAAAAAGTATTTCAAAATGGCGATTTATGTGTCTTCTACCTTATTGGTGAATATGCTACTCACCCACTTCCCTGTCGAGCTCTTCCTGTACCTTTCCTTGAATGTCTGGGAATGCTATCATGTGAAGGAGGGCGTAATACAGGGTAAACCGTGACGTGTCGATGCCGGCTAGAAAAAGGGAGATAAACACAACATTAACACAAACTCCTCACAATAATCTCCCCTTGCTATGCTGCATCGATCACATAAAGGGAGATCACTATGAAGGGTTCGCTAGTTAACACACATCAAACTCCAATCTGAAAACATCGGGTTTATCCAATGAAAACGCCTCTGAAATAATATGGATGACGCCATATTGTTTCTCGCGAGAATGACGTCACTTTACTTTCGTTTTCAAAAATAGATAAATGTGAAATCTAAAAAGTCGTTTAATTTGATTAAGGAAACAACTATATATGTCACAACTTATAATTTCGCCATTTCGTATGAGTTACTGATAAAAGAAAATGATTTAAAAGGATGTTCAACACTTCCATATACATTGAACTACATAACTGCACACTTAGAAAATGTGTTATACGCCGGGCCGATTTATCCGAAAATTTGTAACCCTACACTTATATCCGAGGTGTATCTCACAGCTCTCGGAAATATCCGAGTAGTTCCAATTGATCAAACCTCATAGCGGGTACGTCAGATACGTTACACTAACGTATGTCATTACGTGAATTATTGGGCTTATTTCAGCCCATTTCGTAACAAATTCGAGTCATCGCCGAGTTTTAGCGGAACATTTTGTTCAGAATAACTTTATTTTGGTATTTCTAAGATATTAGCAGCATATGACACTTCAAAATAAAAAAATATATATACATTTGCATAAAAGTTATATCTTATCCAAGTTTTTCACAGGAAACAAATTTATCTTTGGCAGTCATTTATCGTCGGCACACTATTTTCGCATGTCACGTGACAATACATGTATATGTACATGTATTGGCATATATGATGCATTGGTTCATGTAGCGAAGCATCAATATTTTAACACACAGATGAAAAAGCTAAGAAAAATGAGAGGATATCAAACTCAACATGAGAGACAAAGGGGCACACCCATCTTACTGCTGCTCTTCTTTCTTCATAAATAAGACTGTGCTTACAGGTATACGTGAACATATAAATGTCGTAAATGTACATGTCATTTTCATAGCATGCATGTAAATATAGAATTGTAATAACTATGAGCCTATGTGCTTATTGTTGAAATAAAAGTATGTTATGTTATGTTATGTACCAGGGTTACTTTGATCCAAAGACTATTATAGTACATGTACATGACACCGTTGGGTGTCGCCGCCGTTTTTAAACGCCATTTTCGTTTCGAAACAGATGGTCATGTGACCTTTGTGGTGGCAGTGATCAATCCCATTGAGTTCTCTTTATAATATGCAGGCCTGTTATTGTTAACCCTTTCCCAAACAATAACGACATTTAACGACTTTGTTGCAGACGACTTTAGAAAACATTGTGGGAAAAGGAGAAATTGCTTGTAACGACAAATTTTTCCTTTTCTCACAAAGTTTTCTGATCTTTCTGAAGAATATTGTTCGATTTCATCACATTTTGAAATGTCGTCTGCAAACTCTTTCAATTTGGGACAGTCGAAAATTTGTTGTTTGGGAAAGAGTTAAGGAATACTCAAGCCCCAAACCTGAACAACATTACTTGAAGCCTGAATTTAAATATCTTCAATATACACAGAATGGAAATTTAAAATCTCGAAGCCTGAAATTTAGAAGACCTAGAAGTTCAAAGATGCCCATTTAATCATGATTTACATAAAATATATATATATTAGTACAATCAGTAATCATTTGGAAAGAAGTAAACATTTGTAGATGAAATCATATAAAGGGTTCAGGGCAAGACTCCAGAAAGTCCTTCACGCAGGTGGAACTTTATATACTCTTGCATTGAACATTCCATATTGTAACTCCTTAACCCTTTCAAAAACAGTAACGACATTTGACCACTTTGTTGCAGACGACTTTAGAAAACATTTAGGGAAAAGAATAAATTGCTCGTGACGAGCAATTTATCTTTTTTCCCACAATGTTTTCTGCCCTATCAGAGGATTATTTTCCAATTTCATCACATTTTGAAATGGCGTCTGCAAACTCTTCCAATTTGAGACAGTCGGAAATTTGTTGTTTGGGAAAGGCTTAAACCCGTTCAGTTAGCCGACACTCAGTACCATAGTAGGAAAAACCTGGGAGTTAAGAGCCATGAGTATGAGACCTTACCAAAGAAGATGTCCGACAACGTCTGTATGAGATATGCGTCGGATAGGCATTCCACTTCCTGGCCCCCAGCCTCTTCATTTGCCTCGAGCCGGGCGAGCAATAACGTGTCGGTGAAATGGCGAATGTTGTCTGAAAATTGAACAGATTATGGTCAGTTTTGATCAGGCTTAAGGTAGAATACACATAACCTGCCATTTTGAAGTTCGTAATTCCGTCGGATTACTTCGGCCGTTCTCGCTAAACATCGGCCTTAGCCAGAACTATTCGGATTTAACCGAATAGTTCCGGTCCCGACCGATGTTTACCGGGAACGACCGAAATATTTCGACGAAGAAATAAGTTTCAAAATTGCGGATTATAGGTATTCTACTTTAAGGTTGCTTTTTTTCTATAGTTTCATTGGACCGAGATGTTTCATTGGGCCGAGATGTTTCATTGGACCGAGATGTTTCATTGGACCCATATGTTTCATTGGACCGAGATGTTTCATTGGACCGAGATGTTTCATTGGACCGAGATGTTTCATTGGAACCAGATGTTTCATTGGACCCAGATGTTTCATTGGACCGAGATGTTTCATTGGACCGAGATGTTTCAATGGACCGAGATGTTTCATTGGACCGAGATGTTTCATTGGACCGGGATGTTTCATTGGACCGAGATGTTTCATTGGACCGGAATGTTTCATTGGACCGAGATGTTTCATTGGCCCCAGATGTTTCATTGGACCCAGATGTTTCATTGGACCCAGATGTTTCATTGGACCCAGATGTTTCGTTGGACCGAGATGTTAAACTTGCTTTTCAGTGTTAAAACTATCCAGATAAATGATTGAAACGAAGGTTCACTTGGTTTTATACCATAGCTAACATATGTGCTCACAAGGGACGATATTGCTCATACCAGTGGTACTAATGCTCCCGCCAGCGATGATATTGCTCATACCAGCAAGAATTTGCTTAAACCAGTGAGAATATTGCTCAAACAAACGAAACTATTTCTAAACCTAGTGAGAATATTGCTCATAAAAGTAAGATAATTGCTCATACTAGTGAGAACATTGCTCATACTAGTGAGAACATTGGTCATACCAGTGAGAACATTATTCATATCATTCATGATTGTTAACATTGCTCATACCAGTGAGAACATCATTCATACCAGCGCACTCGAGTTTTCACATACAATTACCCATACCTCTATTGAATGATTTCTTTTCTTCGTTGAACTTTCTGCCGATGAAGTTGTCTAGCAGTTCCTTGGTGAACTTTTTCATTTTTTTCATAGAAGACGACTCGTACACATATTGAAGAGGCGGAAACATGTCTTCGGGCATGGTTGACTTAAACTCTTCAGTGAGCTGGTCGTCTTTCTCAATAATGTTTCTCAACTCTTTGTTTCCATATTCAAACCTTGAAAACAGATTTTTGCATTAATTGATAGATTAACTCTGGCTGATATGTAAAAAAACTGGCGAAACGAGTGAATAGCTATTCTTCTCAATATGCTAAAATAACTGTATTATCAATAATTTTCATCATTTTTCCGACGCCAATATTTAAGACCTTAAATAGCGATCGTCTTTTTCCGACTGACATATCCAATCATATATATATATATAAGTTAACACGGACAAAACGAGTTTATGTTTTCTTCTCACTGTGATAAAATAACTCTTGATATCAAAAATTCCATCATCTTATAGGCGCCTTAATCAAACCTTAAAAAGTCATCTTCGTTTTTCTATTTCCGTATAAAAACCTGTTATTATATGGTATATGGTATACATAATGATCTATTAAGCATTTTCCACGAAATCCAATAATATATTTATAAAACCATATGATTCTGTTCTGTATTTGTAAAAAGGTTCTATTATAAAACGACTTTGTAAATTGTATTTGTCAAAAGAACCTATGTTCTATTCTGTTCTATTCATTATATATTTTATTGCAGAAAAAAAATGTGTTGAAAAACCCTTCAACTTCGTTCATCTGACTTAAAACAATGTAGAAAAAATACGTTTTTATAACAGAGCAAACGTTGACACGGCGTTAACCCATTACCAATCAATGACGACATTAGACCAGTTTGTTGCAAATGACTCTGGAAAATATTGTGGGAAAAGGAGAAATTGCTCTTAACGAGCAATTTCTCCTTTTCCCACAATATTGTCTGCCCTACCAGAAGAATGTTTTCCATTTCATCACATTTTGAAATGTCGTTTGCAAATTCTTTCAATTTGGGACAGTCGAAAGAAATTGGCGTTTGGTAAAGGGTTAAACCCCAGTTCATACTTACTGTCCGTGGAAGCAAAGTCCCATGAGGATATTCGAAACCAGGAAATTAATGGCATCTCTCGGACAGAACGGCTCCGTCTGTTTGTCTAGTACCGTAAACGTTGTTTCCAAGGCAACATGAATCCGTTCCTCCAAGGCTTGCCCCTGCATATAATGCCTGCAAAATGACAATACTTGTAGGTATGTTGTGAATAAAGGGGGAAATGTTAATTCGAGGGTTCGACCCCTGCATATAATGCCTGTAAAATGTCAATACATGTAAGTATGATATGATGAAAAGGGGGAAAGCTTGATTCGTGTGAAAATGTATTGCTCCAATCGGAACTACTCGCGTATTTCCGTCAGCTGATAAATACATCTCGGGAATAAGTGTAGGGTTACAATATTTTGGGTAAACCGTCCCCGGCATATAACACACTTACTCTAAGCATCCACCTTAAGTAGTTTAATGTGTGTGTTAGACATCATTTTATATTAATCTTAATCAGTAACTCATACGAAATGGCAAAAATATAAGTTGCGATATAATCAACTGTTTACTTAATCAAATTAAACGATTTTTTACATTACAGATTTAAGATCTATTTTTGAAAACGAAAATAAAGTGACATTAATCTCGTGAGAAACATGGGGCATGCTCAGAGCTGTTTTCATTGGATAAACCCGATGTGTTAAGATTGGTATTGGTCAACCTTGTCTGCAGGATATAAAAGGAGATATATGATAAGATACGTGCGGTTAGACTTATATTTGTCTTAACATAAACATATAGGCACAGTTTGATTTTACAACATTATGAATGGGCAATTAGCATTACGATTGGGCAATACTCATTATGGATACCCATACGAACAGACATACACCATTTGCGATTCAAGCCCACGGAGAGACGGCCTGATCGTGTTCTTCCATGCCGAACAAAACTCCTCATAGGCTTCTTCTTTTAAGGAATTGACCACTGTCACCACAAAGGTCACATGACCATCTGCTTAGAAGAGAAAATGGCGTATAAACATGTCAGCCACCCCCAAAGAAATCATCCATTTTTGCTTTATGTGTTAGAAAAAGAAATATTTCTTCAATCTAACCGGTCATATATATCAACACAAGAAGACATCCTATAAATTTCATCTAAATCTGTATGATATATTGTGGTGACATTTATCAATACAGCATAACAAGGTGGATTAATGTGAGGAATAAGTTTGTTGCAGAACATTGAGAACACGTACCCCAATCGTAACTGCTCGGGCATTTCCGTAAGCTGAGAAGTACGCTTGCATGGATAAACCCGATGAGTTCAGATCGCACATACCTGAGAGCCTTCGATGAAATCTTGCGGTGTAACTTCCAGGTGGGTCCGTACTGTGACATTGCGATGTTTTTGAACCCGTCCGTGAAAACAGCAACTACAACGAAAAAAGAAAACTAACATGTAAAACAAAAACTACAACGAAAAACGGAAACGAATTTGTAAAACAAAAACTACAACAGAAACTAATTTGTGAAAAAAAATACGTCGAAAAACGGAAACTCACATGTAAAACAAAAATATGAGCTTTACGAATAAACATTTTTTTCATCAATGTTTTGAAGCATACTAGCGCTCAGAAAAACTGGTAAACTGGGCATTATGAGTTATAAATAAGGATAAAATATGTTGAAACATAGCGACCGCGAGTATCATGACAATATAACACCTGTACTATTTATTATCTATTTATAAAGGTGCTATTTTCGCAAATTTGGTGCCCACCAATTTAACTTCATTGTTTACATTCTCGAGTTACATCTAAAACAACGCTCCGATCAATGAGTGACGACCACCTGGTAAGAAAAATGACGCGAAACACATAAAAATACTGCCATGTATCCAATACCAACAATGTGAGCATTCAAAATGGAGATTTTGCTGGGTTTCATTGGTTCCCAACGTTTCTCGGCTAACCTTGTTTTATCGCTAATTGTAAACAAACCTTATAGTATTCACTCTTTTAAAAGCATCATGTGAACGTGTTACAGTCTCAATTCCTCTGTAAAGGGGAATTTAAAGTACTTTAAAATTACTTTTCAATATTTCTAGAACTTTCACAATTTAAGTGTGAATGAGCACAAGTATGGCTTTAATCCTTATAATGCTGGGTTATTTTCTAAAAAAAAAGGTGTTGTGTCGTCGGGCTTTTCCAAAACTTTAAATATCTGCTTAATTTTGTTATGGAAAGATATCCAGGGTAGAAAACAGGCTGATTCACAGGCCTGGGTCCAACCTTTTTGCATAAGCATGAAGTCAGTTCCAGCACTATATGGGTACAAAGCTATAAGAAAATCGCATTATAACAAAGATATTGTAAAACCTAAACAAAAATAACAAAAAGCAGCAGCAAAACACCATGCCTCTCTTTTTAGATATTTTATTATACTTACTCGAAGGCGTAGCCATTCGTCCAGCAAAATCTGTTGATTTCTTCACAAGAACTTCCATTGCCGTTTCAAGATTGTTCACCACAACAATTTTAAAGGGACCTGCCAAAAAAGGTACACATTGTAACGAACTTTCTCTGTGTGTATACGATCAATCAAGGTACACATTATAACGTACTTTCTCTGTGTGTATACGATCAATCAAGGTCCACATTGTAACGTACTTTCTCTGTGTGTATACGATCAATCAAGGTACACATTGTAACGTACTTTCTCTGTGTGTATACGATCAATCAAGTTCTAACTCCATTCCTGGAACACTAAGGGTTTGGGAAACACCCTGATATAAATAGACAGGATTTCCCGTAAATCGCCCTCCGTTTGCATTAGTCACGTGATTTTTAAATGAAATGGGTGTCTATTTAAGGCTAAAATCAAGATTCAAAAGCGACACATCACAGAAACGGTTTTGAAATTGACATCGTTTCAACTGAAATTGGTTTACCAAGGTAAAATGGCTCTACGCGAACCAAATAATCCATCAATAGCGATTCAATCAATACAAACGTTAAATATGCATAAGAGTACGGTCAATAAAGTGTTCACGTTATGATATGGTAAAAAAATCTTCGCTTAATTCTTCTCATAAAAATAACGACATTTAACCACTTTTTGCGGACGACTTTTCCCACAATGTTTTCTGCCCTCTCAGAAGATTACCTTTCAATTTCATCACATTTTGAAATGTCGTCTGCAAAATCTTTCAATTTAGGACAGTCGAAAATTTGTTTTGTTGGGAAAGGGTTTAAAAGATTGTATAAAAGTAAAAAAAAACTACTCGGAATCATCTACAAAGAACTTGGCCTCTTTATACGTCTGAAAGGCTAATAATCCATTCTAACTAACTATATTGTATTACAAACATTACATGTTATATACACAAATAGATCGCAATACAAAATTGTACATGACAAGATATACTTCAATGGTACTACTTTAAAAAGTAAGCTCAACCAATGTTCGAATCGATTCCATTCACTCAAACAAAAATTACGGAATTGATGGTCATTGGTAGAGCGTAGGCAATGGGCCAATGGACTAGGGAGTCCCTGGTTCGAACCCCATAATGAGCGGAATCAACCTTGAAACATTTCAACTAACCAGGTTTGGTGGATGATCTGGTTTTGCATAAAAAATAGTGGATGCGAGAGTGATAAGTATAAGAAATAAATACATTTTTTAGACTTTTACCGTTGACCCGTAAAGTGCTGGAACCAGATTTATGCTTAAGCAAACAGATAAGATCCAGGGCATCCGCCAAGTAAATTAGCGGCTGGCCTGTGATCTAACCTGTTTGCTTATCTGATTATCTTCCCTCAACAAAATCATTAAGATATTTAAGGTTTTGAACTGCAGACGTCACAGAAATCTATCTTTAGCAAATTACCCAGCATTCTAAGGGTTAACTGAACAAGTTTCCAAAATGGTAAAGACATACCTAGTCCTACAGTTATAACGGGTCCATATTTCTTCGACCATTCAAAAAACTTCATGTGGTAACGCTCATCCGATCCAAGCTCTACAAACAGAAGGTCACAAACTCAACTCGATGGTTATCATTTCTTTATTGGGTTTATCATCGCTTTCAACAATGTTATAATTATCTTTGACTTCCTATGTAATATACATGTACAAGTACAAGTATATGAACTTGTTCATTCTCAAAGGTCTCCTCATCGCTGCACGATTGACCACCCAATTGACCGATCGACATAACGCCTCAAAATGAATATTTGTAACCGTTTGACCAATAAAAGATTGCTCAGAACTTCGACAAACAAACGCACAGTCATGTGCTCGTAAAACCTGTTTTCAATGGCTCTATGAAAACAACTCCCACATTTATTTGGGCGGGTTTTTGTCGACTGGGCAATTGACCTATCGACAGAACGCCTAAAAAATATTCATCACGATTTGGCCAGTGAATTGAGTATATTTAGGACTCCGACACACAAACAGCACATGTGCACGTAGATCTTACTTTTTAAAGCTCTTATAATGAAACAACTCAGACAAACATTGGAGCGGAGTTGTGTCGCTTGGTCAATTGGTCGATTGACCTTATGTCGCGTGGTCAATTGACCCTTCCTTATTTGCAGCGTTGTCACTTCCCAAGTAGCAACCACATCGCTTTCTTTGTCCCGGGTTCGATCCTGTGTCTCGCAACAGGAAATTCCAGAGATACTTTCTAGTATTTCCCGCCTCACCAGTCCATCAGATGAGACTTTAAACAAAGGCCCCGTCCTATGAGAAGCTCTACCAAGATATAGCTTGGTCTAGATAAAGGAGCTTCCTGTTATCATATTATAACTACTATATTTGTTGTCATGGTGCAAATATCAAAGGAAAATGTCCTTATGTTAAACCTTTCCTCTTTATCATTAAAGGTGTTTGTTCGCAGAAGAAAAAAATGAAAGTCAAAATAAAATGCTGTTGAAACAAAACAACTACAATTTGTACTGTTGTTTGATATGCAATTACATGTAGTTATTGGACGTATAATTAACTCAGAGAGTGCCAACTTTTCTAAGTATGTACAATATATATGCATTGGATCTCAAAAGCAATAAACGTATTACATGTAATTCACTTTATGTATACACGCTTTAAAGAATTAAAAACGATATAATTTCGCCTACTATGACTATTGTTTAGTGTGTATCATAAAACAGTGCAGATGTTAAAAAAATTAATTGTTAACTACCAAATGTCCTTATATCTGTGAACAAGCACCTTTAAAACTTACGTAGCAAGTTTCCCAACAGCGGTAAAGACAGGGGACCAGGCGGCATGTTGTACTTCCGGTTTTTGAGGAACCAATACGCAACCAGTCCGACTACCAGGCCGATCAGACATGTCTGGATTAAAGACCCAGGCAACAAGTATTCTAACATCGTGGCGGGGTATTCTGAAACGATTCGAAACGAGCATAGGCAATCGTAATTTCTCGGGTATTTCCGTGACCTGAGATATAAACCTCGTAGAGGCAGAACGGAGTGAGCCAGAGATGTATCACGTTAACAATACACTATTTTGTAAATGTATTGTTTAACCCTTTCCCAAACAAAAGATTTTCGACTGTCCCAAATTGAAAGAGTTCGCAGACGACATTTCAAAATGTGCTGAAATTGGAAAATAATCCTCTGATAGGGAAGAAAACATTGTGGGAAAAGGAAAAATTGCTCGTTACGAGCAATTTCTCCTTTTCCCACATTGTTTTCTAAAGTCGTCTGCAACAAAGTGGTCAAATGTCATTATTGTATGGGAAAGGGTTAAAATGACGATGTACTGTATTTGTATGAAATTATTCTGATTCTTAAAAGGATCATCTCACAGATTTCAATTTCACTTTTTTTTTAAGAAATTGCCTTCTACCGAAAAAGTGACAACATAGGTCTGTAAAGTACATAATGCTAGATTTTTGACAGCTTTCCCGTACCGTTCATATGAGGTTAGAAAAAGTAAAGATCATTTATGTTGCAGAAATTGCAAACCGTTTAAACAGGTTTTATCGTAAACAACGATCTAAACTTAGGATACGAGTTGATGTTTTTAGATACCATTGTCACATGGGTCTACGGAAACGTTTAATCGTTCATGGCAATCTGAACACATCGGGTTTATCCAATGAAAACACACAGCTCACGGAAATGCCCGAGTAGTTTCGATTGCGTTCATGGTTCACTTGCAAGGTGCGCGAGAACAAATTCCTGCGTCTAAATATAAAAAATGATTGTATATATAAAATGTTTAACATTAATTACTGCTTTTCCCATGAAAATTCAAATGGCGACAGTATGAGTATGATTCAAACCCACGCGGACAGGGGCCATGCGAACAAGACAAGTTTCCTACTCTAACCACTAGGCAATCGGAACCACTCGGGTATTTCCGTGAGCTGGGAAATACAGTGTTTTCATTGGATAAACACGATGTGTCCAGATTGATCACTAGGCCACGATTGCCCCTACTGCTTAGATATTTCGTCTCAAACAGGTTAGTTACATAGATGAATTATAAGATCACACGCTTATTCATTATAATTTCATGTGATCAGACGATTTTCAGTACCCACAATAAAGGAAACTTAAAATAACAAGCATACAATTATCTCCTAATCGCGACATGGCTATCAATGCACAATAGGATACAAAAACGAATTCAAGTTCATTGAATCAATTAATAACGATAAATAAATACTTAAATAAATAACGATAAATACATAAATAAATAACGATAAATACATAAATAAATAACGATACATACATAAATGAATAACGATAAATAAATAAATAAATAAATAATGTTTCTACAAACCTCTTCACTATTTCAATAAGCGCCTTCTAGCAAAACATCAAGTATACTAATTCCCTTTCACAAATCCACGTTATTATATAGACGGAATCCCGGGTCAGCGAATGTCACTTTTTAGCACACAAACGATCCAAACGGCTGAGTAAGCTATAAATAGAGAACAAGTGACGTCACATAGCACTCAGACCGATGTTTGTAATCACATTGAACTGGCTGAGTCGTCTGTTTACATATTTCTGTAGCACGTTGAAATATCGTTAAAGCCGATGTTTGTCTTGCATCATCCAAGCGTATCCTAGGTTGTAAGCAACGTGTTGTTGCCTTTATTCGTGTACAAAATATTCGGTTAAACCTTGACTCAATGTTGATATCTAGAATTGAATCCTCTGAAGAAGCCTTCAGAACCATTGTGACAAAAGGATAAATTGCTCTAAAGGAGCAATTAATCCTTTTGTCACAATGGTTTCAAATCGATATCATAGAGAAAATGCAGACCATCCGTTATTGGCTGTTGTGTATGGGGTCTTCCTCCAGCATCAAAAGTCGGGCATCGCAACATAACTGATGTAATGCTGATGCGATTAGAAACCCATTTCAATAAGTAAACAAATACCATATGCGAGAAAAGCGATTTCGATTCGTCAAACCTCAGCCCTTATAATGCTTGAACCGACTTGACGCTTATGCAAAAAGGTTGGGTCCAGGCCAGCCTCCTGGCCTATGATCTAACCTGCTTACTACTCTGAGTATCTTTCCTAATCAAAGGTATGCAGATATTTAAGTTTGGGGAAAGCAGACGACACAAAAAAAACGGTTTTCAGAAAATTACCTAGCATTCTAAGGGTTAATAACAGCGTGATCAATTTCACTTATAAGTCCCCAATCGTATCTACTCGGCAATCCCCGTAACAAGTCGGTAGATATTTTAAGAAATGGCCGAGGTGTTCCGAATGATAAGTCCCATTCCTCGGTATTCGGTCAGTAACTTGTAAGGGTGAACTTTTAGTTCGGCTAGAATGTCACTTTATAGCACGGGGGAAAACCCCACACTGCGTTCAAAAGAGAGAATAAGTGCGCAGCCTTGACATCCTGAGATGTCATTTTTTAACCCATTACCAAACAATAACGCCTTTGACCAGTATGTTGACTCTTGGAAAACATATTGGCAAAAGGAGAAATTGCTCTTAACGAGCAAGTTCTCCTTTTTCCACAATGTTCCTGCCCTATCAGAAGATTATTTTTCAATTTTCCCACATTCTGAAATGTCGTCTGCAAACTCTTTCAATTTGGAACAGAGTAGAATTTGAAGTTTGGTATAGGGTTAAACAACACTTCCCCCAACAACGCACACGTTTAAAAAAAAAGCGAGGAAACATTTGTGACAAAAGGAGAAACTGTTCGACTAGAGTATATTGAAGCAGACGATTTTAGAAAAGCTTTAACATGTGAAAAAAAAACAAATCAGTTCTGCTGTTGTGATATGTGCTTACATAGAAAAAGCATTGTTGCCAAATGAGAAGTTGCTTGTTAACCTCGGTCGGGCTCAGGAACTATCCGGTTCAATGCGAATGGTTCTGGCCATATTCTGAAAAAATCGCGTATTTGGGGTATTGTACCTAAATGTAAGTTCCAAAGTGTGTGAAGACAAAATTTGTGTTTCAATAGGGCAAAACATATGATCAAAATAATCCATGAACGAAATACGTGTATATATTTTACGGTATTCCATGAAAACCATTATGACTAAAGGAGAAATTGCTTGTCATGAGCAATTTCTCCTTAAGTCATAATGGTCTCTCGAGTATACTGCTACAGCAGCTGCCAGGGTACCGTTTTACTAAACAGTTTACGCTTAAGATTTGCGTTAGTCTAAAATAACACGCACTCTTATTTCAATATTGGGATAAGCAATATTGCAAAGTAACACATCATTTGAATCGTCTCTCCGAGACGATTCCAATGACATGTCACATTGCAATATTGTGTTTACGTTTAAGACATTATCCATGCTTATCAGTTTTGACTTGCGCAAATATTTTCCGTAAATCCTTTAGTAAAACGGTACCCTATATGCGTGAAATCATGGATTATTGAATGGAGGGTTATAAACCTAGCTGATTCTATATACGGGACAATTGTTAATAAACCAACCTTAGAGCCCTTCAACATTTATAAACTACATTTTGTTTACTTAAACTTATATTCTTTTTACATCGATTGTGATACACGTTTATACAACTTAGGTTTATCACTCTCGATTCTGCTTCCTGGATCATAACCAGTGCAAATGTGAATTGGTGGAAGGTCGGAATGAGGATCCCGCTTTTCACGGGGTTCGAACCAACGATCCTCGGAGGCCGAGGCTCTACCCCTGGACCACTGCCCTCCACATTTTTACATATATGCATCGTTAAGATTGTTTCGGTTTGTGAGATTGTTTCGGTTTGTAGGATTCGGTAGACAAACACTTTGAAATACAACTAAAAGAAATGCAAAATAAATAATATTTGTTTGTGAATTGTGATGGAAACCATTGCGGTCAAATGCATATTTTTTAACTTCTATCATTTATAAATACGTTTGAAATATACATACCACTTTTAAATGGGGAATTGGATCAAACAAGTTTTGAATTTGTTTTATCAAGCAAAACATAATTTAATATTTACTTCACCATTCACTTTATCAGTGACATCAACTTCAAAATATATTCCAGCAAATTCGTAATATAGTCGAAATGATTCGACATGAAGATTGTCTTTTATTTTCTGATGGTGGGAGGTATTGCCCAATGCAAACATTTCTTATTATTTCCCGATCGCGCCAAATAAGTTTGACTAATTCGCTCTCGTATCATAAGATTCATGAGCAGGGCCTTATTTTCTGGTTAATTGATGCATTGACTGAAATTCAGAAGGTTGCATAGTATTTATGTTAATGAAAGCGTTACGATAGATTGGTCCTATAACTTTAAGGAGGGTAACACTTCTAACCATATGGAGAACGTACACTCCAATCGGAACTACTCGGGTATTTCCGTGAGCTGTGAAATACACCTCGGATATAAGTGTAGGGTTACAATTTTTCGGGTAATTCGGCATCCGGCAATTAACACTTTTTCTAAGCGTGCAAGTTAAGTAGTTCAATGTATATGGAAGTGTTGGATATCCTTTTTAATCATTTTTTATCGGTAACTCATACGAAATAGCGAAATTATAAGTTGCGACAAATATAGTCATTTCATTAATCAAATTAAACGACTTTTACGATTTCACATTTAAGATCTATTTTTAACAACGAGAGTGAAGTGACGTCATTTCCGCGGGAACCAATGTGGCGTCATCCCTATTATTTCAGAGGTGTTTTCATTGGATAAACCCGATGTGTTCAGATTGCTTACACTCCCCACTTATTGGTTAATTGTATTTTCCAAAGCGGCTTGAATCAATGCATACCTCCCAAATGATTATATTATACTGTATAAGCTATATGAAATACTATATATATAGATTTGGGAGATATGCATTGATTCAAGCCCATGTGATATTTTCAATTGGCTCCAATTTCAACGATTCGGTGCAATTCTATAATTACAGACAATGGCTAACTATGGGCTTGCAACATTTCTATCGATAATCCAACCGCTAGTATGCACGAGAAAATATACGCTTATTGCATCGAAGCTTAAAACACATTTCGTGGTTCATTGTAGTTAATTATCTACTGAATAACCATGGTAAACTGAATATGTTGTGGAAGAAATATCATTACACGAGAAACATTGACAGGGATACGTGTATTTTACACGCAGGAACACATTGCATGGTGAATTAAGTAAAGCGACGATCATGCGTTTCTGTGTGAGAACAAAATACACGCAATATAAACAGTGTACCATACCTTTCAATAGCAGTTCACGACTGACTGGGAATTAATATCCTACGTTTTGGTGAATCATTCGCCTTGATTAATCCTTCGCATTGATAATTTCTCTGCCTCGAAAAATCTTGGGCTGTTATTCTGTCGTCGAGCAAACACGAATTTCTACCTCAAACTGCGTAGTTATGATACGATGGTTATCCCCAGGGGTCACAAGTTCATGTCAGTTTACTCTCATTAAGAAGAGGCTAACCCTTCAGCTGTTATCCCCATTGAATGACGCCCTGCCCATGTCCCTCTCTCTCTCTCTCTCTCTCTCTCTCTCTCTCTCTCTCTCTCTCTCTCTCTCTCTCTCTCTCTCTCTCTCTCTCTCTCTCTCTCTCTCTTCTCTCTCTCTCTTCTCTCTGTCCCTCTCTCTCCATCTCTCTCCATCTCTCTCTTCTTTCTCTCTCTCTCTCTCTCTCTCTCTCTCTCTCTCTCTCTCTCTCTCTCTCTCTCTCTCTCTCTGGGTCAAAGGGTTTTTGGTTTTGCCCTTTTTGGATGGTTACATGATTGTTTACATTTTTATATTTCTATTGCTTAACGTTGCATTGTGTTAATTGTTTATTAAAACAAATCTTATTTTCTTTAATGTTCTACAACTTCCCTCAAAGTTCTCCAAATCTAATATATGAGAATAAATGGTTGATGACAGTAAAGTCATTACTACACCTCCATGTCTATTGTTACAACGAAAAAGTCATATTTTACTTCCCTTTAATGAATCCCACTTTTTAAATTAAAATACAAATTTCACACCTAGCTGTAGTAGAACCCAGATTAGCGCATTTGGAAGAGTGTTCACCAGATTGCTCAACGCTCAGCCAGGATCCCCTTGACTGCCGTGGGTTCGAACCTTGAATCCGGTAAAACGCAGTAATACTTTTACTTTTAATTCACATCATCTTAAGCGTACGCCATGTCTTTTTTTATTTTATTTTTCCATTCATATTCATTTATACCCCCCCCTCCCCTTACATAAAAAATACCACAGTTTCCTTTCTTGAACTAAACACAAACTTCATAAATAGATGAACAAACTGTCACCACTTCTAGACATTAAGATGTGATTTTTTACAAAAGTACATTTTGTGTCCAGAACTCATCTAACAATGAGTTAGCATGATTTAATGCTCATAAAAAGTGGTCTGAGTCAATTTATCCAAGTTGATTTCAAATATGGTTCCTCCTGATAGCTTATTTCAAAACAAGTTTTTATCAAAAGTGGTAACACATCGCAACCAGGTTTGAATTTAATACGAGATTTGACGTATTTTCTTCAAAACTGGTAATGTATTTCAAAGATGAGTGTAACTTAGATCAGTAGGTAATGTCGCTAGAACATATAGTTTTGCTTACGGTCGGTACAAATTCCCTAAGCTGTCAAGTGTTCGAATCAGACATACAGCAAACTCTCAAATCATTTTTTTTATTTTTTATTTATTAGTTTCTGTCTATGAGTACATAAACGACATATTTCATAGATATCTATTCATTTTTTTTTACATGCCTGAACATCTAGAAAAAACATCACAAAGCTTAACACTTTGTCCATTTATCAAAATGCCTTGTTAATGGTATATAAAGAAGTGAAGCAGCATATCTGATACCCGCTGTGCTTTCCATCACAGCGGATAAGTGTTAAATCTAATGATCAAATAAAAGAATCATACTGTGAATATATCGATCCTCCATTGTTCAATTGGTTTGTCAACTAAGTCTAAATACTTATTTTTTGTATATAGTGAAATTTGTGAATGTTCCAAATTTAAAAAGGAGCAGCAGGCGACAGAAAGCGCATGGGGAAAGATTAGTTGGTGCTTATCAATGTTTCAAAATGGATATTTGCTCTTAAGGAGGTAGCTTTCCATTTGCCACAGAGATTTCGAGAACACTGTAAAGCAACACCACCATTGTTGATAAATTTGTCAACTAAGTAAGGAAAACTTTCTACTCAAGAAAAACTGTCTTTTTGAAACAATGATAAGAACATATGTAGCAATGTACCAATGATAAGAATTTCATTTGACAAAGCAATCAACCATGGTGATATTGCAGTTTATCATTGTGGACATTTTGTTTTTATTTTCCAGTCTTTTGTGTGTGTGTGTGTGGGTGTGTGTGCACCTCTTACCGAGTACTTCCAGGTCATAGAACCCAAAAGTAGTCCAATTAAATTTTGAGTTTCGACTTCTGGTGCATAGTTTTGCTAGTAAGAGATGAGCTGCTAGAACACTGGTGTGTTTCCTGTATAGATTATAATCCTGCAATGCTCTCAAAGTTTGTTTTGATTGCCTATTGCAGGACTATTTGTTTAGGATGTATGAACACAAATGCCGGTACCTCGGCTAGTTTAAACAGTTTGTGCACTGATTTTTCGGACGTTATTAGTACACTTTGCTCCTTAGAAAAAGAATGAGACGATTGAGATGTCCATTCCATTACATGATTTTGAGAGTTAAATGGCCAAACCTGATGTTTCTGTACATAGCTAAGCGTAAAAAAACACTATTCTTCACTCAGCAGAGTCTTGAAAATGTCTGATTAAACATTGGAGTCAACGTGAAATCAAGATCTTAAAAGTAACAGGTGGGTGACCATGTGTATTTTTATGAAGTGGTATTGAAACAACGTCAATGACGTTAACTCACCTAAATGACGTCATCAATTAACGTTTGCGTATCACGTGATACAAAGCTGCATAGCAACCGCGCCTAGTACACAATTTATTGTTCGCGAAAGTCTTAGCGTATTTCTAGTGCACAGAAAGCTATTTTACGATTTTAATAATTCAAAATGAGGAAAAGTCCAAGAGAAGAGAGCACGACAGGTTGTTTTGCTTGGTGTATCCAAATAAAGAAGTCTGTGAACGAGCGGGTAAGCTAGTATTCTCCTTTTTATATCTGTTTCAATTTTCATTTCATCAGATGATTTGATTTCGTCATATTACATGTCAAATCTTCAGCTGACATGATTCATACACGATCAATAGTATCTCTCTATACGTTGCAAGGCCGTAATAAACAACATCGGCGCAACGGAATTACAAAGACTAGTTATACTGTAATACAAAAATAGGTATATCTAAAAAGAAGAAAAAAAGATATATTAAATAATGTTTTTGTTGTGAAAAATACTCAAGGAATAAAACAATTTCAAGCGTTCTTATTAAGAAATAGAAAGGGATTTGCGTATGATTTTCGTAAGCAGAAAGTAGAACGATACATGCAGATGAGGATGAAACAATTGGAGTACCGAAATTATCGTACAAGCCTTTCAATTTCTGTTTTTTGGAACACTTTCGTGTATGTATAGATAAAAAAAAACGCCTTAGCCGATAATAATGTGTATCATCTTAGTAGAAGTAGAACTACTGTTTTTTCACAAGTACATAAAAGTAGCTCTCATGTATGGACCTCTGAAAAGTCTAAATTCGAACCGTTGAATTTGGTACGTTGTCAAATAGCTAGCAATTCTTTCGTTTTCTCAGTGGGCCAGAGCAAGAAATCGCCTCAGACAACGTTTTCATATGAACAATGGGACTCCCATTAAACCAGAGGATCTACTCAACGATACCGGTAGGCCGGATATGGATATTGTCAAGATTCCCGTAAAAGACAAGACACCGACTCCAACACCAGAGCCATTGGCAGATGGACAACGTATAGGTAAATAAATCTCTTGTCTTAAGGTAGAAGGCACCTAATGGAACTTTTTTCAAATCTTGACTTTATCATTATCTAATACTGGTAAATGTATTATTAAACTAATCTGTGAAATATTAACAAAGTTGACATAAACACAAATTTATCTCATCGTTTGGCACCATATGCCGCTCAGCTAATCCATATTTCTAACAAATAAATACTTTAACTCTTCACGATTTCATTTGAAACTCATGTTCGATTCATGTCACCTCATTGCCAACATAACGGAACAAACCTAGAGTATCCACTTTATATGTAGAAGATTGTTGGTTTGCCGTCAGACAATTTGGGTAATGGGGTGCTAAAGCTACTACAAAGCAAGCTTCGTGGTTAAACAACAGTTGTAGTTGTTTTTGTCTACGGGATGGTGTATATGAGAACGGTTCTGTTATGAAAAACGAAACTTGGTGAAAACGATGGAAAACAAAATAACCACATAACGCTCATTGCAGGTTTCCGGGCATCATCCACGCCCTCGAATGAAACCGGGGCCGATGGTCAAACTACTGATGGAAAAACGATAATCCGAGGAACAGTTGACGGTGGACCGGATTCTGCCGAAGGTAAAATTAATTAAGTTTACTAAATATAGTTTGTATCTTATCACATATGAACTGTTCAAATCACGAACTATACCGATAGATAAAAAAAGCATTGATAGTAGTTCTTTGGCCTCTTTGTTAATCTTCAACGAATTTTGCTATAGTAAACATAATTTTTATTTCTATTTGGGAAACCTTTTGTTCTAAGAGAATTCATTTTCCCCCGCGTTTTTATGAAACTTTTTTCTTGAATATTAAAGCCTTACAATTATGCTCTATACTTATTCACCTATTTGAAAATACATCAAATGGTATCATGCTTATTGATATTTGCTAATCTGTATCACATACATAATTACCTAAAATATTTGATGTTTTAATAAACCGAGCTAACCCGTTTTCAGTGAGACAATTCGTGGTGAATTTGATTGAAGAGGCAAGCCAGAAGTACAGAGCAGAAATGGCGATCTTACCGCCACCACCTACACCACGTGACTACACCAACACTGACACAGTAGTAGAGGATACCGCGTCTCTGTCGTCTAGCGTGATAAGTGGTATGTTCTACTCAGTCAAATTAATTTTTCATCTTTTAGTTTCAGGCTTTTCATTACCTATGCATTTTACATGTGTATCGTTTAAATGTGAAAACAACTCATTTATATAGTATATTTAGCGGTGAATAAGTCAGATAATTAAGTAGTATATAGAGTTTAATGAACAGTTTGTTTTTTCTTACGGGAAATATTTCCCCACGTGAAACATTACATGTGGATAGCAAACGAGTGTGTGAGTGTGGGTTTGTTATACAAGTAATTTCTACGAGGGGAAAATTTCCCATAAGCAAAACAACTTGTTGATTAAATCATAAATTACATATATGTAATCCTGTGCCATTTTCGGTTCGTTGACTAGGTGCCATATATCATTTGTGATACCCTGCACTTACCATATAACACTCATGCCGGTGAGGAATCATGATGCCAAACGTGACGCCATGCTATCATAATGTCATGTGATCCTCATTTTCTACTCGTTTACTATCGCCTTAAAATTAAATCTTATTATTCTTTCCTCTTCACGACATCAACAATATATTCTTTATAATTATCAAAATGTCAAAACATATCATTGCCGTGTAATTCGAGTAAGTGCTCGATCGCAAGTCAATCAGAATCTATTGACCGTTGTACTACGCGTAAAGGCGAAAAACAGGGAACATCGCATTTTCATAATTCGCACTGCGAAATAATTCTCAGTAAGATTTAAAAGGTTTATGTTTTCAAGAAAACAGCATAAATCCTTGCCAAAATGTAATATAGTATTATACTAGCAAGGACTATCAATATTGAAGTATTTGTAGATGGTGGCACAACTTATGATATAGTATGTTGAGTTATATTTACAGCAATAACTATATATCTAGAGTACACAACCTGTATGAAACATTTATATCCAATGCTTAAAATGACAGACAGTCCGTGCCTGTTATGTTTACGATAGTGTTAAATGTATGGTATATGCTTAACAAAGATAGTGAATACTACATCTAGCAGAGTCCCTCAGCTCTGAATCTGACGATGTCCAATCCTTTTCTTTTGCCAACAAACATATTTGGATCGTTGTGCACAAGGGTTAACATGATTCCATTACTTTCTCATTAAAGTCAGCACATATGAAAGAAAACTTCAAAACAAATTAAGGCCCTAACTAAATGTTTATCATTTTAGCACTTGCAGAAGTCGCAGTTAGTGAATCATTGAGCAAGGTAGTAGAAGACATGAACGACTCTGCCAGAACAAAGGCTTCCCCACCAAGGACCGTAAATGAAGTATTGGGTAAATTCAAATTTGCTCATATAATTAAATACTCGTGTGTGATATCATGTGACTGTTCTTTATCCATTGTATTCAAGCACTAACACTTTGTAAATTTGATATAAGTGGTTGCCTCTATTTGTGTTTCTAAATTGTGAATACTCCGAGTCCTTGCTTCATGTGGTCAAAACTCGTCTTTGATTAAACTTCAGTTTGTTCAATGGTTTCACCTAATGTATGACCAAACTACCGACCAATAGGTTGCCTCAAATGATCGGTGGACTTTTACTCTGGGAAATAGTGAAGTATGGTGATATTTTGGCACTTAAAGCTAAACCAAGCTGAAAAGTCCTTTCAATTTTATCTCATATCATTAAGACGATATACAATTGACTGATATCATGTCTGAGCAACAAGCAATTCAGAATTAAAAATTAAAAAGAGGAAGCTCAAAAGTCATGCTTTTATACAATTTTCTAAAACAATGTTTACTTGTCATCACTATTATGCCATATTTTTGTGAACGTTTGTATTTATCCAGAACATATTTTCTTTCCGCTTTTTAAATTGAATTCCAGAAAGATCATTCGATATGCTGACATCATTTCTATTGCAGAGAGACTGTCTATCGACCCCAATATCGGCATTGTGACACATGAGCCAACAAATATGCCACCGTAAGTTTGTAGTGTTATCTATCTGAATATAAGGCATTTCTAGCGTTACACTCTATCCAGGTATTGTCAACTATCTCTATAACACATTTCTAGCGTTACACTATATGGATCTTCTGTTATCTAACTCAATATAAGGCACTTCTAGTGTACACTCTATGCAGGTATTGTCAACTATCTCTATAACACATTTCTATCGTACATTCTATGCAGATATTGTCAACTATCTCTATAACACATTTCTAGCGTTACACTATATGGATCTTCTGTTATCTAACTCAATATAAGGCACTTCTATCGTACACTCTATGCAGGTATTGTCAACTATCTCTATAACACATTGCTATCGTACACTCTATGCAGGTATTGTCAACTATCTCTATAACACATTTCTACCGTACACTATATGCAGGTATTGTCAACTATCTCTATATAACACATTTCTATCGTACACTCTATGCAGGTATTGTCAACTATCTCTATAACACATTTCTATCGTACACTCTATGCTGGTATTGTCAACTATCTCTATAACACATTTCTATCGTACACTCTATGCAGGTATTGTCAATTATCTCTATAACACATTTCTATCGTACACTCTATGCAGGTATTGTCAACTATCTCTATAACACATTTCTATCGTACACTCTATGGATCTTCTGTTATCTAACTCAATATGAGGCAATTCTAGCGCAAACTCTGTGCATGTATCATTATCTATCTCAATATAAGGCATTTCTAGCGTACACTCTAAACAGGTATTGTCAACTATCTCTATAACACATTTCTAGCGTACACCCTTTGCATGTATTGTTGTCTTACTTTTTACAATAAATTTCTAGGGTACACTCTATGGATGTATCGTTATATATCGCAATATAAGGCATTTCTAGCTTACAGTCTATGAATGTATTGTTATCTATCTCAATATAAGACATTTTTGGCGTACACTCTACGCATACATCGTTGTCAATCTCAATATAAGGCATTCTATCATGCATTATATGTATGTATCGTTATTTATCTTAATATAAGACATTTCTGGCGTATTCATATATTGTTATCCATCTCAACATAAGGTATTTTAGCACACAATAAATGCATGTATCGTTATTTATCTCAATATAAGACATTTCTGGCGTACGATCTATGCATATAGTGTTGTCTATCTCAATATAAGGCATTTTAGAGCACGTTCTATGCATATATTGTTATCTAACTCAATATAAGGCATATTGGTGCACATTCTATGCATGTATCGTTTTCTATCACATTATAAGGTAGTTTTCTATGACAGCTCAATAGTACACAAGTACATTTAATGTAATCACTTCATGGAAATATAATCCTTAAGTACGACGTTGTACGAGTACCAAAATGTACCGTCTTGGTGAACACAAACGAATTATTGTTAACCGTCTTGGAATCTTGAAGAACAAAATTTGAAATTCTTAGCCGTTCATGTATCTCTTTAACTGTCACATTAATCGGTAGATTCATCAATTTTCGTAAAGCAAACCATTTTCTATTGTGGTTTCTCTTTCTTTACCTGACTGGGTTCACTTAGAGTCATTTTCTCTTAGTTCATGACTTGGTTTAACGCTAGCAAATATCAACAGAAATGAAAACCTTGTTGATGTTTAAATATCATGGTACAATAACGAGTATTCGAGCATTAGGTTTGTCCTTCTAAGGTAAAAAAACCCATATTCTGCCATTTTGAAACCCATTCTCTCGACGATCTACTTCCGTCGTTCTCGGTATTCACCGGTCTGGGCCTAGTCCAAATGACAGGTTGGTTCATCCGAGTTAGTCCGGGATGGAACTATTTGGTGTGATGGCCCAGACCGGTGTTTACCGAAAACGACCGAAGTAATCGGCCGAAATAATGAGTTCCAAGATGGCGGATTATGGGAATTCTATCCTCAGTCGGCTCGTCTCATGAGTGAAGGAAGATTGCATCTGATATATTTTGTTCTTGAGTTTGACCCATTCTCACAAATTGAATTTTATGACTGGTCTTAATCAAAGCAATAACATACAAATAAAGTCTACATTTGTTATATTTTCAGATGTTCGGGTTAAATGACAATTGTGTTGACGTAACGGATCATTTGGGAGAAGAAGATAATCTTTTTTAAATTGTTTGTCTTTGTGTTGAATTGGGGATTGTTTTTTAAAAAAAAGAAATGTTTGAAGAGAAAATACAAGTTATATTAAACTATATATTTCTGCAAATCGTATCTCGCGTCCCCAACCCAGTCCCAGTCCCCAGATTTCTTTTGAAGGACCCGGATCTAAGTCGACGTATAGAAGAGTTCAACAATCAGATGTTTGAGGTGTAAATATTCTACTGTATTGATTAATCCAACGTGCAGGTTTGACTCGAACCTACAGGCTTGTTGACAAATCCGCCACCAAAATCACATCACCAATGTCCCATTTGTTAAAGCTGTATAACCTTATATGAAAGCTAGTTTCTTAAGAAGAAGATTCGTGATGTAAGTGTTCTATATTTTATAATTGAAAAAATGTTTTTGCTGTATTTCAGAATGATTGTCATGCCCTTTTTTCTTTGTATGAAATGCACTGAAAATGTGTCATTGACAGCAATGTTATATCGATTTTAATGCTTTAAAGTGTGTATTTCAAAGTGACGATTTGAGCAAAAAAGAAGAGTGTGTGAATGCAAAATATCGGTAAATTCTATCATCCTTAATTGCTTCAATGTTATAAACTTGTGCTGAATAACACTTTTTAATTAATATGTCCGTGTCATTGTTGAATGTTGATTTTTTAGCCATCCTTTGAAGAAAAGAGTTATAAATGTATGTGGTGCCCATATTTAGCCAATACAAAAAGTTCCAATATGGCGCAAGCATTGGACCTGCATGCTATCTGTGCTGCCCAAACAGAACCCAGCTCTAACATCCTCAAATACACATTAATTAGGAGGCAGCTGCCGACCAATTGAACAGCTTCAAAAGACTTTTTGGTCGGCTCAAATAAGAAACAAATGGCATGTGGTCAGAAGTAGTAGTTATAACACCTATTTTTTGTTTGCTTCATTGACCTCCTCAAATCGAAAGTTGGCCTCTTACTCAAAAGATTAATGACAACCCTGTGACCTCAAAGACACATTCATATTCGATCACTGAACAGAAATGTCGTCAACAGATCGCTTGTGTTGTCTTTATTTTTACCTTCACGCTCGGTTTTCAAAGCATAAACATTCAACAAATGGAACATAAGAAATTGTAACATACCCATTGCCTTTATGGAATAAACACATTTTCTGTCTAACTTTGACAAAATAAGCAAGAGTAAAATATGTTATGCATTCTGCATCTTTTCTCTCTTGGGATTCGAACCAATGCCTAGCTAGAATGGGGATAAGACTAAACGACGGTTGTTAGAACGACGCAGTTAACCACTAAGTGTGTCCTATTGTACGAACGTGTGAAATTCGGGTTTGAAACCGGTAAATTATCGAAAGGAGATAAAATTTTGTTTATAGCTTGAAACAATACAATTTAACATGTACCTGCATAACTAATGTCGTGCACACATTTCATGCTAGTTAAAAGGTAATGAGGTTTATGAATCAGCGATTGTAGTTTAGATACAGTCAAACTTGTGTTAAGAGGCCAGCCTAAGGGAAAGAGCAAATTGGCTATTTAAGACTAGTTGGCTGCTTAACACAAATTAATGTACACTATAGATCTAACAATGGGACTTTCTGCAGTGGTTGTTTAGGCAGGTTGGCTGCTCAAAAGGGTGGCTGCTTAACACAAGTTAGACTGTATATGCAACCTAGAGATTAATCTCTCAGATACACGACCATATGCATTGTTATACATCTCTAGCACAAAAATGTGCCTGGAAACTAGTTTGGTCATCAAAGTGCTTGATAATAGAAACCTGTCAGAAATTTAAAAAAAAATCGGTATGACCAAATTTCATAAAAGAACGAATTGCTCTACTGATCAAATAAATCCTCTGTTAAAATTGTTTCAATACAATTTCATTCGAACCATTTTTCTTTAGAATTTTAGATCATCTGTAGCTTTTAAATTGGACCAGTCACTATTTTACACAATTCGGGGATTTAATTTGTCCAGAGCCATATCATCTATGTTTTTGATTTCTCTAAAAAATACTTCGCATTCTGGAACGATAACTGTGTTAGGAATTTGATACATTTTTGTAGCTGTTATGTCCCTTGGTATGAAAAAATAAATATCGATATTACATATTGATTCGTTTTCAAAGGTAAGTCAGAGATAAATGAAAGGCATTTGTGCGTGAAATCGTGCATTTACAGTTAAAGATTAATTAAAGTTAGTTCGCCAATTATAATTGGTTTTCTGCTAAATACTTATCTTCTGTATTGAAGATGGGTACCAAATTCCATTTAATTTTACAGGTTTCCTGCATCATTCATTTAGTCCAATTGCACTTGGTACCAGTTTAACAGAAAACGGTATTTACGACATTCGACCAATTGTTGACATTTCGACATGACGTCAGAGATTTGATACGCCAGGTTTTCTGGCATAATAAATGAAGTTTTATCGAATTTTACCCAAATCATGACTGATTTTTTCAAGTCCGCGTTCGGATACATAAGTGGCGGTTCCGGGAATCGCGAAGAAAATGACTTTGTCGGACAGACAGTGGAGCTCGGGAACCAAAAGCTTCGTGTCAAGAAGACGATTGCAGAAGGTTTGCATATCTTGTCATTTCCACATCAATGTCATTGATACTGTCAAAACAATTCTTTTCGTATTGACAAATGTTTATGTCTCCATTGGTCAAGGATTTGGTTCTCAATATTTACTTTTGGTGTTAACTGGTGTATTTACCGTATACAATCAAAGCATATTGAAATAATTACCAGTGTTGACAGACATGTCTTCACTAGCAATGTCATAGTCAAAATATTTGATGTAACTGTAAATCCAAATTTGCAATTTTCAACCTCAATATTGCTATCCCTATAGAGTAAACATGAGATGAAAAGTGGATTGAATGGAAGTTCTAAATGGTAAACAACCAAACAACAATATTGGATGATGTTTGTTTAGGCAATTGGACCAAGGCTTTCCCAAATCATTTTTCCCTTTTTGTGTGTGACATGCCATGACGCTGTCCTTCTAAGTTGTCAGACTTAGAACACTGGGATCCAGGATTCAAGGCCAACTGACATCTCTGGTTTGTGGGAGTGACCTTGGGCAAGTTGGCTAGTACTGGTAGATCCAGGGATTACAGGTCAGTTTGGTAAATGACTCGTTCAGTAAAAATTATAGTAAAGGGTCTGGCTGGTTCGGTAAATACCTATACTAGTAAGAACAACAGTTTAATTAGGTGTGGAAAAAAAGTTTAATCCCATATTAATTTAGTGTTAATTAATTAAAAAGTACATACTATTATTTACAAACATGAAAAATAGTTTATTTCTATTTTAATACACACTGTAATGTTTCTTTGGATGTTATCTATGTCTCAGATTTGATAAAAATAAAATCTGTGCAGTTCGTTTTTTAATGCAATCACTCACATTAATCAATTAAAGTAGGAATGTCTCACCCTAAGCATTAAAACAATCAAACTAGTTTTTTAAAGGAGGCATTTCATAATTAAAGTGCTAAAACAAATACATTTCATATACTACATACAATTACTTTTGGCCTAGTATAGGTTTTTACCAAACCAGCCAGACCTTTTACTCAAGTTTACCTTTATACTGAACTAGTCATTTACCGAATCGACCGTCACCCGATCCAGGAAAGCAGTTACATAACTGAAAATTTGTTAATATGCTGTTTAACACAATACAAACAAAAAAGTTTGATCATATTTGAAAACTGTAGATATATCAATGAATTTTTAAAGGGGTTATTAAATTTATGACTTTGAACCTCATAAACTGTTATGGTTATAGCACATGTTTATAGTGTATTGGTAAATTAAGTTTGGAAGATAAATAAAGCCTTTTAAAGGGTTATTTTGTTTAGGAATTTGCATAATGTGGATTAATAAAAGATCGGAAAGGTGGACCCTGATATTCAGGAGACATGACCGGTATAAACCCCCATGTCCATTCGGAACACCTCGGCCATTTCTTAAAATAACCTCGGAGGTAATGGGGAGCCATTTTTGAAAGTAGGTCAGCAACAAAGGGCATGTCCGTTTGCAGTCGTGTCTACTCGGAAATCCCCGGCACAAGCCGGGGATTGCCGAAAAGAGCCGATTGACAAAATATGAAACAAAGATGTGTTGATATGATCATCTTTAATGAAAAGGGTATAAAAACCATTCAATTGTGATATAAAACCAATTTGTGTGTATTCAAATACATATTTAGAGCCTGTGTGCATTTTGCGTTATCTGCCGGAAATAAGGCGAATTACCCCAGGATTTCTGGTGTATTCATGTACTGTCTACGAGGTATATCTACCGACTTGTTACGGGGATGGCCGAGTAGATACGATTGCCCCCATGTCTTGACACTCTACCCCTGGACTATATTGAAAGAACAGAATCATTCTTGCACTCATATTTACATGCAAAGTCTGTATACAAAGAAATGCACATTTTTAGTTCACTACAAGTTTTGATGTTATCAGATGTTTTCAAATAACGCTTTTAATTTTTCTTTTAAGGTGGGTTTGCCTTTGTGTTTGTGGCTCAAGACAATTCCAGTGGAAAAGAATATGCTTTAAAAGTAAGTATATAAACAAGTATCATGAGACTGCTCATAAGACTTTAGATAGGTATGGTTCTACAGAGATTGAAATGAAATTACCCTGGGGACAAATCTATTTAAGTATGAATGTGTCATACGTCAAAGATAGCCATCTGCTATTGATTAAAATATCTTAAATCTTTGACTTTGAAGTTTTGACAGTTGTGAAGAGCATTGGAAAATGAAATTGTTTATCTTGAAAAGAACAGTCTTTTTTTCACATTGTTTCAACTTGGGCGTTTTGTTTTTGTTCTTTTTCTTTTTTTCACTTCATTTTTGATAGGATACTACTCTACATTTGTATCAAAGAGTGTATGCAAGATATGTAGGTGCTTGCTATTTGTTTATTGGTTTGGGGGGGGTCCTTTCATGAGACAGTTCATGGCCTTCAAATGACCAAAAATTCTTTTTGCTCCATACATGTATTTGGCCTCGCTTTTCTGCATAAAATTTAAGATTAGTCATTTTTGATTATGCTTTCTGGATATATTTATAACCAGTTCTCAAGTTTGAATGTTGATTAAGGAAAAATTGCAAGGAGTATTCCGTCACTCATGGGACCCAAACCTATGATTCAATTATCATGAGGTGGACACTATCCCTGGACCATTATCCTTCTCATCTTGCCTTACCTTTGGCTTAAGAAGTGGTTAGCATCAAGGATTTAGAAATATTCTGTTTCCCTATAAATTCCCAATGGTGGTCAATTATTTCATAATGGCAGGTCTTTTAGCAAGCCATGTACTGGGTTAATTTCACCTAAAAGCTTCATGAGAAGTAGTTCCAAAGTAGACTTACAGAATGCTATTTGTTCTACACATCTTGACTAGTCTTTCATGGCCATTAAGCTTGGGGGTTTTCCACCGTAGGTTATGAGAAAGGTATCACAATATAAAAGAAATATTGTTTATGTAATGTAAAACACAAAGAAGAAACACATGCAACAAGCTGAAAAAGATTGCTATGATATGAATGCAAGATTGTTGAAAATTGTAAAGCATATTGGACCCGCAATAAATCACAAAAGAGTTCTTTCTGAACCTATGTGTAACTGTAAAATAAATTTTTAAATGTTTGATTTTTAAACCTTTTACCAAACAATAACGACATTTAACCAGTTTTTGCAGACGACTCTGGAAAACATTGTGGGAAAAGGATGGAATTGCTCTAAATGGGCAATTTCAATGTTTGCTACCCTATCAGAATATAACTTTTCAATTTCATCACATTTTGAAATATCGTTTGCATCCTCTTTTAATTTGGGACAGTCGGAAATTCAGCCTTTGGTAAAGGGTTAAGCAACCTTTATTTACATTTCAGCGATTGCTGGCGAATGACACAGAGACTAATGAAGCGATTCTCCAGGAGATAAGCTTCCTTGTATCCTTCTCTACACAGTGAATTGGGGGCAAGATAGACTTTTCTAAAAAAGAAATGGGGATAGCATTACAAATAGAAAAGTAATTAATACATGGTCTAAAATGACCCATCTAACTCTCTGTAGTCTTAAAATCCATGAAAACTGGATTAAACCTTGTAAGTACGGTCAGCTTGTTTAGTAGAAATTTTACATACAATGCAGGGCTTCTTTTTTTTGTGTGTGTCATATAACAGACTCCCATAAAAGGCACCTTCCCAATTGGAAGCTTCTTTAAAATCATGCAATTTTCCCAAAAGCTCAAAGTCATAACAGCTTTTAATCTTCCCAATTCAGCAATTTCAGCAATACAATTTCCCAAATTCAACAGGCTTTAGCCTCTTCCCAATTGAAGGAGAAAAAGCCATGCAATGTCATCTACACTGATTTCTGAAGGTTTAAGCTCCAATTGCGTTAACACAGGGAGAAAGGGGATTAATAACATATTTGACCTTGACCAAGACACCAGAAAAAGCTGACTGGTCACCCTAATATAGTCCAGTTTGTTGCTGCAGCGTCAATAGGCAAGGAGCAGTCTGGCCATGGACAGTCAGAGTATCTTCTGTTGATGGAACTTTGTACAGGTAGGTGAAATTTTCTCCCAGACGTGGAAATAAAGGGGGCATATTGGGTTGTCATTAAGAGCCAGCTGCCGGCCAAATTGACGGCTTCAAATTTCTTTTTGGTCGGCTCAAATAAAAAAAAACATGAAATGATAAGTGGTGAAAAGTAGTAGTTTATAATATCTAATTTTGTTCGGTGTTTGCTTCATCGGCCTCCTCAAATGGAAAGTTGGTCTCTTACTCCAAAAATTAATGACAACCCTGGGCATAACGAGGGTTCGACATTAACCCTTACCAAATACCAAATTTTCGACTTTTCCCAAATATGAGGAGTTTGCAGACGACATTTCAAAATGTAATGAAATTGGGGGAAAATCTTCTGATAGGGCAGAAAACATTGTGGGAAAAGGCGAATGTTTTCCTGAGTCGTCTGCAACAAACTGGTCAAATGTCTTTATTGTTTGGTAAGGGGTTAAAGGTGCTTGTTCACATGCCAGGCAACTTGCAAATCAAAATAAAATGTCATTGAAACAGGACAATACATGTGTTACAAATACAAAGTTCAGTATAGTATTTATTGATTCTACTGAATGCAAAATGGATTCAGAATGTATCAATATGTCTAAGTCTGTACAGACGGTATGCGATGGATTTCGAAACCATTTTAATTGCTGTATACTTAGATATTTAAATAGGGAGTAATTTTATTTCCAATAGCTGTTCTCAAGAATGTCTCATACAGCAGTTCAATTGCTGTACAGTTTGAATGAGACTCTCTAAGAGATTGAAATTTTAGTTTTTAGATGAATTGTCTTCTACCATAAATAAACAACATAGGTTAGAAAACTTACATAGAAGTAGATTATTGACAACTCCTAAACCTTGCTCATAATTGTACAGGAAAAATAAAAAGAAAACAATAAAATAGCAGATATTGCAGACCATTTGAACAGGTTTATTTAATGAACAACAATCTAAACTTAGAGTGGGAGGTAGTATTTTTAGATACCACCATCAGTTGGGTTTTCAGGAAAGTATACCTCACAATTATGTGCATGGACACATTGAAGGTTCAATGCATACTATAGCATGTGCTTCACATATACATTATTTCCATGAAAATGTGTCAAGGGAGAAGAAATCAAATTAAATCTGTTAATACGCTGCTTTAATGGATTTATGTATTTAATTTGTATCTAACAGGAGGTCAAGTGGTGGATGCTATTAACCGCTATGAGACGCAGATTCCGTGTAACGTGGTTTTACAGGTGTTCTATCAGACATGCCGAGCTGTACAACACCTCCATAAACAGTCACCACCCATTGTACACAGAGATTTAAAGGTGAGTCTAATATTATTTTATTATGTATGCTTTTCCTTCTGTGAGGCTAACATTGTCACATAGGTGTTCTATCAGACATTCCGCCCGCACAACACCTCCACAAATACATTGTAGTCCCATTGTACATAGAGATTTAAAGGTGAGTCTAGTATTGTTTTAATATGTATGATTTTCCTCTATGACACTAACATTGTCCTAACTCTTTTACCAAACACCAAATTTTTGACAGTCCCTTATTGAAAGAATTTGCAGACGACATTTCAAAATGTGATAAAATTGAAAAACAATCTTTGAAAGGGCAGAAAACAATGTGGGAAAAGGAATAAATACAAAATGTACTCGCTAAAAATATATATATTATTTCCATTATGATTATGAATAGGAATAAAAACAAAATATATGTATTATTTCTATGATGGTTATGATTAGGAATAAAAACAAAATATATATATTATTTCTATTATGGTTATGATTAGGAATAAAAACAAAATATATGTATTACTTCTATTATGGTTATGATTAGGAATAAAAACAAAATATATGTATTACTTCTATTATGGTTATGATTAGGAATAAAAACAAAATATATGTATTATTTCTATTATGTTTATAATTAGGAATAAAAACAAAATATATGTATTATTTCTATTATGGTTATGATTAGGAATAAAAACAAAATATATGTATTACTTCTATTATGGTTATGATTAGGAATAAAAGCATAATATATGTATTATTTCTTTAGGAATTAAAACAAAATATATGTATTACTTCTATTATGGTTATGATTAGGAATAAAAACAAAATATATGTATTACTTCTATTATGGTTATGATTAGGAATAAAAACAAAATATATGTATTATTTCTATTATGGTTATGATTAGGAATAAAAACAAAATATATGTATTACTTCTATTATGGTTATGATTAGGAATAAAAACAAAATATATGTATTACTTCTATTATGGTTATGATTAGGAATAAAAACAAAATATATGTATTATTTCTATTATGGTTATGATTAGGAATAAAAACAAAAAATATGTATTATTTCTATTATGGTTATGATTAGGAATAAAAACAAAATATATGTATTACTTCTATTATGGTTATGATTAGGAATAAAAACAAAATATATGTATTACTTCTATTATGGTTATGATTAGGAATAAAAACAAAATATATGTCCTATTTCTATTATGATTATGATTAGGAATAAAAACAAAATATATGTATTATTTCTATTATGATTATGATTAGGAATAAAAACAAAATATATGTATTACTTCTACTATGATTATGATTAGGAATAAAAACAAAATATATGTATTACTTCTATTATGATTATGATTAGGAATAAAAACAAAATATATGTCCTATTTCTATTATGGTTATGATTAGGAATTAAAACAAAATATATGTATTATTTCTATTATGGTTATGATTAGGAATAAAAACAAAATATATGTATTATTTCTATTATGGTTATGATTAGGAATAAAAACAAAATATATGTATTACTTCTATTATGGTTATGATTAGGAATAAAAACAAAATATATGTATTATTTCTATTATGGTTATGATTAGGAATAAAAACAAAATATATGTATTACTTCTATTATGGTTATGAATAGGAATAAAAACAAAATATATGTATTATTTCTATTATGATTATGATAAGGAATAAAAACAAAATATATGTATTATTTCTATTATGGTTATGATAAGGAATAAAAACAAAATATATGTATTATTTCTATTATGATTATGATAAGGAATAAAAACAAAATATATGTATTATTTCTATTATGGTTACGATTAGGAATAAAAACAAAATATATGTATTACTTCTATTATGGTTATGATTAGGAATAAAAACAAAATATATGTATTACTTCTATTATGGTTATGATTAGGAATAAAAACAAAATATATGTCCTATTTCTATTATGATTATGATAAGAATAAAAACAAAATATATGTATTATTTCTATTATGGTTATGATTAGGAATAAAAACAAAATATATGTATTACTTCTATTATGGTTATGATTAGGAATAAAAACAAAATATATGTATTACTTCTATTATGGTTATGATTAGGAATAAAAACAAAATATATGTATTACTTCTATTATGGTTATGATTAGGAATAAAAACAAAATATATGTATTACTTCTATTATGGTTATGATTAGGAATTAAAACAAAATATATGTATTACTTCTATTATGGTTATGATTAGGAATTAAAACAAAATATATGTATTACTTTTATTATGGTTATGATTAGGAATAAAAACAAAATATATGTATTACTTCTATTATGGTTATGATTAGGAATAAAAACAAAATATATGTATAATTCTATTATGGTTATGATTAGGAATAAAAACAAAATATATGTATTACTTCTATTACGGTTATGATTAGGAATAAAAACAAAATATATGTATTATTTCTATTATGTTTATAATTAGGAATAAAAACAAAATATATGTATTATTTCTATTATGGTTATGATTAGGAATAAAAACAAAATATATGTATTACTTCTATTACGATTATGATAAGGAATAAAAACAAAATATATGTATTACTTCTATTATGGTTATGATTAGGAATAAAAACAAAATATATGTATTACTTCTATTATGGTTATGATTAGGAATAAAAACAAAATATATGTATTACTTCTATTATGGTTATGATTAGGAATAAAAACAAAATATATGTCCCATTTCTATTATGATTATGATTAGGAATAAAAACAAAATATATGTATTATTTCTATTATGATTATGATTAGGAATAAAAACAAAATATATGTATTATTTCTATTATGGTTATGATCAGGAATAAAAACAAAATATATGTATTATTTCTATTATGGTTATGATAAGGAATAAAAACAAAATATATGTATTATTTCTATTATGGTTATGATTAGGAATAAAAACAAAATATATGTATTACTTCTATTATGGTTATGATTAGGAATAAAAACAAAATATGTGTATTATTTCTATTATGGTTATGATTAGGAATTACAAAAAAAGTATATGTCCTATTTCTATTATGATTATGATTAGGAATAAAAACAAAATATATGTATTATTTCTATTATGGTTATGATTAGGAATAAAAACAAAATATATGTATTACTTCTATTATGGTTATGATTAGGAATAAAAGCATAATATATGTATTATTTCTTTAGGAATTAAAACAAAATATATGTATTACTTCTATTATGGTTATGATTAGGAATAAAAACAAAATATATGTATTACTTCTATTATGGTTATGATTAGGAATAAAAACAAAATATATGTATTATTTCTATTATGGTTATGATTAGGAATAAAAACAAAATATATGTATTACTTCTATTATGGTTATGATTAGGAATAAAAACAAAATATATGTATTACTTCTATTATGGTTATGATTAGAAATAAAAACAAAATATATGTATTATTTCTATTATGGTTATGATTAGGAATAAAAACAAAATATATGTATTATTTCTATTATGGTTATGATTAGGAATAAAAACAAAATATATGTATTACTTCTATTATGGTTATGATAAGGAATAAAAACAAAATATATGTATTACTTCTATTATGGTTATGATTAGGAATAAAAACAAAATATATGTATTATTTCTATTATGATTATGATTAGGAATAAAAACAAAATATATGTATTATTTCTATGTAACATATATTATAATTAAGAGCTCAAGAGCTATTTAAGAACACTTCTCATTTCTGGAACCAAGACATAGTAGTAAAAAATGATTTGCCCTCTCTTGTTTCTAGGGTCCTGTGTTCGAATCCCCGTTAGGTGGAGTGAAAATTGTGGGGACTAACTCACAAATTGGCATGAGTACCGGTGTAGTATCAAGGAAGCCTGTCATCAAGAACTTCAAGCTTCCATTACAATCAATGTAAAAGTTTAAACTTAAAGGTGTCTAAACCAATAATTTAGTTGGCCTGGATATCCAGAGAGATATTAATGTAGAGCCCCGATGTTTCTATTTACTAGTCTTGTTTCTGTCTTTGAAAACTCCTGATTCCAGCTTTACAATGTTTTTCCAGGTTGAAAATCTCCTTATCAGTTCCAAAGGTTTTATCAAGCTGTGTGATTTTGGGAGTGCCACAACGGAGACTCACCATCCAGACGAGACGTGGACTGCCATGCGACGAAGTCTAGTCGAAGATGAGGTATTGTGGTTAAACCTTAAACGGATTACTAAACAATAATGACGTTTGACCATTTTATTGAAATTCTGGAATTCGTTGTGGGAAAAGGGGAAATTGCTCTTAACAAGTAATTTCTCCTTTTACAACAATGTTTTCTGCCCTTTTTGAAGATTATTTTTTCAATTTTGTCACATGTTGAAATGCCTCCTGCAAACTGTTCCAATATGGGACTGTCACAAATTTGGCGTTTGGTAAAGTGTTAACTTGTGTTACTCATTTTGATGCACCTTAAACCAAAAAACTCATGTTGCAAGAAAAAAGCTCCTTATAAGCAATTTCTCTGTTTGTCACAATGGTTTCAATGAAGGCTGTCAAAGTTGGATATTATTTTCCTAATTAAGAACAGCCTTCTATGTTTGATTTTCATTTGAACCATTCACTAAATACCATTTAGGGAAAAGTTATAACTGGTCTTGTTTGGAGCTTTGTTATATCTCAGTTTTAAAACAACTGCAAATATGTTGTAAAATAATTGCATGTATTTTTACAAGTCAATATCTTCTTTTATTGCCAATGGTTATTGGCAAAAATGAAATGAATAATTGAAATTTTATTAACTTTCTTTTCTTATGGAGCAATTTTTCACTTTGCACCAATGCTTTGCAACCAACAAACCAACATCAAAACATGATGATTTAAGCTTCTCCTTTGTCCTAGTACTGGTGAAATCCAGAAACGCTGTAAAAAAATTTAAATACAGTGATTTCTCATTAATCCGAACACGTCCATTCCCAACAAAATGTCCGGATGACTGAATCATCCGGACTAATGAAGCAGAGCATGTTCATATACACATTAAGACATAAACAGTCTGTATGCAAGTGTATACTTATGACCTTTTAGCAAACGCCAAATTGTCATCCGTCCCAAATTGAAAGAGTTTGCAGACGACATTTCAAGATGTGATGAAATTCAAAAATAATCTTCTGATATGGCAGAAAACATTGTGGGAAAAGGAGAAATTGCTCGTCACGAGCAATTTCTTCTTTACCCACAATGTTTTCAAAAGTCGTCTGCAACTAACTGGTCCAATAATTCCGTTCCCTTACAATTTCGTTCGGATTGCGAGACATCAGGATAATCGGGGTCCGGATAAACGAGGCTTCACTGTACTGTTAGTTTTAATGTATATTCATTTTGCATTGATATTGTGGTAAGCTTGAAACTTATTAAATTCACTCACATGACTGCTAATTGGATACATAACCAATACTCTCACAAATTTGTGGGTTTGTCCCGCTTTTTTCTCCTTGACCCTGGAAATCTGGGTATTAGAGGTTGATATTCTACCTCTGCACCTGTTTACATGGCATTTAACCCCATATAATGATATTGGCATCTGAAGTTAGTTTTAGATTGTCAGACACATATTTAACCCTTATAGTGCTGGAACCGACTTCATGCTTAGGCAAACAGGTGAGATCAAGGCCAGTCATGAAGTAAATTTGCGGATGACCTGTAATCTAACCGATTTGCTACTCTGAGTATCTCTCTTCACCAAAATTAAGCAGATATTCAAGGTTTCGAAAGGCAGACAACACAAAAATCCATTTTTAGAAATTTATCCAGCACTATAAGGGTTAATAAGAATTTGTGCTTTTCTTGACAGATTACCAAGAACACCACACCTATGTACAGAACACCAGAGATGTTAGATTTATATCAGAATTTTCCTATAAATGAAGCTTTAGATATATGGGTAAGTACTGTGAACTACACTGCCCTCTTAGAAAATAAAAGGCTTCCAATAAAAATATGGGAAGATTTGGTGAAATACACTGCTCTCTTGCTAAATAAATGGCTTCCAATCAATACTATCTTTGTAAATCATTCAAATAGCTATGTCAGGGATTAACCTATTACCAAACAATAACTACATTTGACCAGCTTGTTGCAGACGACTCTGGAAATCATTGTGTTCAGAAGATTGTTTTTCAATTTCATCACATTTTGAAATATCGTCAGCAAACTTTCAATTTGGAACAGTTGAGAATGTGGCATTTGGTAAAGGGTTAAACTTTGGATGAAAACCGCTAATTTAGTTTGTCTATTTAACCTGGACCAGTCACTTAAACCAAGTACTGTGAACAGAATAATTGTCTTGAATGCCTTTGTGGGGAAGTCTTCTTGAACAGGACATTGCAGAACAAGCCTTTGTCGGTACTAGTTACATTTAGGAAAACTAATACATGGGCGAAAGTCTTCAGGATTATTTCTGAATTTCAGGTTTTTGAGGTTTTTTGTCCCTATATGATGCTATAGCAAACATGCTCTTTCAGCTTAAAGAACTTGAGATTTCAGGTTTTTGAAATTCTTCAACTGTCACCCATGCTCATATACCTACAATAGTGTCGTCACAGCATTATATTCCATACAAACCATGTCCTGGATTCAACATTGAAAGAGATTGATATACATTGTCATACCTTATTCCGATATCTATTTAAGATAATTCCAAATTGACGCAGCATACTTTTGTTTTATTTTCAGGCATTGGGCTGTGTATTATATGTACTTTGTTACCGTGTCCACCCCTACGAGGACTCGGCTAAGCTTAGAATCATCAATGCCAACTACAGTATTCCAGAAACGGACACAGAGTACTCTGTGTTTCATGATCTCATAAGTATGTAGCCTAGAACAATTTCTTCTTATAAGTAAACTTAGTCTTCATTCTAAATGTTCTTTTGAGATACTATTATATAAATGCCTCATGTTTATGGAGCCATCACTATAGTCTTGCATTGAACCCTCAATAATCTTTGAGGCTTAAAATATCCTGATTATTCTATAATTTCCTCTTATAAATCAACTCTCTGACAATTTTGAAATTCCCTGTTATAACGATATACAGACAGTTCAATACAATACAGTAGTAAGTGCTTCATGTTTATGGATGAATCAACTTTTATGGCCTTCCTTTATTACTCTTTGTGTAAATAGGAGTTATTTTTATGTCTCCTTAAACATGGTCGTGGATGGCCAAGTGATTTGGGTGACATTCTTAGACGTAAGTGGTCACGGGTTTGAGTCTGACTAGAATCGCTGGTTTTGTGGGAGTGTCTTTTGGCAAGACACTTCAGAGCATTTGCCTTGAACTGGTCAATCCAGAAAGCCTTGCCATACCTGAAAAATTGTAAACACAACATTAAACATATATACAAACATAAAACATGTTTCACCTCAAAGGGGTTCTTCTGGTATTGATCTAGTTTTGATTTAATTGAGCTTGTTGAAAAACGACATAAACCAGAAATTCCTTATCAAATAAAATCAAAAGAATTCATTTTCTTTGGCTAGTTGAACTTAAATGTTCTGCTGCATTTAATGCATATGCATTAAGATTAACACTTTAGCAAATTATAACAACATTTAACCACTTTGGTGCAGACGATTATGGAAAACAATGTGGGAAAAGGAGGAATTGCTCTTAACAGCAATTCCTCCTTTTCCCACAATGTCTTCTGCCGTATCAGAAGATTATTTTTCAATTGCATCACATTTTGAAATGTCGTCTGCAATCTCTTTCAATTTGGGTCAGTAAAAAATTTGGCGTTAGGGAAAGGGTTAAGATTAATTGTGAAAAGGTTAAGTTTTAGTGTAACTTGTTTGTTGCCTTCTTTCAGTGGGAATGTTTCAAGTAAACCCTGTCAACCGCCCCAACATTGGTGAAGTGGTGGAGAGGCTTCAGGAGATAGGTGCTGCCAGAAACGTCAACCTGAAAGATCCCCTACCCAGCAGCTTTCTGTCTCAGGCAGTGCAAATAGTACCACAATCTGGTGAGTAATTCAAGTCTTTATAGAAAACAGAGACACTGCTCTCTAAACTTGATAGTAGTGTTCTGAAACTTTGCTCACAAAACTTGATAAAAGCTTTGTGTCTCTGGCAGTGCAAAAAGTACCACAATCCGGTGAGTAATCGAATTTTTCATCGAAACCAAAAACATGCCCCCTCCCTGCATTGGTTCAAATCTTGGTGACAGCATTTTCTTGTTAATGAAGGGGTAGTTTTCTGGTTGACTTTAGGAACGCCACTGGGTCTACTCAAATTGGCCAGTCCTTATGTTCAGTTAAGTTTGGGTCTTCCTCCATCGTTAAGAGCCAGGCATCCAAACATAACTGAAATAACGTTGACATGTTGTCAAACCCATAGAAAAAGACTTGTAATGTGGGAAACAATGTAAATGAGTGGATTAAGAATGGTGTCTATATCAAGGTTTTCATAAAGATTTGTAGTAACAGATCCGGGTTTGGATCTAACCGATTCAGATAGACAACCCTCTTTTATCAGAACTTATGACTGGGCATGAAGTAACTGATTTGCAAGAGATTTTAACCGATGGTTTGCATTGACAATCAGTTATTAATGAAAATACTGGTCTATATATCATTTCACGTGTGCCTGTTTTTGTTTTTTACGAGTAGTGTTCCCAGCGAGTCCAGCACGGGATCCAGCCCCTAACCGTCCCACGCCTCATCGCCCGGCCCCGGCGCCACCTGCACAACAACAACAACACACTTCCGACTCCACAGCCGGCTCCCTGTTCAGCTCCTTTAAACTTGGTGCTGGGAACCTGATGAAAAATGTTAAAGATGCTTCAGCAAAGGTGGTGGAAACAGTTTCAGCGTAAGAGAAATAATTTATTGTCTTCTTGATTGCTCCATTTTTTTTCAATATTTCAGATGCATTGACATGATAAACAAATAAAGTGCTTAAAGAGTAAACTTGATTCTTGTTATGAATTGTCATTACTCACTTTAAAAGCAATTAAACATTTTTATGGCTTGCTTCTTAGTGACTTTCATTGTACCTCTGGTTTGTTTGGGAGTCCTTTGCCAAGAGACTTCAGAGCACTAGCCTAGTCGAGTCGAAAACAGGAAAGCTGTTACCAGCAATTTTTTTTTTTTAAATTTAGGAATGGGTCCAGTACCAGACAAAATGGCAAAAACAAGGCATTTTCCTCTAACTGAATTAAAAAAAAAAAAAGATCTATATTGGGAAACTGGGAAAGATAGCCAGTTCATTTGATTAAGAATGAGCCCTTCTTATGGTACCAAATATGCAAGGAAAAACAACATTGGAAAGATAAGGAAAAGTTGTCATGCAGTATTAAACCACATGTAAACAAACAAATAATTCAAAAATCCGTTAAAGTCACTTACCTATTCTTTCCTATGTATATTACAGGACTATGAACAAGGGTGATCTGGACATTAGCTATATTACCTCCAGAGTGGCAGGTATGTGTGACATCTTTATTAAAGGACATATCAGAGTCATTTGTGGACAGTATCTTACCCTCTCCTCTATTATATCTCACTGCAATGACATTTGAAAAAAATGTGATGGTAAAAAAGCATGTTGAGCAATTTCTCATTTTTTTCAGAATTGCTTCTGTCAAATATAACAGTGGTGAAAATGGGTTTTTTTCTCTAGCTATGTTTCTTTATCTACTGATGCTTTTATTTGTACAATTCACAAAGAAAACTTTCTTTCAAACTTGTTGTAAATTAATTCTTAGAAACAGGGTAAATATTTATTTATGCTAAAATCATTAAATTGAACGTAAAATTACTTATGACAAGAAATGTCATTTATTCTGTTTGATGTTTTCTATATTTTCCAAATTTATTTGGTAGTTTTTGGTACACTCAAGGTTGATTATTCCCATTATGTCAATGTGGGGCTGGATAAGATACTAATAATAAGGCTGCAATTGATTTCCTATATTTATGTGAAGGTGGTTGTCTTAGAACTTGGGGCTTCCAGTTATGTGAAGGTGATGGTCTTAGAACTTGGGGCTTCCAGTTATGTGAAGGTGATGGTCTTAGAACTTGGGGCTTCCAGTTATGTGAAGGTGGTTGTCTTAGAACTTGGGGCTTCCAGTTATGTGAAGGTGGTTGTCTTAGAACTTGGGGCTTCCAGTTATGTGAAGGTGGTTGTCTTAGAACTTGGGGCTTCCAGTTATGTGAAGGTGATGGTCTTAGAACTTGGGGCTTCCAGTTATGTGAAGGTGGTTGTCTTAGAACTTGGGGCTTCCAGTTATGTGAAGGTGGTTGTGAAGGTGGTTGTCTTAGAACTTGGGGCTTCCAGTTATGTGAAGGTGATTGTCTTAGAACTTGGGGCTTCCAGTTATGTGAAGGTGATGGTCTTAGAACTTGGGGCTTCCAGTTATGTGAAGGTGGTTGTCTTAGAACTTGGGGCTTCCAGTTATGTGAAGGTGATGGTCTTAGAACTTGGGGCTTCCAGTTATGTGAAGGTGATTGTCTTAGAACTTGGGGCTTCCAGTTATGTGAAGGTGATTGGTCTTAGAACTTGGGGCTTCCAGTTATGTGAAGGTGATTGTCTTAGAACTTGGGGCTTCCAGCTTAGAACTTGGGGCTTCCAGTTATGTGAAGGTGATTGTCTTAGAACTTAGAACTTGGGGCTTCCAGTTATGTGAAGGTGGTTGTCTTAGAACTTGGGGCTTCCAGTTATGTGAAGGTGATGGTCTTAGAACTTGGGTTTTCCAGTTATAAGCCCCAACTGGTACCTCCAGTTTCGTAGGAGTATCCATAGCTTGATACTGGTGAAATCCTGGTACCTCCGGTTTCGTAGGAGTATCCATAGCTTGATACTGGTGAAATCCAGGTACCTCCGGTTTCGTAGGAGTATCCATAGCTTGATACTGGTGAAATCCTGGTTCCTCTGGTTTCGTAGGAGTATCCATAGCTTGATACTGGTGAAATCCAGGTACCTCCGGTTTCGTAGGAGTATCCATAGCTTGATACTGGTGAAATCCTGGTACCTCCGGTTTCGTAGGAGTATCCATAGCTTGATACTGGTGAAATCCAGGTACCTCCGGTTTCGTAGGAGTATCCATAGCTTGATACTGGTGAAATCCTGGTACCTCCGGTTTCGTAGGAGTATCCATAGCTTGATACTGGTGAAATCCTGGTACCTCCGGTTTCGTAGGAGTATCCATAGCTTGATACTGGTGAAATCCTGGTAGCTCCGGTTTCGTAGGAGTATCCATAGCTTGATACTGGTGAAATCCAGGAAAGCCATAACATAACTAAAAATATTTTGACATTGTGTTAAACCTCATATAAACGAAACAAAAAGCAAACATTTATCAATAGAGGTCTAGTTAAGATGTGCGTTTTTGTTGCTTACCTCTAGTTGTCTGTGATTAGTGGTTAGGGCGACGACTTAGAATGTGGGTGTTCTTTGAATGAGCCCCACCAACACCTCTGATTTTGTTGGGGTGAACTTTGGTAAGTCATTTCAGAGCCCTAGGAAAGCCGTTACATAACTGAAAAATAGTGGATACGTTATTAAACACCATGTATATAAAAAAAAAAAAAAACACTTTTCACTTTAAATAATCCTCTCAACAAATAAATTTTGTTTTTCAGTAATGTCTTTTCCTGCAGAAGGTGTTGAATCTGCCATTAAAAACCATATAGACGATGTGAGAAATTATTTAGAAAGCCGCCACAGAAGCTGTTATGCTGTGTATAACTTGTCTCAAAGACAATATAGGAATTCCAAATTTGAAAATAGGGTAAGTGATTTCATACATTCCAGTTTAGTTTAACCCTTTTGGTGCTAAATGTCTCAGCAAATGGAACTTTCAGTGCCAAATAAACTTGTAGAGAACTTTTTCTCTCCTCAATATTGGAAATCTTCTGCAGTAACTAAGCCCACAAGTACAATAGATACAAATGAAATATATGATAGCAGGCATGATTTGCAGTTACGATTTGTGTAGGACAGTGGTCAAGGTGTAGAGCCTCAGAACACAAGGGTCATAGGACTGATTCCTGTTGGTAGTGGGATCTACTTTGCGATCTTTCATTAATATGCATTCGGCGTGAGAACTGGTTATGTATCCAGGAGGCAGAATTTGAATTGACAGTGATATATAAGAACTTGTTTCACAAGAGATTTAAAATAAAAAAGTTTAAGTTAAATTTGCAATAATATGATTATACATATATAAGATACAATATATAATAATTGTTTTCCTGAATTTACTGACCACCTATCAATTGTTGAGAAATATGAAATATGGCACCCAAAGGGTTATGACCTGCTTTTTTTAATACCATCACCATGCTTTGAGAAAAACCTGATTGATTGATCTTGAATGTGGTAATGAAAACACTGATACAAAAAAAAGGAGAGTGTCTGTATTAGAACTCAAGGATCTGACGCCCCCTTGAGTAGCAAGGGTTCAGTTAACACACTTTAATTAATCCACACTTGGCTTGAGTGCTGGTTATGGATCCATGAAGCAAAATCTAGAGGGCTTTATCTAACTTGTAATAACTTGTTCACAATCAAGGAAGAATATATAAATTTAAACAAAACACTTGATAGACTCTTGAATTAAATCTTTGCAATTTCATGATAAATGTTTGTTATTATTTTAGATAAAATCCATAGCTAAAGAAAGTAATTAATCAATTGAGTTTTCACAATGAATGATTCAGAAAAGAAATGGCAAAAAGTTTGGAAGACAAAAACACCTCTTATTTACACCTTAAATTATGAATCAAATATTTGCCATATCCATGCATATATTGCTCGATTGCATTGATTTTCAAAGAATTTGTGCAAAACATTTCAATGTCAATACTATGTATGAGCTTTTTGAGACTGTCAGGATTGAATTAATTCTTTCCTTTCTCAAAGAAATTGGAATTTACAATAAATTGTGATTTATCCACATCATCATGATGCGCTCTAAATGACCTTAGCTGTTGATGCGCCTTAAAACACCATTCATTCATTCATGCCATATCCATGAGATGCAATGATATTTGTATTGACTATGAGCTTGTGTGCTTAATATCGTAAACCCAGCCCATCATACCTTAAGCTTGACAAAATTGTGTCTCTGTATTTGCAGGTGTCTGAATGTGGCTGGCCACAAAGAAAAGCTCCATCTCTTGCCAACTTGTTTGCAATCTGTAAAAACATGCATCTCTGGCTGAAACAGAATCCCAAAAATATATGTGTTGTCCATTGTCTGGTAGGTAGTTAAAATTCATTTTATTTTTTCTAAGATATAAATGCTTTTTAACGATCAATTTTTCTTCTATAATATCTTCAATGTTTTGAGCCTTGTGTGTAAATGGTTGTGTGCTTGATACCTTGGCTGGTTCATAGCAAAGATCCAAAAGCCCAAATTCCGAAAGGGTTTTATTTCATTATTTAAGAATACTTACCAATACTGTCTAAGGCTCTGGATAAGTGCCTTGCCCTGGGAAAACCCACAATGAAGAGCATATCAAAAGGGATTGAGTAGACCTTTGTATTTAACTCAGAGAGCAGAACAACTCCTGTACCGAGCACTGCATCTTTAGGTTTGTGAAAGGTTTAGTGTGAAAGCACTTACAGACAACCAATTTCAAATGTGAAAAAAAGATGAGATTTAAAAGATATTGATTGATTTAATCCAATGTTTTTTTTTAAAGTTTTTTAAGTGGTAAAAGTTCTGAACATAAGACGATGCGTAATTATTGTACAATGACATAATGAGGGCTCAACGCATTACTATAGTAAGTGCTTCATGTTTGTGAAGCACTTACTATAGCTTGCCTTGAAAGCTCGATTATTATGGCATTTTAAATTTGGAATTAAAGCGAAATCATTTAGATAAAAAGAGAAAATGAGAATCAAGTGCCAAGTGCTTGAGATGTCAATGGTTAACCCTTTACCAAACGCCAAACTTTTGACTTTCCCAAACGAGTTTGCAAACGACAGTTCAAAACGTTATGAAATTGAAAAATAATATTCTGATAGGGCAGAAAAAATTGTGGGAAAAGGAGAAATTGCTCGTTACGAGCATTTTCTCCTTTTCCCACAATGTTATCCAAAGTCGTCTGCAACAAAAGGGTTAAACAATGTTATTGTTTGGTAATGGGTTAAGGAAGTCAATCAGGTAAAAAAGTTTTATTTTCTTTTTATATTACAGGATGGCAAGTCTATATCAGCCACGGTTATTGGGGCTTTTCTGGTATTTTGTAAGATGTTTGACGGTCCCCAGCAATCGCTAACATTGTTTAGTAATAAGAGATGTGCGCCAGGAGTCTGTGCTTCACAGAGAAGGTCAGTCATTCATGTATTTAACTTTTACTACACTGTTCAAGGATAAGACTTGTCTGCAATAGTGTTACAGTATTAATGTATTTTTGTATGATTGTCAAATCTTCGATACATTTAGGACTAGTATTGAATCATTTGCAGCAATTGTATCTATTTGCCATGCTTAACAAAGCCTTAAAAAATCAGCCTTTCTACAAACACATCTGTTCATAGCCACAAATTTATCAAATCCATAAAAGATAAGAAAGAATTTCCCCCTTTTTAAGTTTTTTGACTGGAGCCAAATGACTCACAGGCATGTGACAAGTAATAAGCCCTGTCCATCTTATGAATAGATAAATAAAGATAAATATAGACGATTCAGTTTTTCCAGAGAAATATTGCATAATGCTATGAAAAACAATTAAACTCCCAGAAATGTTTTGGAAATGCATGTCTGTAATGAATATGTCGTAATACACATCATTCCATAGTCTTCACAGATGTTCAATGAAATATCCTCTATATGTAATTTAATTCTTCATATTTTATTTTGCTGTTCATTTCAATTAGGAAATTGAACACATTTCTTTAAAGGTGATAAAAAATTGTGTTAAAATACAAGCAAGCCTCATTAAAAAAATCATGTGTTTCCATTTTAGGTATATAGAGTATATGAGTGAAATGGTCGGGCCAGACAAAGTGCGACCCCACAACAGGGCAGCACTCCTGAAAAGTCTTACACTGACTCCTATACCCATGTTTAATAAACAGAAGTGAGTATTGCCTATCTTCACTGGTCCTTTCATTACAAATAGAGAAAAAGTTCTCCACCATTTGTAATGAAATGAGGAGATAGCTGTGGCTTGGTAGGATCAGGCCTCTCTCTGTCTCTCTGTCTCTTTTCCCTTAAACCCTTTATGATTGGTTGATATGTGCTTGAAAAGTTGTCAAGTTATCTACCTTTAAGTTTTCTTGAAACAGAATACTTGTAATAGTTTGGGATTTGTTAAGCTTTGATAGTGGTAACGATTGAACAAGATTGGGGGTTTTCAAACTGAAAAAAATCAATGATCAATTATACCACTTTGTATTGCAAAAAAAATATTTTAACTTGATAACAATTTACGGTTTGTAGAGGTCAAGTTGGACTTAAGAGTTTTGTGCTATATTTTATGCTAAGTTTGGATTGTGATACATAGAATACGAAAAACAAAGAATTGTGGGTGTTATAGAGTAGAAAACATTGGATCAAAAAAAGATAAATCGCTTTTAAACGTCAATATTTTTGTTTGTCAAGATTGTTCCATCACTTTTCTGCTTCTGTTTCATTGAAATGAAATTTCTATTGGTTGACTGACTGTTACATCAGTTCTGCTTCAGTTTCATTCAAATGAAATTTTTATTGGTTGACTGACTGTTCCATCACTTTTCTGCTTTAGTTTCAATCAAATTGAAATTTTCTATGGGTTGAATGACTACAGTGATAAGGGACCATGCATTCATAACTGTAAAGAAAGCTGATCTTTATTTAATCTTCTTATTCCTGTCTTTTAGAAATGGGTGTACACCGTTTGTAGAGGTGTTTGTAGGAGAGGACAGAATTCTCACCACCTCGCAAGAATATGAGAAAATGAGAAGTTATTCGGACAGCGATGGTTCAGCTACTCTACCGGTGAATGCGTCCGCTAGCGGGGACATTACTGTATGTGTGTATCATGCAAGGTCGACATTTGGAGGGAAGATACAAGGGAAGGTGAGGAATTGCTAGTGATAGCTTTTATTGACAAGTGGTTCAAGCAAAAAGTGTGTGTGTGGGGGGTGCGTGGCTCAGTGGTTAAGGTGGCAGACTAAAAACTTCGGTGTTCTGAGTTTGAGCACCACCACCACTTCTGGTTTCGTGGGAGTGACCTTTGCCGAGTCACTTCAGATCCCCAGCCTAGTACTGGTTGATCCAGGAAAGCTACTACATAACTGAAAAATTGTTGATACGGCGTTAAAAAAAACGTCAGGGTCTAACATGGTGGTTAAGGCCATGGTCTTAGAACTCAGAGATTCAGGGTTTTAGTCCCAATAGTACCTTTAGTTTCATGGCTTTCCCTTTTGACAAGACTCTAGGGAGCAGTAGCCTTGTATTCTTGAATCCAGGAATATAACATGGCTAAAATATTGTTGACTTTATACTAAACCCTACGTAAAGAATAAAAGAGTAAATTAAAATATCACTTCAACCCCTATGCTTATGTTCAAGTCCCAGTGATGGTGATTGTTGATAAAGAAAAAAGTTTTTTTTAATGTTTTAAACCATGTCCATCATAAAGATCTTTTTTACAGGTCATTTTTAAAAACAACAGCAGACCATTTCAGGTTTATAGGGTAAAGGAATGATAAGTTATAAATCTATGACTCGTTAAACAGCTAGAGTAATGTATTTCACAGCTTTTAGAAAGTCAACTGCAGGAACAAAATATTCATTATGTAGACTAATAGTTTAAAACAGTGAAGCCTCGTTTATTCGGACCCTGTTTATCCGGATCTCTCGCAATCTAAGCAAAATTGTAAGGGAACAGAATATTGTGCAGTAATTTGCTTAACCAATTACCTTACAATAACGACATTTGACCAGTTTTTGCAGACGACTCTCAAAAACATAGTGGGTAAAGGAGAAATTGCTCGTGACAAGCAATTCCTCCTTGACCCACAATGTTTTTTGTCATATCGGAAGATTAATTTTGAATTTTACTTGAGGAAAACGTTCGTGAAACAAAATATGAGGGAATATTTGATGATCCTCTCATAGACCGTTTATGTCTAAAAATGTTTAAGACCAGGCCCTACTTCATAAGTTTGAATTATTCGTTAATCCGTAAATTGTGTTGGGAACAGACATGTTCGGATTAACGAGATATTACTGTACTTGACTACATATTTTGTGTCTCTGTTACAGATTACCTCTATCAAGATGTTCCAGTTTCAATTACACACAGGGTTCATCAGCACAGATAGGAAGAGTATCAAATTCACTCAGTAAGTGTGATTTAGACATTTTAACATCCATCCTTTTTATTAGTGACTTTTTTTTGTTCTTCGAATTCTCGGAATGAGTTCGGTACCAGAACAATTGACAAAAGTCATGATGTCACCTCTGATATAAGTGTATGGTTAAAGTATTTCGAGTTAATGGTCGCCGGCTGATATTACATTTCCTATAAGCGTCCACTTGAAGTAGTTCAGTGTGTATGTAAGAGTACAGCATCAATTTAAATATTATTCTATTGGTAACTCATACATAATTGTGACATTATACATTGTGATATATTTCTTACTGTTTCCTTCATCAAAATAAATTGCTATTTAGATTTCAAATTTAAGAACCATATTTGGAAACAAAGTACAATGAGAAACTAAATGACGGTATCCATATTATCATAGAGGTGTTTTCATTTGATAAACCAGTGTGTTCAGATTTGATATGTCGAATTTATGTCATTCCAGATTCGACCTTGATCAACTAGACACGCCTGATAAGTACCCAGAGAGATTCACTGTTGTTTTAAACCTAGCTATATCAACAAAGGAACGGCCAGTCGACCAGCACTACCCATGGAACAAGTTTGACGTAGATAAAGTCTCACCCAGAATTCTGTTTTCCAGCAAAGATGAACTCTCGGAGGCTATGTCAGATTTCGGTATGGCCACTTTTACCTTTCTTTGGGTTTTTTTATCTTTTTTGCAGTTGATTGGTGAAGCATGACAAAAAAATGAACGATATATGTGGAAAATTTAAACACTTTTTCGATTTACTGTGTAATTTTTTTCTTTTAGAACTTACTGCATGTGAATTCACTTTAGTCTGTACTTCAAAGTGATATACAAGAGTGCAGAATGAGTAAAGAACTTGAAATCATCATCTGTGCAGTGGTAGAGCAGAATTTCAATTCCTGTTGATGAAGTGAGGTGGGTGACATGATAGTCACTAACCTCTAACAGCCTTACTAAAGTATTCTTATACCTTTCTTTATTGCATAAGCAGTAAACATAGCTACAAATTTTCTATCTACTTTTGTTCATTAATTACAAATTCTTATTTATTTTTTTCTTTAAACAAATACATTTTAACCTGTTAATATTTTTTATATCCATCCATCCACATCATCATAATGCGCGCTAAATGACCTTAGCTGTCGATGCGCCTTAAAACACCATTCATTCATTCATTCCTGGTGATGAAGATGGGATTTTCTTGAGAGTTAATTTCTTGATTTACTTACAGAAAGCATATGATTCTAATAGGCTCGACCAGCCCTTGTGGGCGGTCAGGTTTTGGGTCTTACTCCATCATTATGACTCAAGTGTTGCAGCGTAACTGAAATATTGTTGATGTAAATTCAAACCCAAATCAATGAACTACTTAACCCTCTACCAAACGCCAAATTTTCCACTGTCCCAAATTAAAAGAGATTGCCTTCGACATTTCAAAATGTGACTAAATTGAAAAATGATCTTCTGATAGGGCAATAAACATTGTGGGGAAAATCAAGAGCAGTTTTTCCTTTTCCCACAATGTTTCCCAGAGTTGTCTGCATCAAACTGGCATAATGTTATTGTTTGGTAATGGGTTAATATGAAAAACCAATTATTTGAATTACAGCTTAAGAAAAGACTGAATTGCCCAGTTATTTAATATGTATTGTATAAATAAAATTCAATACAAATATGTTTTGCTTTTAGGAATATCCGATCGAGGCAGAGCAAGGCTCAGTCGGCAGTCAAGTGCAAGTTCCAATGATAGTCCTGTGCATGCTCCAACCAATAAAAAAGGAGCACAGTCTGACAAAGTACCAGAAAACCAGTCTACAAAACCAACTTATCAGAATCAAGAGAAACCAAAACAGGAAGTTCCTACAGCAAACTTCTTTGACACTCTAGACTGGGGCACAGGTGGGGATGCCAAGACAGAGGATTCGGAACCAGTCGAGGAAAAACGCCAACCAACAGAAGATGAGTTCAGTTTGTTAGACAATCAGAGTGACGATGAAGATGATTTTGCGGCATTGAGAAATGCCAATGGTAATCAAGGACAGGCTAAAAACCAAAGTAGTAATCAAGGACAAGTGAAAAACGATGTGTTATTTGATATCACTGGTGACGCTCCGCATGAAAATACTCCCGACTTGTTAAATAATGGAGCAAACCATAGGAACCAAATAGGTGAAGATGTCGATTTCTTTAACATGGGAGGTGCTGGAACGGATCAAATAATAGACAAAGTCGACCTTCTAGATATAAATGATCCACCTCCCCCTTCTAATATAGACCTTCTTGGTGGCACTGTAAATGCAGAACCAACCAAGACAGACTTTTTTACAAATGACGCACAGTCTAGTGACACTTTTGATCCATTCCAAGCTTTCAGTAATGACTCCAAGCCAAAGCAAGCTCCCCCGGTTAAGGTTACAGCTCCAGCAAGCGATGGCTTTAGTGGGTTTGATCCCTTTGGGGGGAACTCCGATGGAAATGACTTTGATGCGAATAAACAACCGGGATCAGCTTCCAATGAGCCGGGGGATCTAATGGGTGGCTGGGACAACCTGATAAGCTCGGGTGGGAGTGCAAACGCAAGTCCTAGTATATCCAGAAATAGCTCCGCTGGAAATCTGCTTGACAGTGGATCGTTCCAACCCCCGATGAATGGTAGTACGGGTAATATTCCAAGAAATAATTCCAGCGGGACATTCCAGGGGATGGCAGGTAACATTCCGGGAAACATTCCCAGAAGTAACAGTGGAACCTATCAAGCCATGGGAGGAGGTACTGGTATGGGTCAGCGAGTGGGCAGCTCTGGTGGTATGGCCAATACTAAATTTGATCCGTTTGCAGATTTTGGTAAGCATTTGTTGCAAATTTAACCATTGTTTTTTTAAAAGGCACATTAAAGGAACACAGCATTCATAAATTGATTTTCATGACTTTTATTAAAAGTAATAAAAGGACTTCAAATATTTTTTCAGTAGTTTATTTGTACTCGTATCCTTTCATGTGCTTTTGAGACTTTGAGGTAACATATGATAAATATGAACAATGTTTTGATCTCCATTGTGAGGCATTGTTGTTTGCTTAAAAAACTGTCATTTTCATTCAAGATTGTGTGTTCTGTTCATACTTGTAAAATGTTTGTGCTTTTTTTGTTTGCTACTTGACTTTTAAAATATTGCAATATAACTTAAATTTTTTGTTAAGTTTCATGCTGTTCTTTCAAATATTTATCATGTAACTTGGGTTATTTAGCTATAGATTTCTTACTAAAATAAATCCCCATTTATTTTTTAAAAGGAAACTTTGGAAAGACATCTGGCAGCCAACCGACTGCAAAGGCCCAGCCCACTCAACAGTCAAGTCAGCAGCCCGCAAAATCACCCATGGGCTCAGGATATCAAGGTAGGATGGATTTTAAAATTGTAGAATTCCCTGAAATGTTACTGTTTTTTATTGCCATATTATGGTTGATATTGTGTCATTGGTATCATTGCTTTCTTTTCATGGGTCCTGCGTTGCAAAGTTTAAAAATGGCGGACTAAGAACAGGGCTCCCTAGTTCTAGTTCCACCGACATCTCTGGTTTTTGTGGGTGTTACCATGGCAAGTCACTTCAGAGCCCTAGCCTAGTACTGGTGGCTCCAGGAAAGCTTTACCGTAAGTGGAAAATTGTTGATACGGTGTTAAACACCATGCAAACAAACTAAAAGGTGTGAAGGACAATGCCCAATTTCTGCTTTATCCAACAATGATCATAGAACAAAATATGTCCAGGTAGTTTTTTATCCTGTTGGTCAAGAGGAACAAGCATTTGGCAAAAGGAGTATTTAGGAAGCATGTTGTTTATGGATCATTCAATGATGACTTTAACCATTATAGTGCTGGAACAGACTTCATGCTTATGCAAACAGGTTAGATCCATGCCAGTAGATTGGCGACTGGCCTGTAATCTAACCTGTTTGCTATTCTGAGGATATCTTCTCATCAAAATTAAGCAGATATTTAGTTTTGGAAAACTGACAACACAAAAAAGTATTTTTAGAAAAAAAACAAGCATTCTAAGGGCTATTGTAAAATCTTAATCCTGTACATTTCAGGTGGAATGCAGCAGCCATGGCAACAGAAACAACCGTCACAACAACAACAACAGGCCCCTGCGGCTGGTAAACCCCCGACTAAACCCGGACCCCAGAAGGCGAACTACAACCAGGGCAGTGTCTTCAATGATAGGAGTGATAGCTCCAAGAAAAACTTTGGTATGATCATATATGTCCATGCAGGGATCAGGAAATCTCCAAAACCCAATCAGCCTGAGAATCTGCTGGAAAACCCTTCTTTCTTTACCTCTATAATTTCTCCCAATCTTACAAGTAACTTTACACATCGGACTGAATGTGCATATTACGATTGCTTTTTACAGAATTAGGTTGTCACAATCAGGTACTTCTCAGTAAAGCGTGTCTGTTTGTTTACAATTAAAACCCATATTTATACCACCTCATGCATTGTTGGACACGGGGATAGCAATTAAAGGATTAGGCATTTCAAGAATCATGTGATATTAAACAAAGTAATATGATTGTGATTTTCCATGTAAGTCTTGAAATTCGTAACGAATGCTTTGTATGGCACAAAATTGTATGACATTGACCCTAGACGAATTGATGGGTTATGTTTCCCTCTCTCTTGCAGGTCCCAAACCCAAGGTGACTAAATCTACATTCGAGGATCTACTACCTGAAGGAAGTGGATTCACACCCAAACAAGATGGCCCTAAAACAATCGGGGAAATGAAGAAGAAAGTAATGGCAGAAGAAATGGATCCAATTAAACTCAAGGTAATTTGTTGATTAGTGTACTTGGATGGGTCCAGCAAAGATGAAACATTCCATCTCCAAATTAAAGCAAAAAGTTCATCTCGGCAGCAAATATGCTGTCACTTAGTAAGGGTCATGATCAAGTTCGGTAACTTTGTTTTGGATTTAAGGAAGTTGTGCCCCCTTACGTACTGAGAAAATGTTGGTTAAGGCTAATCATGCAACTTTTAATCAGTGATCAGTGTTTTGGACTATAATCTTTGGTTATTGAATAAATCCAATGAAACTGGTGTTTAAACAAATATTATTCCTTTTTCATTCTTGATGAAACCTTGTAAAACTTTGTGTCTGCAAATTAATTTCTCATGAACTACTGAAGGATAATAATTGAAATGAATTACAGTGAAACCTCGTTTATCCGGACCCCGTTTATCCGGATGTCTCGCAATCGGAACGAAATTTAGGGAACAGAATTATTTGTAGTAATTTGCCTAACCAATTACCAAACAATAACGACATTTAACAAGTTTGTTGCAGACGACTTTTTAAAACATTGTGAGTAAAGGAGAAATTGCTCGTGATGAGCAATTTCTCCTTTTCCCACAATGTTTTCTGCCATATCAAGATTATTTTTTAATTTCATCAAATTTGTCGTTCGGTGAAGGGTTATGAATAAACACATGCATATAGATCATTATGCTTCATTAGTCTGGATGACTTGTTAATCCGGAACTTTTGTTGGGAACAGACGTGTTCTGATTAACGAGTCGTCACTGTACATTGAATTAGGGTCATAATGTAAGGCGAGTGACCAACTAAAACAAATTGCTTCTTATGAACCAATTTATACCTCCTTTGATACTTCATATGATCGCAGTTAAAATTTTGGTTTCATTTCCATATTTTAGAAATAACTTACTGTTCACTGGCCAATATCCCTCTTCAACATTTTGCCGAAAAGTCAAGCATGCTATCTTATTGACATCCCTTGTTTATTTTTCCAGGTGATGGATTGGACCCAAGGCAAGGAAAGAAATATCCGGGCGCTTCTCTGCTCTCTCCACACGGTCCTGTGGGAAGAGGAGAGTCGCTGGAAACAGTGTGGCATGCATGATCTGGTTACTCCCGAACAGGTGAAGAAGGTCTACAGGAAGGCCGTACTCTGCGTTCATCCAGATAAGGTAAGCTTTAGCCCTTAACCAAACGACGAATTTTCGACTGTCCCAAATTCAAGGAGTTTTCAGACAACTTTTCAAAATGTGATGAAATTGAAAAATAATCTTCTGGTTGGGCAGAAAGCATCGAGGGAAAAGGAGAAATTCCTCATAACGAGCAATCTCTCTTTTTCTCACAATGTTTTCCCGAGTTGTCTGCAACAAAATGTTTAAATGTTGTTACTGTTTGGTAATGGGTAAACCTCCTAAGTCGTTCAGTGAGGGCTCTAGAACTTTGGAAATACTTTGTTATACTAATGCCGTTTTAAGAATGATATACATGTATTGTTATAAAGGAAGAGATCCAGAGTTCAAAGTAGTTTTGTTGTTTTATTATAATGTTTTTGCAATAAGCAACTATAGGAGTCTTGGGAACAGATATTAAAGATATTCTTATTTTTTTTATTAAGCTTGGCATTAGGGGAGAAATTTAAAAGTTTTGGGGCTGTACAAAGCAAATATGCCTTTGTGAAGTTGGTATAATTGTTCTTTAGAATTCATAAACTTTTACAGCTGATGAAAGGAGATAACTTAACAGATTGTTGATAAAGATGATTGAATTGGAGACTACTACATTTCAAGCACATAATAACTAACTTTAAAGGAGTTTATTAAATAGGGTCTCACAGCATTCATTGTTTGATTTATGACTTTTATAAACATAATAAAATGACTTCATATATTTTTCAGTAATTTATTTGTATTCATATTCTTTTATGTGCCTTTAATTCTTGCAAACTATAATGTATAGTTATTTACGAGTTTACCAATTCCTCAAGTTCTTGCAAACTATAATGTTTAGATATTTACCAATTAACTGAATCCTCAATTCTTTTTTTCAGCTTTCAGATTCTCCGCACTTAGCACTGGCAAGAGCTGTGTTTATAGAATTAAATGATGCATGGGCCCAATTTGAGGAGGAAGGGATGAAATCACTCTACTGAAGATTTACAGTTTTGAATATTGAAATGCTCGCGTTTACGATGCGAAACTTTTTTGTCATAAAAATACCAAATGCTGAGATGGTTTAAACTGTTCCAAGTTAAATGATGGATATCTCTGTCACATAACTTTAGTAAGTTCTTCACACTAATTGAGGGTTTAATGCAATACTATAATAAGTGCATCATATTTATGAAGCACTTACTTTAGTCTTGCGTTGAACTCTCGGCATGTGATTTGTGAAGGACTTACTTTCATGTTGCACAAGGCCCTTGATATGTTCCTTGTAATTGAGTGTGAAGATTATCGTTGGACATTTGAAATGATACTGTTATTATTGGTTGAAAATCTTCACTTAAAGATGACAGTTCCTTTTGTTGGTTTGGTGCAATACTAATTGCCAAAGTGAAGGGTCTGTATTTGATTTGCACCAATACATTGCTGTGTTCGTTGTTGTGTAACAGGTTATTTTAGATAATTGTTATGGATTTTAGAATAGTAATTATATCTTACACAATTGTACAAAGTACTGTGTTGTAGAAAGCACACCTTTAAAGGATTGAATTAGGGCTCAATTAGAATTGCATTAAGAGTTTTTGAAGAATTGAACTTGAGTTCTTTCAAAGAAGCGAAATAAAAAGATACATTTTCTATGTGGAATTCGATTGAAATCACTGTGACAAACAACTGAATTGTTCATTTGCAGTAATTTATTTGTTTGCCTCAATGGTTATGAAATTTTCTTAACCAGATGCAGCAAATTGTCTCTACAGAACTTAAATAAAAACATACAGTCACAACCATTTAGAAATTGAATTGCTCAACTTGATAAGTACTTCATTCAAGATTGTTTATTGGGTCAAGTCTTAGATCTTAGGGTAAGCGATGGTAGAAAAATGGCCCCATTTCATGCTGCCTCTCTTCTGTTTTAGTATTAGCTTTATATATATCTTCATGGACAGTTTTTGAGAGTTTGCCAACCCTATTTTATCAGCAGGCTTTTGGCGAGATGTATTTATTGATAGTTAATTTATGTCTATGCAATCATAAAAATGTGTTGTTATTGATTGTTATTTAGTAAATTGTAGTTACTGATGTGGTAAATGGTAGATTAGTACATATATATACTTTAGAACAAGCTGTTGTGTTTTTTTTAGTTTTTTTTTATACCTACTGAAAGTCTAAAATAAAATTGTGAATTCAATGATTACCCATAGTATTCACCATGATCAATGAAAACTTAAGCATGCTTAAAGCTGCTTGAACACAGATATGAAGCGAAATTAGATAGTAGTTAGCCCATATTCAGTGAATTCAATTGAAATGTATTTAGATCCAAAAGTGTTGCCCTGGTCTTGGGAGCTATTTCGCGTATATTGTACATACTTAGTTAAATTGACACCTCCTGAATGATTTATGCTTCCAATAACTGCTTTTAACTGTACATCATACTATGATTCAAAAACTGTATTGTTTTATTATCATTTAATTTCTCTTTTCAAATTTCCTCATCAGTGAACAAGCAGCTTTAATGTATCTTTATCATTAATTCAGTAAAAGACTGAACAAAGGGGGTACAGTATCCATCTTGTAACCATGACAGGAATAAATTCTGGGTGGCGATAACATTAATTTTGACACAATTCCCATACTTGGTCACCCATTACCAAACAATAACAACATCTGACTAGTTTGTTGCAGACGACTCTTGAAAACATTCTGGGAAAAGGAGAAATTGCTTGTTAAAAGAGAAATTTCCGCTTTTTCCACATTTTCTGCCCTATCAGAAGTTTATTTTTCAATATCGTCACATTTTAAAATGTCGTCTGCAAATTCTTTCAATTTGGGACAGTCGAAAATTTCGCGTTTGGTAAGGGTTAAAGGTAGCTTTATCATTGATTCAGTAAATGATTGAACAAGGAGGGTACAGTATCCAACTTGTAACCATGACAAGAATAAATCATGGGTGACAACATCTTATATTTTGTCAACACCAATACTTGGTCACCCAGAAGATTGCAACCTCCTAAAGATGTTCCAATGTACAATGATCAATTTAAAGGAAGCAATCAAACTTAAATAACCACAGTAGATAATAAGAAGACATATTTATTTGAAAATGGAAATAATACTTCATAATCAATGTAAGATAAACAAGTTTAAACATGTTTTATTACTCTATATGTAATTTACATGTTTCTTCAAGTGGCATTATGTTTCATCTTAAGCAAATGAGAGGATGAAGGGATATAATAACATGGGTGAAAATTGAAGAATTTCAAAAAACTGAAATCTGAAGATCTTTATCCTGAAAAGGCATGTTTGCTATAGCATTATATAGGGACAAAAAGTCTCAAAAACCTGAAATTCAAGAAGAATCCTGAACACTTTCACCCATGTTAAATAATTTGTTGCAAATTGGATACCTTTTGAGGTTTTGGTGTTGGTTTTTGCATGCATTATTGATATCAGTTAAAGTTATTTCTCAATTCTATTAGATATATACACAATTTTTATTTCATTAGAATTAAATTGAAATAGATTGTAGAATATTTCTTTTATAGGTCAGTCATGGTCTTTTTGTTTATATGGGTTGAACAGCCATATGAACGGGTTTTCAGCTATGTCACAGCTTTCCTGGATTCAGTGCAAGGCAAGGGCTCTTAAGTGTCTTGCCTAAGGACATACCCACAAAACCAGAGGTACCAGTGGGGCTCGAATTCAGGACCCAAAGTTCTAAGACCACAACCTTAGTCACAGGCCACATACACAGGCCCCGAGAACTTTCTTTTTTATTAGATATAGATATTTTCTGATTTCGATAGAAAACTAAAATGACGCCTTGTACTTATAGCTGAAAAACAGGGAATAGGTTAACTAATAACTTATTGAGTTTTCAATGCAAGGATAATAAATAAGTCTTACATTTTCGAAGCATTCTCCCAAGACTTTCACTAAGTCTACACTATCATTTCAATTTTGTTTGAGAGTGGTCCAAATTGAAAGTGTAAGTGGATACCAAATAATAGAAACAGACACTTATACAATTATTGAAAAGAATTGCAGGCTTATATCAAGAAATCATTTTCTCTTCAATCTTTGTTGCTCTTTTGGGATTCATTTACATTTAGTAACATTTACCAACTCATTTTATTCTTCTAGAAATATTCTACATTTATCAACTTGCACAAAGTTTCTGTGATAGGGGAGTTAGTTTCTTTCTTTTTTGTTTTTATTTTATATATATACAACTGTGTGTAAATATACGACTATGTGTATATATTTTTGTTTATTGTAAGTCTATTTTTTGCTCCCATTCCTTTCAATGAGTTGAAAGTGTGCTGTGTATTTTCCATATCATAAAGTCAACAAGTTTGTTTGCGATGCCAGGCATCAAATATAACTGAAATACTCTTTGCCAAATGAAAAACTACGGCTGAATGCGCAAATCGGCGTGATGAGGATTAGAATAGATATATTATAGATTAAAAACTACCAGCAAGTCTGTAGGCAGAAACCCATTTGCACATACAGTCAAACTTGTGTTAAGAGGCCAGCCTATGGGACAGAGTAAATCGGCTGTTAAAGACAGGTTGGCTGCTTAACACCAAATTGATGTACACTCTAAATCTAACAATGGGACTTTCTGTAGTGGTTGTTTAAGGCAGGTTGGCTGCTTAAAAGGGTTGTTGCTTAACATAAGTTAGACTGTATAGGATTTTTGGCAGCAGTCTAAATGAATAACAATCAGCAGATGGCACTTATTTGATATAAAAAGTGACAATTCTGTTTGATATTGGCTTGGAATGGTAGGTAAAACTAGAAACCGCTTATCGTGAACAAATAATTTGTCACAATGGATGCTTAATTGAAGTCATGTGTTTTAGGTGAATTATAGTGCATTTATTTGAAGAAATTGGTTAATAAGTTGACAAAGTTACATAAAGTATTTGTTTAGCCCTTCCTTGTACATGTTTATGGAATTGTGGGCTCGTCCAAACTTAAGGCAAGTACAGAAGATAATTTGATGGTTTTGTGCAATACTTTAGTAAGTAGTTTATGCTTGTTTACTATAGTCTTGCATTGAATCCTTGAATAATGAAGCATGAAAGATAAACATTTTCCCTTAAATGGATTAAAATCTCTTTGACTAAAAGAGTAATTGCTTTTGCTTCTAATGCGACAAGCCTTAAGTTTGTAATGTGAGTTTATAGTAAAGGGTTAAAAAAGAATATTGTGCAATACATGTATAGAGATGTGATTGTCATGTTTGTATTTGTTTTGAGTCATTTAGCATTTTTTATAGTGGCATGTTAGGGGGAAAAAATTCAATTACTCACAATCTGCATTTCTATGTAATAGTTAATGCATATTTATGTTGTTACCAAAATACAATAGCTCGGTTCCAGTATCTAGATGTAGAATAGCCATGGTAGATCAGACAGAAACACACTCTAAGGCTAATCCTAGACACCATATATTTGGGCCACGTCACGGAAAAATGGGCACTCGGACATAGCAAACAATGTAGCCCCAGACCAGCCGCCACGTCACTGACGTGGCGGCTGGTCTGGGGCTACACTGTTTGCCATCTTAGAGGACATCAAGTTCTACCTTTAAATAAATACAAATGATAACTGTCGTGACTAGATACTTAAATACTAGCGCTAAGAAAGAGCTGAGTCAGCGGTTTTTAAGTTTATGTCAGAGTGCCCCTTTTCGCGTGACATGGCCCATTTAACTATGATTCATATGTATAAATTATCTTTAACCCTAAGAATGCTTGATAATTTTCTAAAAAAAAATTGTTATCTGCTTTCCTTTCACCTTTAATATCTGCATAATTTTGATTAGGAAAGATACTCAGAGTAGCAAACAGGTTAGATCACAGGTCAGCTGCCAATTCACATGGCAGCTGGCCTGGATCCAACCTGTTTGCATAAGCATAAAGTCACTTCCAGCACTATAAGGGTTGAGTGTTAAGTTTCAGGTACTAGTTCCATATAATTATTATTTTGTATTTGAAATTGTTTTATCATTATGTGATTTGTTCATGTACCTTTTCCCTTAAATGTTTTATTTGCTAGTCTGCTGTTGAACTGTTGAAATTTATCTTGACTGTTTATTGGAAAGGGACATGCTTGTATAGCATATGAGGGTTACATGTGTGTGTGTACCCTTTGTACTCAAAGAAAAATCAAAGGATGTCAATGAAATTTAAATTTTGACTACTATTAAGTAAAAGATTGCTTTATGGCCAAATAAAGGGAAACAAATATGACAAGCAATTTCTCACATTTGTTCCCTCAGTCTTTGTGTTTCATGGTTAAATTAAAGGAATCAATTGTGGCAAAAGCAGAAATTGCTTGTAACAAACAATTTCTTTTTTTGAGACAATAGTTCCTTTAATCTTTGATTAAATTTATTTGAATTTTATTTTATTTATGAGGTAAGGTGTTAAACAATTGTCTGCTGAAGATATGTGTACTCTTATATAACTCATGTAAACTTAAGAAATATCTAAAATTTAACATTTAAGACAATAATGGGCGAATAACAGAATATGTTTATTGATTTCTTGTATTTTATGGCACATACTATTGATTTAGGAACATACACCATTTTCAATATTGTACCAATAAATCTGTGACAAATGATTCATTTGTAACCTTATTGTTTATTCCACTCCTGTTGGTAATGTCCTCAATCAACTCAACAGCATCTCCAGGGTTCTGTGCAATACTATAGTGAGTCCTTCTTGAATGTGAAGCACTTACTTTTGATGATTGCAGTTTAATGTTGTGTCAACAATTTTTAGCTATGTTATGTCTCTCCTTGATGCACAAGTTCTCGGCTAGGGGTCTAAAATATCTTGCCAAGTAACTCTCCAATGAAACCAGAGGTAAAGGTTGGGCTAAAGTATGGGATCACCAACAAACACTTACTATGGTATTGCACTGAGGTGCAGATATTAAGTAACCAGGAGAAAGACCTTCATTGAAATAATATTTCTTGTTTTGTCATAATGGCATTTTAACCCGAATTTGCTAAGACAGAACAATAAATGGTCCAGCAGGTGGCATTGATTAAATAGCAATACAGAGGTTGAAACTCCTTGGCCATTAGAGTTGTTGGATGTTTTAATGAAGCTGTGTGACCTAGTGGTTAAGGTGGTGGACTTAGAACTTGGGGTCCTGGGTTGGAACCCGACTGATACCTTTGGTTTCGTGGGAGAAGCCTTTGGCAAGTCACTTCAGAGCCCTTGCCTAGTACTGGTGGATCCAGGAATATCCATAGAAGTCACAAGCTTATCCTGTACCAAATGCCAAACTTTCTGCTACAAAGGTTTTGATGGTTCCAGACTTTATGAGGGTTCAATGCAAGACTTGAGTGTTTCAAAAATATGGCAATACTGCTGCGGTAGTGTGTCGGACCGAGTTTCGACCATTCATTGATTCACAGTACAGTACAGTACTTGTAATGATCTCGGAAATGGAATCAAGAGTGATAAATCTAAGTTGTAAGAACTTGTTTCACATTCAATATAAAATAGACTAAACCATATTCTTGCATAGAAATCTTGATATAGGGATATGAAACATAAATTAAACATAAACTAAAAATCATTTATGTTAAATATTCTTTGAGAGAGCTTCCATGTTTGTATCCCCACGCCACACCATAGAAAACAACTGTCTTTCCATATCGAGAGATTCCCATTAGCAAACATTAACGACATTTTACCAGTTTGTTGCAGAGGACTTGAAAACACTGTAGGAAAAGTAAAATTACTCTTAATGAGCAAAATCTCCTTTTCCCAAAATGTGTTTTGCCCTATCAGAAGATTATTTTTCAATTTCATCACATTTTGTTAATGGGTACCCATAACCAAACAATAACGACATTTGGCCACCTTGGTGCAGACAACTCTTGAAAGCATAGTGTGTAAAGTAGAATTAGCTCTTGACAAGCAAGTTTTCCTTTTCCACCAATGTTTTCTACCCTATTGAAGATTAATTTTCAATTTCATCACATTTTGAAACGTCATCTGCAAATTCTTTCAATTTGAGACAGTTTAAAATTTGGCGTTTGGTAAAGGGTTAACCCCTTGTTCAGCAATATGTTTATCGTCTTTCCACAGCTCACTGACATAGCTTTAGAAATCATTTGTGTTTAATATTCTTTGAAAGAGCTTCCATATGGGATTCCCCACCCCACACCATAGAAAACAACTGTCTCTCCCTGTCTAACGATTCCCTTCGACCAACCTCCGTAGCCGTCATAACCATCGTTTTTATCACACCAATGGCCGCAGCGTCCCCTTTACAGTGCTCTTTCAACCACTTCACCCCTTCATCAGCAATGTCTTCATTGTCTTTCACCAACTCACTCACATAGCCTATATCTTTCGCATATTCTGAATCCATAACTTTACCTGACGATAACAGATAGAGGGCTTTATCGCGACCGAGAAGATTCACAAGTCTGGTACAGCCACCCCACCCTGGGGCTATATTTAACCTTATCTGAACGTAACCTATTTTCGATCGTTCCGTCATTATACGAAAGTCACATGCTGTTGTAAGCTCCGCACCTCCTCCGAGGGCATGTCCGTCAATTGCAGCGATGCTGATTATTGGGAGATTATGAAGTCTCGATGTGACATTGTGCATGAAGTCAGCCATTTTGCTGCCATCGGTTCCCTGCATTAACCTCTGAACAGTGTCAAGGTCACCACCGGAGCAGAAGGTACCCCCTTCTCCCACCAAAACGACACCCTTACCAGCATTCCAACTTTTAAGTTCTGTTACACATCTCTCCAAGTCTAGCATCATTTTACCTAGGAAGGAAATCGAAGAAAATGCATATCATTATCATGCTGATTGCATACCCACATGTATATAATTGATCAAAGGTGAGAGAAAAATACCATGTTGAATTTATTTAATTGTAGGTCAAAATTAAATATTCGCAGAGTCTGGTTTTGTGCGCTTCAAGTGACTATTTGAGCTAATTAGGCTCACCATTACTCATGACTAGAGTCATACAGTAGTTGTCCCTCATTGGCTTCATATGGCCTTGCAGTAGCAATTGTTGTTTGTTGATATAGGGTTAAATGCATTATCAACAATATTTTGCTTATGTACTACGGCTTTTCGGATTTACCAGCACTTGGTTATAGCCATAAAGTGCATGAGAGGTGCATGTGGGGCTTGAACTTGGGACCTCAAATTCTAAGTCAGCAAACTAAACGACGAGGCAAAAAAAATACAAAATAAAACATGACAAGTCTCTTACATTGCATTTTAAAGGTGCGCTTTGCACTAACCTGTGTACTAACACTTCAAGGATTGTGGGTAAATCAATCTATAAATAGAGATGTTGTTGCTGTGACGTGACGTCACAAGCCAGCACTCAAACCAACATATGCACAGATATTGTTCTTCCAAGAAAAACTCTTTTACATTTTTTTCTATTTGCAAGCTTGATATTGATTCAAGCATTATACTAACTTGATTTATAGTAATAACATGTTACAATCAATTCCTTGGGTTATATGTTTTTATGTTCATGTATGTTTCTACTGTGATGTGGTGCGTAGATACACAAAAATCCATATCGCGCTGTGATGAGTCATAGTACAGGGGTATGTCGTTACTGATGATGTAGACCCCTGAACAGGATGAGTCTCTTGTACAAAACATGACATCTACAGTCAGAAATCCTGCCTGAAACTTACCTGAGAAAGCATTCCTTTTCTCTGGATGGTTCATCCGAATGACAGCTATGCCTGATTGGTCATCCTTTTGTAGGTCCACAGAGCCGCCCTCTAATTGAAGGAGTTTGAGACGAAAATCATCCTTGATTGGAAAAGCTCGAGAGCTCATGAGGCGTACCATACTCCTCTGTAGTAACGACACCATTACTCTGTCAAAAATATATTCGTTTGTGATTAGTCTAGGTGTATGGTGTTTAACACCCTATCAACAATTTTTTATTTATGCTAGGGCTTAGTCTCAATAATGATCCGTGAACAAAGATTTTTTCATCATTTGGACATTTATCGTGCTTCGGTTCGAAGGCGTCAGTCAAAATAGCAATAGCCTGTTGGACCAGTTATCTGGACTAGTGTAGCGTTCATTGAACGTTTATGCAAATTAGGACCTAATGCTTTGTTTGAGAGAACATGCTGGAACATATATAGACAACACAATCGCTCAGTGTATGATAATGTTTTTCACTGATCGGATGTGTTTGTGTCTTTGAGAGGTTCATTTGCTCGGTTTGTTACATTGGTGGCAGCGATGGGATTAAGACCTCTCCTTCTATCAAAGTTGCCTTCCCCACGTGTTTCCCAAAGGCCAAGACTCGGGCCGAGTCTTCACGGATGTGGGAGTTATGTAACATTCTTTGAACGTTTATCCAAATTAGAAACCTAATGCATTGTTTGAGAGAACATCCTGGTTCATATATATAAAGACAACACAATCGCTCAGTGTATGACAGTGTTTTTCACCAATGGGATATGTTTGTGTCTTTGAGAGGTTCATTTGCTCGGTTCGTGACACTAGTAAAGGCTTTCCTGGATCAACAAGTACAAGGCTAAGGCTGAGCCCCTCTGAAGTGACTTGCTAAAGGACACTCCAACAAAACCAGAGGTGTTGATGGGGATTAAACCTGGGTGAGACACCCGAGTCCTAAGTCTGCCACATTACCCACTACGCCACGCAGGATCCTTTTAATCAGTCAGGCAGAAACCATGTGGGAAAAAGGAGACATTGCTGGTTAAGAGCAATGTTGACATTTCCCACAATGTTTTCCAGAGTCGTCTTCAACAAACCAGTTGGTCAAATGCCGTTATTGTTTGGTAATTGGTTAAGTGTCCCTGTCTAGATAAAACGAATGTTTACAAGGTCAGTCATCGTCCTTGCACTGTTCGCATTGTGAGGCAGAGCTTAAATAAAACAACCAAAGCAGTACAACTCTTAACCCATTCCCAACAACATTTGACCATTTTGTTGCAAGCGACTCTGGAAAACATTGAGGGAAAAGGAGAAATTAATCTCAACAAGCAATTTCTCCATTTCCCACAATGTTTTCTGCCCGATTCAATTATCTTTCAATTACATCGCACTTTGAAATATCGTATGCAAGATCTTTCAATTTGGGACAGTCGGAAATTTGGCGTTTGGTAAAGGGTTAAATTTATGTCTGGATCATCTGCACTACGTCCTCTAAACTAAACTCAACTGCTCGACTTGAGATACAGTTCAAATAATTCGAGCCTAATAGAAGATTTGGTCATGAATTGCAACTTATTGCAAGTGTTAATGATACCTTTATTTGTATTTCAAGTCAGGTTAGACAATTAACGGCGAGAGATTTACTTGCGTGTGCAGTCAACTTTTGTAGAGTACGATATAAACTCTGAACGAATTCGTTATTGTTGTTGTTGTCATTGCATGTTGTAGTTGTAACATATCCCGAACCGCCCATTTAATTTACGTGATACTTCTTTCATTTGACAGTGTTTTTATCCACTCATTTTGAGAGATAATATTTAGAGATCATAGCAACGAAAAGTTGAAAATTGCTCACAACGAAAAGTTCCTACTTGTGCATACTTGTGCATACGTTTTCAATCTATAAGTCAAATAAATTGATTAATTCATTGCAGCTTAATTGTTTTTATCTATTTCAAAGGCCTTATACAAATAAGGTCTTTGATCTATTTGTAACTATAAAACTTGTTTTCATTATTCTGCATAGCAATTTCAGTACTGCCGAAAAATGTGGATAAAATGATCCGCCCCTGAACCACCGTTTTTGTTTGTTATCTTCATCTGATTGCAACAGAAGTCTCAATAAATATCCTCCACTTTTATGTGTGCGATCCATGTAGTCGGCCCACTGCTCTATGAGCAAGATGTGCCTGAATATTCCCCCACTTTGATGTGTGCAATCCATCTTGTTGCTACTGCTCTATGGGCAAGATGTGCCTGAATATCCCCCCACTTTTATGTGCGCAATCTATGTTGTCTGCCAACTGCTCTTTGAGCAAGATGTGCCCGAATATCCACCAATTTTTATGTGTGCAATCTATGTTGTCTGCCCACTGCTCTATGAGCAAGATGTGCCTGAATATCCCCCAACTGTTATGTGTGCAATCCATCTTGTTGCTACTGCTCTATGAGCAAGTTGTGCCTGAATATCCCCCACTTTTATGTGTGCATTCCATGTTGCCAGCCCACTGCTCTATGGGCAAGATGGCCTGAATATCCCCCCACTTTAATGTGTGCAATCAATGCTGTTGGCCCACTGCTCTATGAGCAAGATGTGCCTGAATATCCCCACACTTTGATGTGTGCAATCTATATTGTCTGCCCAATGCTAGATGAGCAAGATGTGCCTGAATATTCCCACACTTTAATGTGTGCAATCAACGTTGTTGGCCCACTGCTACCCCGCCACACACACACTTTTATGTGTGCAATCCACGTTGTTGGTACTGCTCTATGAGCAAGATGACCTGAATATCCCCCCACTTTTATGTGTGCAATCCATGTTGTCTGCCCACTGCTCTATGAGCAAGATGTGCCTGAATATCACCCCACTTTTATGTGTTCAAATATGTTGTCTGCCCACTGCTCTATGAGCAAGTTTTGCCTGAATATCCCCCACTTTTATGTGTGCAATCCATGTTGTCTGCCCACTGCTCTATGAGCGAGTTGTGCCTGAATATCCCCCACTTTTACGTGTGCAATCTATGTTGTTGGCCCACTGCTCTATGAGAAAGATGTGCCTGAATATTCCCCCAATTTTAAGTGTGAAATCCATGTTGTCTGCCCACTGCTCTATGAGCAAGATGTGCCTGAATATTCCCCCCACTTTGATGTGTGCAATCTATGTTGTCTGCCCACTGCTCTATGAGCAAGATGTGCCTGAATATTCCCCCCATTTTTGTGTGTGAAATCTATGTTGTGGGTACTGCTCTATGAGCAAGAAGTTCTTAAATATCCCCCACTTTAATGTGTGCATTCTATGTTGTATGCCCAATGCTCTATGAGCAAGATGTGCTTGAATATCCCCCTCTTTTATGTGTGCAGTCCATGTTGTATGCCCACTGCTCCATGAGCAAGTTGTGCCTGAATATCCCCCACTTTAATGTGTGCATTCTATGTTGTATGCCCAATGCTCTATGAGCAAGATGTGCTTGAATATCCCCCTCTTTTATGTGTGCAGTCCATGTTGTATGCCCACTGCTCCATGAGCAAGTTGTGCCTGAATATCCCCCACTTTAATGTGTGCATTCTATGTTGTATGCCCAATGCTCTATGAGCAAGATGTGCTTGAATATCCCCCTCTTTTATGTGTGCAGTCCATGTTGTATGCCCACTGCTCCATGAGCAAGTTGTGCCTGAATATCCCCCACTTTAATGTGTGCATTCTATGTTGTATGCCCAATGCTCTATGAGCAAGATGTGCCTGAATATCCCCCTCTTTTATGTGTGCAATCCATGTTTTATGCCCACTGCTCCATGAGCAAGTTGTGCCTGAATATCCCCCAGTATAATGTGTGCAATCCATGTTGTTGGCCCACTACTCTTTGAGCAAGGTGTGACTGAATATTCCCCCACTTTTATGTGTGCAATCCATGTTTTTGGTACTGCTCTATGAGCGTGTTGGCTCTTCCATGTGTAAGCCTTCTAGAATCTTGCATCCCACTGATCTATTAGCTTTATATAGTTTACTGAGAATGTATATTTACCAGGTATATATATTTTTTATATATATATATATTGGTTTTACATCGCATCAACATTATTTCAGGTATGTAGCGATGCATGACTCTTAATGATGGAGGAAGACCCCATGCGCAACTGCCCGTAAGGGCTGATCAAGACAGTTGAACCATCGGCATTCCGTAAGTCAGTCGGGAGACTGCCTCTCATGAAAATCCACTGAGAATGTATCTTTCATTTGTTGAATACTTTCTGACAAGTACTTGAACAATTTTCATTCATTATAAATGTTGTCCTTTGTTGCCTCAATTTAAACAAAGGGCGATTGTTGCTAATCAAAGACATGGATGTCCAAATCTACTTGAATACTTGAAACCTTTTGATTTAAAGTGGTCCAATTTAAGTTTCGGAAAACACTAGACAAAAGGGGACAATAAACCTTTGGTTTTTTTTTAAAGCTCTTTATAAGCATTTTCTATTTTTGTCACAATAATTTCAAAAGGAAAGGAAAATTTGTTCATTAAGATGAAAATCATTGTGAGAAAATTCTCTTTTAATCACAATGATTACTTATGGCATCTGTTGGATTATAAACTCAAATGTTTTGTATTGAGGGAAATACCAAAATTAACATAAACAAAAATATGTTACTTCACTTTATTTTCTACTTTTTCAAGTATATAACACAAACCTAAAACAATTACCAACATTTAATGGTAATAAAATGTAAGATGTGATTTAAGTTGTAGCCGTTATCTATGCTTTGACTTTGGTGCTTTATCGAGTCCTTTTAGAAATCGTCTAGGAATTTTGTATTGATCTGAAAACAAAAGAGATCATTAAGTACACTTTCCTGGAATTCAACTGTGTATTAAACAAGAGCTGTCTGTAAGACAGCATGCTCGACTATTTGGCTATGTCAGAGAGGGTTATAGGTCAGTTAAATATTATTGTTTCTAAAATATGAGGGTGCAAACAATGATTCCCTACAATAGCTGTTCAGAAACAACCATGCATGCAAAGTTTTAACCAAGAATTTATAAGTACAAAGGACCACATAATTAGCTTGAATTAAAAACAAGAGATTTGAAACTTGGTCAGATTTTGACCCTAAACATATGTGTGAAGTATCAACCCATTTCATACAGTGGTTCATGAGATACAAACTTGCAAGCAAAAACTTAACCAAGATAATTTTAAGTACAAAAGGCTGCATAATTTGCTTAAATACAAAATTAGAAATATGAATCTTGGCCAGGGACCTTAAAGTATGCCCGTGAACACATGTGTGAAGTACCAAGCCATTCCATACAGTAGTTTATGAGACACAAACTTGCAGGTAAAAACTTAACCAAGGTGTGACGCCGACAGCAATGCCGACGCCCAGGTGAGTAGTATAGCTCTCCTTATTCTTCGAAAAAGTTGAGCTAAAAATTATTCAGTCATCGGGGATTTGTATGGTGTTTAATGCTGAATCAACAATTCTTCAGTTATGTACAGCTTTTCTAGATCCAACAGCACTAGGCTAGGGCTTAGAAGTGACTTGCCAAAGGTCAATCTTGCGAGACCTGAGGTGTTGGTGGGGCTCGAAAATTTGGCATCTGATAAAGAATTAAGCTGCAAGGTGTCTTGAATACCACAATTCTGTCCCCTTTCATTGTGGATGTTTAACACAAGATTTACTGCATACTGTACCTACTTATTGACAAATTAACAATTAATTAATTACTGTACTTACTAATTAATAAATCTGCGACAAAGTTGACTTGATTGCCCTGAACAATGACTTGTGGACCTTTGTTTTTCTGGGGTGATGGGCTGACAGAGGCACTGCAAGCCATTTTTACCTGGATGGTGTGTCCAAATTCTTTTGGGTCGATTCCAAATGTGTCCAGATTTTCTATCACAGTTGCCTTTTAAATATAAAAAGTAAATAAGGGATATTTACTTTTGGAAAACTGAGCGTTTGATGCTTTTCTTAATAAAACAAGTGTGCAGACATACAGTGATGTCTCGATAATCCGAACACGTCCGTCCCATACAAAATTTCCGGGTTATTGAATCTTTCGGACTAATGAAGCAGGGCCTGGTCATATACAGTCTATATGTCTATTACCAAACGTCAAGTTTTCTACTGTCCCAAATTGAAAGAGATTGCAGACAGCATTTTAAAACATAATGAAATTCAAAAATATTCTTCTGATATGGCAGAAAACATTGTGGGTAAAGGAGAAATTGCTCGTCAAAAGTAATTTCTACTTTACCCACAAGGTTTTCAAGAGATGTCTGTAAGAAACTGGTCAAATGTGGTTATTGTTTGGTAATTGGTTAGGCAAATTACTGCACAATAATTCCGTTCCCTTACAATTTCATTCGGATTGAGAGACATCCGGATCATCGGAGTCCGGATAAACAAGGCTTCACTGTACAGTCAAACTTGTGTTAAGAGGCCAGCCTATGGGACAGAGTAAATTGGCTGTTTAAGATAGGTTGGCTGCTTTAACACAAATTGATGTACACTATAAATCTAACAATGGGACTTTCTGTAGTGGCTGTTTAAGGCAAGTTGGCTGCTTAAAAGGGTGGCTGCTTAACACAAGTTGGACTGTATTTAGAAATCACCGTTACAAAAAGAGAAATGGTTTGAAATGCAGCATTTTCTTTTGTCCAAACATTAAAAATATGTAACCATACATAAATCATAATTTTGTCTGCTGTTACGTTGCTTTAGACGGTGATAAAAGGAATAACTGCTTGTAACAAAGCAAGTTCTTATACCAAAACGGTGTTTACCAAATGATATCTATCATACATCATAGTTGAGATCTGCTGTTGCATTGCTTTAGACTGTGAAGAAAAAAAACAGCTTGTAACAAAGCAATTTCTTTTGTCAAAAAAGTGACTACAAAAAACACATAGATGTTATTGTTCATACAGGTGTACGATTGGCAGGTCATGTAAAAAGAGGAAAATAGCTGGGAGTCAAGGGTACTCTACTTTAGGTATAATCCGCAACAAAACCTGATCATTCACAGTTTCTGCAAGGCAATGCCATCTGAATGCAGGGTTGTCATTAAGAGCCAGCTGCCGGCCATTTTGTCCGCTTCAAATAACTTTTTGTTCATCTCAAATAACAATAAAAAATTAAAGGCAGTCATAGAAACTAGTTAAAACACCTTATTTTTTATGGGTTTATGGGTGTTTGCTTCATTGCCCTTCTCAAATGGGCAATTGGCCTCTTACTCCAAAAATAAATGACAACCTTGTGATAATATTTGTACTGCTTGCGTGAAATCTCTCGATTTCTGACCTCGCTAGTATTCTCATCATTTTAAATTTTTAAGATTTCATTCATAAAAATACTATTGTTGCCATTTTCTCAACACCTTTCTTGTGTTCTCATCATTTCAAATTAAAGATTTTATTCATGAAAATACTAAAGTCGCCATTTTCTCGGCAGTAAATGCCTAAATGAATGGCAGCAGCTCAATAGATGAGGCATATCTTTCTCCACCTCCATCTAAACCTTGTATGGTTTAAAATGTAATAGATATACATGTAGTGTTGTTTCTCAAGTTTTTACAATGTTTTCAAGTCATTATCCTAAATAAAAGTGCTATTCAAATTAAAATAGTTCATCTGCTGTTGGTTTCAATTTGACTAGCCACAAAAAATCCACATAAAGGGGATAGTTCAGAGGTCAGAGATAGTACAAACCTTTTTATTGGACGCTCTCTGGACAACATCGATTTTGATTGGCTCCAGGGTCTTTTTCTGTATCACTGCTGGCTGGCCATGTAACTTGATTTCAAAAACATGTGACATTTTCTTTAGGAACCTACAATTAAAAAAAGTCCTGTCCTCCTCGTTGTTCTCCTTTTTTTTTCTAACCCTTTACCAAACACCAAATTTTCCACTTTTCCAAATTGAAAGAGTTTGCAGACGACATTTTAACATGTAATGAAACTGGAAAAAAATCTTCTGATAGGGTAGGATACATTGTTGGAAAAGAAGAAATTGCTCGTCACAAGCAATTTCTCCTTTTCCCACAATGATTTCCAGTCGTCTGCAACAAACTGGTCAAATGATGTTATTATTTGGCAATGGCTTAATCAATTAATTAATTATTCATGTGTAGGGATAAGGGAAATTTAAGGGAGATATAAGTTAGTTTAAAAGTGTCTTATCGTCTTCATGAAAATTATTGTAGATGTAAAAAACTAGATTTCTCATAGAGTATCGATGGTTAGAGTTGTGAATCGGATATGATATAGGGCAAGGCGTAGGAATAATATCCGGTGAGCCATTTATTCTCATGGGAATCAAACCCACAACCCTTGTGTCACCAGGCTGACACTCTACCCATGGATCATGTCTTCCACTCAATGTAAGAGGAGGTGTAGTATTAAGTAATGAATGGTGTTTTAAGGCATATCCACAGCTCAGGTCATTTAGTGCGCATTATGATGATGTGGATAAACTTAGCAAATTATTTACAAGGTAAAATGTATTTGGTTTAAGAAAAATAGATAAGAATCAGTAATGAATGAATGATAATAAATAGAAAACTTGTAATGAGTTAACGATAGAAGAATGAATGAATGAATGAATGAAAGAATAAATGAATGAAAGAATGAATGAATAAATGAAAGGATGAATGAATTATTGAAGTAGTATTTAGTATTATGGACTCAAGATTGGACAACCCTAATTTGATTCCTCTTGGCGGTTCTTTGTTTCATCATGGAGAGTCCTTGGGCAAGACATGTTTTCCTACTCTTATGCTGAAAGATTACCAAGGAAACATGTACTTTACTTCTCAAAAGAATGAGCTGTGTGGGAACCGTGGTCCAATGGTAGGGCGCCGGCTTCGGGATCGGAGGGTCCCAGGTTCGAATCCCGGCCGATTCATCGGAATTTTCTTGAGCAAAACAATGCGTCCTAAATTGCTCCTCTCCACCCTGGTGTATAAATGGTACCTGTGAGGGAATTAACCAATGTGCCTTTGCTGCATTTGCGCCATATATGAATGGCCGGTTTATCAACCAGTGATCAGGTAGGTAATTGTAAGTTGCCTGAATATGCCAAGCAAACCCTACCTTTACCTTTTTTTACATTTAGCTGTATATTAATGGAAGACTGGTCCAGGGGTAGAGCTTAGGCCTCTGGACACCAGGGTCGTGGGTTCAAACCCTGTGACAAGCGGGTCCTGCCTTGCAACCTTCTATTAATCCACATTCGGCACAAGCACTGGTTGTAATCTAAGAAGCGGAATCGAGAGAGATTGATCTAAGTTATATGAACTTGTTTCACAACCAATGGAAAATAATTAAGTATAAACTAAGCTAACTGATGGAAGATTAAGAAAGATAACTCACCTTGAGAACAGGTCATCCCATTTGAGTGTAGATTTATCTCCCTCTTCCCTCCGCAGAGCAATCTCTGCCAATATTGGGTCTAGCACAACTTCCCTGTTCAATAAACAAATTAGTAGTCAGATTACTATATTGGCCCCATCAATCTTTGTGAGATACTCTTAAAAGAAAATTTGTCACAAGCCAGCTTTTGTTAAGGAATGCCCCAGCCTAAAAATCATAACTTGAAGCCTGAATTAAACATCCTCAACATGAACAAAGAGGGAAAATCTAAAATCTCAAAGCCTGAAATCAGGACCAGGCCTGAAAATTAGCAGGCCTGGGTCATCTTATATGTTAATGTAGAGATAGAGTTTTACACATTTATTTGAGACAGGCTGAAGCACACTCAAACCACTTGGACTTGGGTATTGTCTACAGAAATTTGCAGGAAATACTTGGGTATTGATCAGAGTACAGAACTCAAAATTACATGGCACCTGTATGCATGGGTTCAAGTCTCGGAGACAGCAGTTGAACTTTAATAAGAGGTAGTTTCCCTGTTGAATTATGTAATAACAATGGTTCTCTAGACTTCACAAGCCCCTATGAGCAGTTGAGTAAGGAGTCTTTCACAGGCATTACAACTTAACTGAGAGTCAGGCATTACAACTTAACTGAGATTATTTTGATGCAATGTAAAACCCATATATATGTTTCTAATATAGTAAGATAAATAAAATGAGAGGCTCAAACAAATGTTTGAATGAGAGTTAATAAGTTACCCTTTATTTGTTTCATGCTGTAAGTTATGTTTTCTCACATATTCCGTTACAGTTTGCCTCATCTCCATAGTGGTGAGTACATATTTGTGGCTGAAAGAGAGACAAACATGTTGAGATTGATAAAAAAAAACATGTTGACCAAAAATCAATGAATTTGTCTATATTGCAGAAAAACACCCAGACAAATCTAACAATTATCTCATATGAGATATGATACAATGTTCAATTGAAAAGCAATTGCAGAAAAGACTTGAGTATGAAAAGTATTAAAAGAAAGAAATCCTTAATAGTGAAAGTTGCTAATAAACACTTGTAACAAAAGCATAAATTGCCAATCTCAAGTAAGCAATTACAGTCTAACTTGTGTTAAGCAGCCACCCTTTTAAGCAGCCAACCTGCCTTAAACATCACTACAGAAAGTCCCATTGTTAGATTTATAGTGTACATCAATTTGTGTTCAGCAGCAAACCTGTCTTAAACAGCCAATCTACTCTGTCCCATAGGCTGGCCTCTTAACACAAGTTTGACTGTAATTCTTTTGTAATAATTGCTTGAGTTCTTGGCTACAGTATGAGGCTTAATGCTGTCTAAACAGTACTTCATTTATCTAACAGCCTTCCTGGATTTCACCATTACAAGGCAGGGCTCTGTAGAATCTTGTCTAAGGGAACTCCCACAAAACATTGTAGTGCAACTAGTTATGATGGAACCCAGGACCCTCCTCTAAATGGAGAGGAACTTTATAAGCTTTTGCTTTTGTTCCAATCCGTTTCACTAAATTGTTTGTTATGTATATAATATTTATTGAATAAAATATATTAAAACTAAAAGATCCTACACACTAGGCTACGCAGGACCCCCCTAAATATCACTACAAAGTGGTCAAAGCAGACTGAAACTATCACAGGATAACCTGATAAAGCTGCTTCGTGTAGGTATGACAGGTCTGTAAAACACATTGATACATGTTGTCTACTAACTGCTGTATAAGGTGAGCATAAGGTCACAAGGTCACGAGGTCTGAGGGACGGGCTGTCACTACAAGGTCTCAAACTTTCTTACCGATTTACAAGTGTCCTTAACCCTTTCTCAAACAATAACGACATTTTACCACTTTGTTGCAGACGACTTTAGAAAACGTTTTGGGAAAAGGGGAAATTGCTCGTAATGATAGGTGACACATATCCTGACTCTGTGGACGAGTCACTTGCCCGCACTGTTGGTTCAGGTGCCTCAAACCCTCAGTCTAAGCTCTAAAGTGTCTTATTGAAGGACACTCCTACGAAACCAGCAGTACCAGTTGAGCTCATGTCAAAAGCTCCCAGTTTACAATTTCAAAACTTTAACCACTGCGTCACGCAAACCCTTAAACCTTTTACCAGATGCCAATTTTCAACTGGCCCAAATTGAAAGAGTTTGCAGACGACATTTCAAAATGTGATGAAATTGGAAAATAATCTTCCAATAGGGGAATCATTGTGGGAAAAGGAGAAATAGCTTGTCTTGTCTGCAACAAACTGGTTTAATGTCGTTTTTGTTTGTTAATGGGTTAATAGATGGTGATGACGATGAAATATGACAAAAATGGTTTAAAACATTACCCGATACCAAACTCCTTGAATAAAGGTAACACTTCAGCAGTAACAGCAAACATCTCTGTAATGATAGGTGGCACGTATCCAGACTCTGTGGCTGAGTCACTTTCTCGTACTGTTGGCTCTGGAGCCTCAAACCCTCGCAATCTGGAACAACACAAGAAAATGACCAGTTGTGGAGGACAGTGGTCCATGGGTAGAGCAACAAGGGCTATCTGTCTAAGTTGTAAGAACTTGTTTCACAATTGATGTAAAATAAATAAGTTTAAACTTAAGAAAATGGCCAGCCGTCAAATCCCTGCCCCAAATTTTTCTTGAAGTTTATTTCACAAAACTATTTAAAGCAAGGTTCATGTCCATTGGTATATACACATTTCCATTCGTTAAACTGCTATGAATGTTAATATTGTGGTGTTTGGCGATTGGTCAATAACAAGGGATTGAAACATATGTGGGTTTTTTTTCATTCATATTCATATCTATAAGTGTTTTACATCACATCAACATTATTTCAGTAATGTTATCAGATAAAAAGTTTTTTCTAGTTGATTGAATTTGGAAAAGAGTTTAGATTCCAACCATTGTTACCAATGGCAGCTCACATTCATTGAGCGTGCAAGCTAACCAAATTATGTTTTGCATAATAAAGCGATCTTTGTGAAAGATGTATTGGGGAAAAACAATGTGACTTAACAAGGGATTATGCGTATCTTGTAACATCTAATATAGCTAGTTTGTTTACATAAAGTTAAATGCTGTGTCAACAATTTTTAGTTATATGACTGCTTTCCTGGATTCACCAGTACTATGGAAGGGCAGAAGTGTCTTTGTAATATGAATAGTATATAGTATAAGTGAATATAAGAGGGATACGAGATGATAAAGATATACTACTTACAGTTCATGAGATTTATCTACTTCTTTGATACCATCCACACCTTTGGATATAGCTGTTAGACTTATGATACCATTTTTTTCCTGTTGCTGAAGGAATTTTGATAACTGAAATCAATATAATTCAGAAACTTAACCATTATTCAACAAACACTGAACATTCCTTAGGAAAATGCTTGTTGTATCATAAAATGTATCTAATATATTTTTTAATTGAAGCAGAACCAAAATAAATAGAATCTTCAAACCTCAACATCATAAGGTAAACAGGATGAGGTCTGTTCGTTTCTCTAACTCTTCAAGACTCCCATTTGATGATTCACATGATGCCCTATGAAATTGTCCAAAAAATTATTAATTTGTGTTGCATCTGCAAGAGCAAACCTTAAAATATGTCATACTTGACAAGTTAATCATGTTTGAATTCACACAACCCACTATGCATCATGGAACATTGGACCGAATGTAGGCAATATTATCGTTTTTGTCAAGCGGGTCACATGATTTCCCAATCAAGTGTGCCGATTTTTGTTCATGTATTTAACCCCTCCGCAATTTATAACGCCCTCGGGCATTGTTCAACACAGGGTTAATAATCTACAGACTAATTTTGGGCTTATGCTATACATGTACTGTAAAGCCTGTAGAATGCCATATCTCTCTGTAGTATGATTATTTCATTAAATCTTAACCCTTGTAGTGCTGGATAATTTTCTAAAAATATATTCTTGTGTCTTAAGCTTTCCAAAACCTAATATCTGATCAATTTTGATTAGGAAAGATACTCAGAGTAGTAAACAGGTTAGATCACAGGTCAGCAGCCAATTTACTTGGCGGCTGGCCTGGATCCAACCTGTTTGCATAAGCATGAAGTCGGTTCCAGCACTACAAGGGTTAATTTGCTATGGGTCCAGAAAAACTCTATCTGGTCCAAAACAGGCATTTACTGTTTTGTGTACTATCATATTAACCTTTTCACTACCTATAGCGCCTGTTACATCTGGCACACTTTAAGCACCTTATATACCATATCTGCTATTAATAAACAGCGTAATATGGTTTTATGTATAGAGGTACTAGGTACAATATAGAGTAGAGAAGGTTGGTATATAGTTTACTGTGAAACTTGATATCGATTTCTATGAATTAATGATGTCATTTGAGCGTCTGTTACAGGTGGTGCAGGGGTAAATTCTGCCTTTTTCCCATTCTTTCTACATTTTCCCTTGGATTACGAGAGAGTTACACGGTCTTGTAGTGAAAAGGTTGAGATAAAAAGTCAAAAGAAACTAAGATCTACCTTTTTGTATGTAGATTTCTTTACATCCAAAGATTTTCCAAGCGGACTGTGAAACAAGAAAAAAGTAAATGTAACAGTAGAAGCCTTGCAAATGTACAGACCTTTGATGCAATGGAATTTAACTTTCTTCCATTAGGAAGATTACTTTAACTTAAAAACGTATCATAAAACACATGTAAGAACTATCATGTGAAGTTTTTAAACATTTGAATGTAGCACACATCTTTCTTTTCTAAAATGCATTACAATTAACAAAAAAAAATTTGGTCATGTGAACTTTGTAGACATTTGATTGTTGAACATATTTCTTCCTTTGAAATTTATGACAAAATACCCTATAAAACCTAGTCATGATTACATTGTTAATCAAAATGCTGATAGTGCTGAAGGACTAAGGTGCGTTTAAAGCAATGTTTGAAGATACATTTGAAAATGTCTTTGGGCAACATCTCGAGGAAAACAGCTGGGACTTTTACCACCATTACTATAATTATTATTTCTATGAACAGAGACTGAACGATTGTCTATTTTTTGAACATCACGACATTTTACGATTTCTTATGAGGCAACTGTTATAATGATATAAAGCAAAACAAAGCGAGTAAATCCGGACTACATTCCTAGTTCCAAGAAGGTATTAGTCCGCAGAGTGAAGGCGGATGTTTAATGAGTAAATGGGGTCAGACCGCTGTTTGTGAATCAATAAAGTACCGTCCCGTGAAATATGGTATGTAAATTCAATGGACTACGGTCTAAGGTACTAAGACCCTTAGTCCAAAAATTGATTGTTGTACATATTTCTATCTTCAAAATGTGAGACAAAACACTTACCAAAACTTGGTCATGTGAACTTTGTAAAACGTTCCTGATGGAATTGGAAGATCAGCTTTCTTCAGAGAATTTTTCAAAGCACACAGAAAACAAAATGTGAACATCTCATCCATTTCTTCTGTAAAATATAAAGGAAGAAATGTTGAAACTGTCATACTCCTCAGAGGTTGATAAGTTCCAAAACCTGGTTTTTAATATGGCATTTAACCCTTTCCCAAAAACAAGTTTTCGACTGTCCCAAATTGAAAGAGTCTGCAGACGACATTTCAAAATGTGATGAAATTGGAAAATGATCTTCTGATAGGGCAGAAAACATTGTGGGTAAAGGAGAAATTGCTCGTAACGAGCAATTTCTCCTTTGCCCACAATGTTTTCTAAATTCGTCTGCAACAAAGTGGTCAAATGTCGTTATTGTTTGGGAAAGGGTTAACACCATATTTTCAGTTCACCAGTGATAGACAAGAGCTTTGAAGTGTCTTGCCGAGGGACACTCTCATGCAACTAGAGGTACCAGTGGCTTATCAGGCGGGGTGGGGTGATCACGTGATCAATGATTACGATATAAAACAAATTCCAAATGGCGGGGGCGATGAATGAGCAGGTATTTAGGCTTTTTTTCAGCAGATTACTTTTGTTTTCCACTATGTTATATATGCCAACTTATATATGAACAACTTTCACTGGCTGTTGCTGAAAATTGATCATCGGAACATGGCGTATATAAAATAGTGGAAAACAAAAGTAATCTGCTGGAAAAATGCATATGTACCTGCTTATTCATCAGCGCCGTCATTTGCAATTTGTTTTGTAGCGTAAAAATTGATCAAGTGATCACCCCGTCTGTAAGAAAACTTACATTGTTTACCTTATTTCTATTTTAAAAAGCCCTGACCTAGCTTATGAGTTATGGGACCATCTTCATACGACCAAGTTAGACATTTCAATCAGTTTTATATCCATACCAAATAGGGTATATACCTTATAATACTATCACACATATATATAATGAATAACTATTGTTGATTTACAGAACAAATGGTAGACGATAGAAATTATTAAAACATTTGTTTGACCTGACATGAATCATTTAAGTGACAATTAATCAATAATTTGACCAAGGGACTTATAATAGAGCCTGAATGAGTCATTTTTGTACTTTGATCCAATCATGCTGATCAAATCTAATAAAAATATGATCAAAATTGTAATGGCTATGGCAACAATAAGATAGCTTACAAGATTTGACCAAGTGACCTTCTTTAGTCCCCAAACAGCCGCATCTGTGTTAAGACATGATCAAGATGTCGTGAAGAAATACATTCTTGGCAATCCTAATGGAAATTTGGTAAACTGTTTACCAAAAACCAAATTTTGACTGTCCCAAATTGAAAAGAGTTTGCAGATGACATTTCAAATTGTGATGAAATAGAGAAAATTTCCTTCTGATAGAGTTAAAAATACTGTGGAAAATGGAGAAATTGCTTGTTACGAAGTTGTCTGCAACCAAGTGATAAAATTTAAAATGTTTTCTAGAAGTTAACGATACAATTTTTGGTCAATAGAATGGCTATTTGAACAGTACAGTGTTCTCAATAAGAATTGGTTGAATGGCCAAAACAAAGTCTGAACAGGCAACTCTGAGGGGTTCCGTGGAGGTTCCTAACATCTCCTCAATTTTTGAACTGGCCAAAACAAAAGTTGAAGTGGTCACTTTGGCATACGGCCTCTTCGTATAGAGAACATTGACAGTAACAAAACTTTACTAACTGACCCATTCTTTCATACCACTCCACCCATAATTGATCTTAACCCTTTCCCAAACAATAACGACATTTAACCACTTTGTTGCAGACGACTCTAGAAAACATTGTGGGAAAAGGAGAAATTGCTCTTAACAAGCAATTTCTCCTTTTCCCACAAGGTTTTCTGCTCTATCTGAAGAATCTTTTTCAATTTCATAACATTTTGAAATGTCCTCTGAAAACTCTTCAATTTGGGACAGTCGAAAATTTGTCGTTTGGGAAAGGGTTAACCAAGACATTTTAAAAAGATTTATTAGAGGTAGAAATAACTAAGCCCACCTGGAGATGAAACTGACGTCACTTCTGAAGTTGCCTCATCATTGTGAGATTCTTCTTGGTTCTGCAGGGGAGCATCATCCTTAAAATAGGACATGCCATTTATCATAACATAACATACAATACACTTTATTTCACACATACATGTCTACATTACACATGGGGATAACTAACAATTTGCATTTTGATTTGAAGGTCTACAATGGGCACATTTTAATTAAGTATGCTAAAAAACAATATAGGTATGATATTTTTATGAAATAATCCCTGAAGAACTGATGTCGTTTGAGATATATGTTAAGTAATATATAAGATTCTGTATGTAAAACTGAATAAATGGCTCCCAAACCTTTTATTATTGCTATTTATCGAATCTCCGTAAATGAAACACACAGGGGCAGTAGAAGATTTCACGCACCCCCAGATCGTGTTATGTAAACAACACTGTCACCAATTGGGGTCTCCCTTTTTCTATATTTGGCCTAAAGACTATCGGCTATACATGCATTATAATATGCTACGCTGGGTCTTTGGTATGCCTATACCAAAGTTATCTCTAAATGCAATTGTACAGTGAAATAAAGCGAGATGTTTGTCCATAAGCATGATATAAAACCTCATTTAGACGCATTAAGACGCATTTGCAGCAGACGATCTTTAAACAACAATTTTTTGCCATGTTTTTTTTTTTCAGTATCAATTATCAATCATCATACCCAAATGTCAACTATAACAAAAGTGCCGTATAGTTTTCAGGTATAGAAAGAAGGGAGACCTGCTATTTGACTCTACGTGACTGCCATGTTACTGTTCGCAATAATATCCGATACTAGCCGAACGGTTCGGGTATATCCGTTGAATATTCAAAAAGAATATCGTTCTCGTCATCATCAATATATAAGAGGATTATAAGGAGTTATTCTTATATTGTTGGTAATTGTATACGACACATAACACCACAGACACGGTTATTTTGACTAATACGGACCTTCCATTGTAGACCAATTCACTTTAAATAATACAGTAAAGATTATATTGTTATTCATATTTGGAAAATACCGAAAAAATATTTTTTTCTATGTCAATCATATTGATATTTTTATCGATATAGTTAATCATAATTGAAAATAATCTAATTACATACTATTATCTTAAAATAAATCAATATCTTATTTGATGATGAACTGATTAGCAGGAAAGCATTTATGAAGGCAACACTATTCAATGTCATTCAATTCTTGTGTATCTTCTATCTATGGGTGCAGACCTGGCTAATTTGCTGCTGTAAATTCTATAGAAAAATGCACATTTGTTTCTTATGCCTCCAAAATTAAATAATATTTGAGGCATATTTCCATATGTGGTTTTAGACCACCAGTGAAATGCATAGAGAGGAGAAGGTCAAGCAAGTATGTGCATTTTTTACACAATTTTGGTTTTATAAGGACACCATGTAAAGAAAGTGTTGTCGAAAGACCCCTCAGCAAAATTACCAAAAAAACCTAGAATCCATCAAGTCTTCAGAGAAAAGCCTCAAGATGATCAGCCGTACCATTTTTTTGAATTACAAATCTCATAATAAGCAGTCTGGCAGTGTTCTCTTTAGAAAATATACACACATTTGAGACTTATTAGAGAATAATGGTTGAAAATCGGTTCCAAATCAAAACCGATAATCAAATTGAATGAAAGTTGCCATTACGATTTTTCTTTATGGATAACCTTCTTATACAAAACCATCATACAAAGCATTTCATTATTTAGGCCTCTACCCATACAAAGTTAAATAAAATAAAACAGTCTAACTACTTACCGTGTCATTTATTGTAAGCTGATCAACTCCAGCAGCCTCACTCCTTAATTTAGTTCCATTTGCCTCATCAGTATAACCATCCTTTATCCTGTCTGTTTGCTCATCATCGTTGTTGTCTGGGTTATGTTCTGAAACCTCAGGCTCATCTTCTGTGCCTTCTACTTCATCATCTTTTACAACCAGGTCATCCTCTATCTTAGGTGGCATGGACTTGTCTCCAAAGGCCCTGAGTGTAATATAACAGCAAGTCAGACATAGTTTCAATTATAAATGATGATTTCATTATCTTATGTTAAATACCATACAGCAATGCAGATTTAACATTTTTATGCTAAATAATTACACAGATAAGGACAAACTATCTATATGGTATTTAACACCGTATCAATAATTTTTCCGTTTTGTAACAGCTTTCCTGGATCCGACAGTACTAGGCTCGGGCTCTGAAATGACTTGCCAAATGCCATTTCTATCAACCCAGAGGTGTGGGTGGGGCTCTAAGGACAAGACATAGTCTTCATGGTAAGCTAGGTACAACATAAATAATGACTGAATATAATTATTTTATCTTATCTTTAAACATAACGTTATAAAAAGATAGGAAATGTCATAATAAAATGCCAAAGTAAGATTAAGTCAAACAAAGGTGAAGGTCACACAAAGGTGAAGGTCTTACTACTGTTTGCACTCACCACAATTCATCCCCAAGGAAATGTAGTGGATGTACTCCTTTTCCCTTCATTCCAGAATCATAGAAATCACTTCCACTCATCAGTGTAAACCCCATCGCTACAGGGGACCTGTGGATAAAGAATGAAATATTTTGATAAGCTTATAAGTTTTATGTCAAAAAATACAAACATATTAAATAGACGAACATATCTAAAATCTGAAGAAAGGGTTTCCAATGATTTTGAAATCACATTGCTGCTCTCTGTATGTGTTCAATTCATGATTTTCATGAAAGGCAGTCTCTCGACTGAATTACAGAATACTGATAACAAAATTGCCAGACCCCCAAAACCTATGATTTTGCTAAGTAACAAGAGCTGTACATAATACATCGCGCTTGACTATTCAACAGAAATGTTAAGAGGGACATAGGACAGTGAATAGTTGTAACTAAGACCTGCAATGTTCCATAGACTAAGGATTCACTATATGTTTGCGTCAGCATGACCATAGTTTGACATGTGCATAATAAAAGCATATAAACAAAAAAAATATGAGTGATAAAGCAACCATACCAGCAGGCCTTAATGTCACCAAGACTGTTAACCCTGAACTCACCTATTACCAGCTAGATTCACTGAACAAAGTTGACCTTTCTGGATGTGTTTAAACGTATTTGGGGTTACCTCCTCCTTCACCAAAACTCCTGGTAACATCAGATCTAGAAAAAACACACACGTTTCAATCAATCAATCATTCCATAAAATTGGCTCTTACCCATTTCCTCATTTGGTAATTTGTTAAAAGTCCGGGTTGATCTGTTTGTTTTTATGCGGTTAAATGCTGTCTCGACAGTTTTTCAGTTATGTTACAGCTTTTCCGAACTGACTAGTGCTGGACAAGGGCATTTAAGTGTCTTGCCAATTTTCACTTCTGTGAAACTAGAAGTACCTAAGGGGCTCAAAAACCCGTCTAAGTTATATAAGCACCACCTTAACCCTTTTCCAAACAAAACAAAATTTTGACTGCCTAATTTGAAAGAGTTTGCAGACGACATTTCAAAATGTTATGAAATTGGAAAATAATCTTCTGATAGGGCAGAATACATTGTGGGAAAAGGAAAAAATTGCTTGTCACAAGCAATTTCTCCTTTTCTCACAATGTTTTCTAAATTCGTCTGCAACAAAGTGGTCAAATGTTGTTATTGTTTGGGAAAGGGTTAACCACTGGGTCACACAGGACCTGGAGGGTTTAAGAAGCAACTTTTACAAAATGTCTAGCAATTTGTCACCATGATATCTAGGAATTTACCCCATAACCAAACAATGATGACATTTGACCAGTTTGAAGCAGAAGACTCTGGAAAACATTGTGGGAAAAGGAGAAATTGCTCTTAACAAGCAATTTCTCCTTTTTCCACAATGTTTTTGCCCCATCAGAAAATTAATTTCCAGTTCCATCACATTTTGAAATGTCATCTTGCAAACTCTTTCAATTTTGTGACAGTCGAAAAATTGGCCTTTGGTAAAGGGTTCAGGAGCAACTTTAACAAAAAGTCTAGCAATTTGTCATAATGAGGTCTAGCTATTTAATAAACAAAAGTTTGCAATATTTCATGCTCTTTATGAGATCTCTTCTGTTACTTTAAACTTAGACTAGTCCAATTAGAATCCTGTAATGGGTGAAATTGTGTACTCACCCGCTCCTTCTGTTAATTTCTTAAACACAGGCGGCCATGTGGTAAACCGGGGTACCAAATCTGGATACTTCCACAGCAAATATACTACAAAAAAATGGAATCAGGTTTGTCATTTTACTAGAAATAATGTGAAAGTAAATGTTTTCTTTTCATTTCAAAGTATCAGAAAGATTCTAAAGTAAATTGCTACCTTTTTTCTTGCTATCAGCAGATGCCAGTATGAATCACTTACCCAAAGCGACTTTTGGAAACACCCCCATCCATCCCTTGAATTAGCTGGGTTGGGGGTCCCCACAGGTTGGAAATCAGTGTTACTGAGGCATTTTCTGGTCAGTAGTCTAGAGGTAGAGCATCACCTTCAGACACAAGGTTTGTTGGTTTGATTTCCATGAGAAGCGAGTTCCATCTTGTGACCTTTCATTAATCTACATTTGGCGCGAGTATTGGTTATGATCCAGAAAGCAGAATCAAGAGTGATTTATCTAAGTTGTAAGAACTTGTATGAAATATCAATTGTATGCAAGTATGAATCACTTTTGGCCAGCAACCTTTTTTGAATGCCCCCTTCCCCTCCCTTCAACCTGGGTTGGGGCTCCCAACAGGTTCAAAAACTGTGTTACTGATGCATTTTCTGGACAGTGGTCCAGAGGTTCATGGGCTCAAATTCCGTGAGAAATGGGTTTCGTCTTGCGACCTTTCATTAATCTACATTCGTCCCAAGAGCTGGTTATGATCCAGGAAACAGAATCAAGAGTAATTAATTCAAGTTGAAAGAACTTGTTTCACAATTGATATAAAATGATTAAGATTGTATTAAAATCTAAAACTAATTTTCTGATTCAAAACCATTACCCCCATTAAGCTAGACCTGTCATAGTGACATTTTCCAGAATGCCAGCCATTGTGGGAAGCGATTGCTTACATTCATTAAGAGCAATATTTCCTTTTCCCACAATGTTTTCCAGAGTCATCTGCAACTAAGTGGTCAAATAAAAAAAGCCCTGTTGTTACCTGTTGGGTATAGGACATTCTCCTTGTCAATCTCAAACAACAGAGGGATCTTGTCCACGCAGTATATGAAAGCGTTGTCGCCCACAGAAGTTTGGATTTTTACTACAGTCACCTCATCTTTGGTTGGTATCAGCTCACTCACATCGTCTGTACTTAAACACTCAAACGATTTCCTGAGTTCCGTCCTCAACTTTTTTCTAGGCAAAAAAAATATATACAGTCAATCTTGTGTTAAGGGGCCAGCCTATGGGACAGAGTAAATTGGCTGTTTAAGACAGGTTGGCTGCTTAATACAAATTGATGTACACTATAAATCTAACAATGGGACTTTCTGTAGTGGTTGTTTCAGGCAAGTTGGCTGGTTAAAATTGTGGTTGCTTAACACAAGTTAAACTGTAATAAAAACACCACATAATGATAAACTTATTCATTCTTCATTGATTTGTGCAACAAATTCTAACAATTAGTTATAACTATAGTATGTTTTGGTTCCTGAAAGTAAAACTAGTGTACATAGTGTATTGCATGGCCGCGTGAAGGACTTATAACCCTGACAGTATAGGGATATCTCTGTGAATGAAGTCTATTTCACTAAATTGATTTGCATGTTTCATGACCGATCAATAAATTATTTTGTTCATGTTTGATAGCTGTGAATGGTTTGGATTTATTAATATGTGGTTAAATGCTGTGTCAACGATATTAAAGTTATGACATGGCTTTCGAAGAGCCACAAGTTGTAATCTATAGCTCTAAAGTGTAATGCCAAATGACACTCCAACGAAACCAGAGGTACATATGTGTCTCCATCTAGGTACTCCTGTTTCTCACTGGACAATTGTCCTGTATGTGAATATTTGCTATCAAACTCTTGCAAGCAGGGTGTTGCAGAGTCGGTACTCATCGTGATGGAGGAAAATTATAAAGGATTTTAGGAACAGCAAAACAATAAACGTGTTTACATCGTTGGCACTTTTTCCCGGAAGTGTTGATCTTTTAATGCTCTGACTAGTACATGGTAATAGGGTGCATATTTTATAATACAATCAAACAGACTAGAATAGTATTTGCGATCACTGTCTCAACACCCCCACTTGATCTCAAATGACTCTTTAAACAATAATGAAAAAAAAATATTGCAACTGAACATGAAATACATACTTTCTAAAATACATACAATCACCCAAAAGAACATTATTCTTATAAGCCTGTATGTCTGACAAAGTACAGTAAAAACACACACAAAAAGAATCTTAACTTCCAAAAATGTAACTCCTAAATCTATCTAATTTGTACTTGGTAGCCGGCTTGGTCATAAGATCAGCCACCATGTCTGATGTTGGGCAGTACTCAAGTGATATTTTTCCCTCATTTAACATTGACCTTATGAAATGGTATCGAATGTCGATATGCTTTGATCGCTGACGACCAACCGGGTTCTGAGACAATGCGATAGTACCCTGATTGTCTTCGAATATCAAGACTGTGTCTAGTTTATTACCACCCTCTGTATTTAAACCTTTTAACCAATAAGAAAGGTACAACCCCTCCTGTACTGCAGCTGCCAATGCGATATATTCAGCCTCACATGATGACAGTGCAACAGTTGGTTGTTTCCTAGATTTCCATGAGATAGGAGGACCATTCCTAGTTAGGCTGAAACAATAGCCACTAGTACTTCGCCTGTCCTCGACAGATGATGCCCAATCAGCATCACTATATCCTGTAAGACTTAAACCTTCATCATGTTTTTGGTAACAAAGTTTGTAATCTAAAGTGCCTTTTAAATACCTAAGCACATGTTTAACTGCTACCCAGTGACATTGGAGAGGTTTTGATAGATACTGTGATAATTTTGTGACAATCCAACAAATATCAGGCCTGGTGCATGTCATGGCATAAATCAGACTACCTACAGCCTCCCTGTATTTCTTACTGTCAGCTAATGATTCACCAGTACTCTCTAATTTCTGCTCAGACGGGATAGACTTGGGTTTGCAATTTGCCATATCGAAACGCTCGAGTATTTTGCAAATGTATCTCTTTTGGGACATGGTAACATACTCTTTACACTGTTTAAAATCAATTCCCAAGAAATAGGACAGTTTTCCAAGATCTTTCATCTTAAACTTATTCTTAAGAACCTGTTTTATCTCATTAAGTAAAATCTCATTACTTGCAGCTATAATTAGGTCATCAACCCACACAATTAATATGACAATTTCATCCTTGCTGACAAACTTTCTGTACACACAATGATCACTTTCATTCTGCTCAAAATCATTTTCTAACAAATAACAATGCAACATATTGTTCCAATTTCTTCCTGACTGTTTTAATCCATACAGTGACTTGTTAAGTTTATATACTAATCTTTTTCCATCAATTGGCTTAACTTCAAACCCTTCAGCCTGTTCCATGAATATTTCACAGTCAATTGGAGCATTTAAGTAGGCAGTTTTGACATCCATCTGATGCAAAATAAGATTATTTTGCACTGCAATTTGCATTAAAGTTCTTATAGATGTGATATTAGCAGTTGGGGAAAATGTCTCTTTGTAATCAATACCCTTGATTTGACTATAGCCCTTAGCAACATATCTAGCTTTGTAGGTTAAAGAAAAGTCTGGATTATCTTTAATACTGTAAACCCAACGGCCACCTACTGGGATTTTACCATGTGGTAAAGGGGTGAGAGTAAAAGTGTCATTGTCTTTCAATGACTGCATTTCATCTCTCATTGCGGATTTCCACTGTTCGGATTCTGGGGACTGGATAGCACTTGCATAAGTCTGAGGAGATTCTGCTACTCTGTAGCAGTAATCAATATTTGACATAACCATATCATCATCAGTTTCAAAACCTGACACATAATCATTTAAATAAGCTGGAGCATTTCACTCTTGCAGGATACCTTCGAGTTTCATTGTTCTGAGTGTCCTCCTGAGGTTGGGCCTGGGTGGGTGCATTTGTACCTAAAACTGGCATAGGGTCCTCCTTGGGATTTAAAGTTTGGGCTTTTTGACCAAGACTATCATTGCTTATTACAAGCTCATCACCCAAGGGAATTTCCAATTTATTCTTGCTTTCAACAGGTAAATTCTTTGAAAACTTAACAACTCTGTGTCTAGTAACCTTACCAGTTTGCGGGAAATATACAAGATAAGCTGGACTGCCCTTATCATAACCAACAAAAATACCTTTTGTACACCTGCTATCCAACTTACCCTTCTTTTGTTCATATGCATAGCAGACTGAACCAAAAACTCTCATATTTGAGATATCAGGCTTACGGCCTGTCAAACCATAATACGGTGTCTGCTCCAAACGCTCGTTATAACACCTATTTCGTATGTATGCGGCTGTCATAACAGCATAGGGCCAAAACCTTTTCTCGAGTTTTGCTTGGAAGAGCAAACACCTACCCATTTCAAAAAGGGTTCTCCAGTATCTCTCAGCTGTACCATTCTGATGAGGGGAATAAGGCGCCGAAGTATCATGGCGGATCTGGTTTTTCAACATGAGAGACTTGAACAATCCCGAGGTGAACTCGGTACCATTGTCCGATTTTATACATTTTACTTTGCCAAAAGGGGCGGAGTCTGCAAGAAATTTCTCAGTGGCAATAATAGTGTCACTCTTGAGTTTCAAAAAGTAAACAAAAACTGCCCCAGAATAGTCATCTGTAAATGAAATAGCATATTTGAAGCCCTCACTTGAGGTAGGTTCAATTGGCCCTGCCAGGTCTGTATGCATCAGCTCCAATGGAGCTTCAGCCTTAACTCTCGCCTTTCGACTTCTCTCGTTTGTCATCTTACCCATGTTACACACCTCGCATTCTCGCTTCACACTCTCACTTCCGATCAGCTTCATGCCCTCTACCTTACTCTCCAATTTACAAATATCTTTAAAATCACAATGACCTAAAATTTCATGCCATTCTTCAACACTATTACTAACACACACAATGTCAGTGTCCCCCACATATTGATTATCATAGTTCATGTAGTATAATCTGCCTTGTTTAAGAATGTTAAATGTTCGTCCATCTTTTTCTAGTTCTGAAGACTTTTGTGAAAATCGCACTCTCGCACCTTTCTCAGTTGCAGCTTGCACTGAGAAAATGTCTTGTGGATATGATGGCACGAGCAGCGCGTTAATTAAAGTGGTCCCCACGGGCTGGCCATCCACGTCTCGAAGAGTAATGTACGTGTCCCCTCTTTTCACCGCTACATTATTGGCGCGAGTTCCATCTGCAAGCTCCATATAATGTTTTTCACTGTTGAAATTTTCGTCGAATCTGATGAATTTGGTCTCGTCCGTGACAATATGGGTTGTGGCCCCGCAGTCCACTAATAGTGAGTTGTGCCGGACAGCACCGCTGTTTTCCGCGGATATCTTGAACATAAAGGATTGGTCATCATACTGGTTTTGCTCATGGTCAGACGTCTTCCATGTTTTATCGTAACCTCCTTTTCCTTTCTTCCTGCATGTCTGGTCAGTATGACTCGAATGTTGACAATAACTACACCACAACTGTTTTGGTTTAATTTTAGTGCAGTCCCGAGCGTAATGTCCCTTTTCAGAACATTTGAAGCATGTAACGTCCTTCTTCTGTCTAACACTGAGCTTTTTCAAACCCTCACTGGCCCTCATTGCTGAGTCATTCCCATTCGTGGACCTTGTGTTTTCTGTGTCCTCAAAGCTTCGTAAATCTACCTTAAACTCACTGAAGTTCTGTTTCTCACGGCTTTGAGTGACCACAACAACAAAAGGTTTGAACGATTCAGGTAGTCCCTTCAATACCATAGCAACCAATAAACTATCAGTTATAGTTTCCCCAGCGTTTTTCAGTGCTGTAGCGGACGTCTCTGCTCGAATAACATAGTCAGTCACTGATTCATTAGGTTGTTTTGACAAAGACGTGAGTTCTGTGTAAAGGGAGATGATTCTTGGTGTGCCCGAACCAGCGTAATGAGACCTCAAAATAGACAACGCTCTCCTTCCATCGTCGGCGGCATCTCTCATTACAAGAGAGAGACTCTTGTCGTCAAGGAACTGAATAAGTTCTGCGTAGGCTATCTCATTCTTACCCGCATCCACGTCTTCGCTTGGTGGGGTAAGGATAACGTCCTTCTACTTCTGTAACCGCATGTACCCGAGGAATTTCACCTCCCACTGTTCGTATCTACGTTCATCTCCATCGAAAATCAGTCTGCCATACCTGCCCTGACTGTTATTACTGGGCCCATAACCTGTTGCAGAGTCGGTACTCATCGTGATGGAGGAAAATTATAAAGGATTTTAGGAACAGCAAAACAATAAACGTGTTTACATCGTTGGCACTTTTTCCCGGAAGTGTTGATCTTTTAATGCTCTGACTAGTACATGGTAATAGGGTGCATATTTTATAATACAATCAAACAGACTAGAATAGTATTTGCGATCACTGTCTCAACACAGGGCTTCTTTTCCAACAAATGGAAAGAGTCCTGTTCCTGTTAATTAAGGAACTGTTATCGCTGGAATTGCTCAATATGGAAAACAAAAGGCTTGTTTGCCTTGGATTTTGGAGGAAAATTGCATGATTTTAAAGAAATTTGCAATTTGGAAGGACGGCCTTTTGTAGGCCAATGTTATTGAAAACGCAAAAGCTCTGGCAAGATTTACTATAGTGTTGTACTGCTTTCAAAGTCATCAAATATCAAATTTGAGTTAGGAACATATCCAACCATACAGACTATGTTGCACATTTCACAATATTGCGCAATAATAGTACGAAATGGTACGAGTACGAATGTTATACCGGTATGTTTACGTGCATGTTCGGTCGATTGACGGATAAAAAATGTATGTTCACCTGTCAGAACCCTTCATGATCGTCTGTGTTTTCGTTCTAAATGACTTCTTGAACATTTTGTCTGTTTTGAGCTGATTTTCTTTACGAAATATTGGCACGAGCTGTCAAACCTGAGCGGTGTCGTGAAACTCTCTTAACTCGTTCAATTAGTCCCAGAGACTTTTGACTTCCTCACTGTCATTTAGTCCAAAGGTTATGACAATGAAGATGTTATGACAATGTTATGACAATAAAAATGTTAAACAATGACCATTTTATGATTATGCAAATGTTATGACAATGACCATGTTATGACAAATGACATGTTCTTACAATGAAGATGTTATGACAATGACCATGATATGACAATGACCATGTTATGACAATGACCATGTTATGACAATGACCATGTTATGACAAATGACCATGTTATGACAAATGACATGTTATGACAATGAAGATGTTATGACAATGAAGATGGTATGATAGTGACCATGGTATGACAATGACCATGGTATGACAATGACCATGGTATGACAATGACCATGTTAATTATAACAATGGACATGTTATGACAATGAAGATGTTATGACAATGACCATGTTATGACAATGGACATGTTATGACAATGAAGATGTTATGACAATGACCATGTTATGACAATGAAGATGTTATGATAATGACCATGTTATGACAATGACCATGTTATGACAATGACCATGTTATGATAATGATCGTGTAATGACCATGGTATGACAATGAAGATGGTATGACAATGAAGATTAACAGAGTTTTAACCAACAGAAACGAACCCTTATTGGTGGTAGAAAGAAGAAGCAATCGTAGAAACAACACTATGATTACATGCTAACACAGAAATCTTACGGCCTTTATGGTGAATATCGTCCTCTTAACTTTATAACTAGCAAAGCACAATGGCCATTTGGTATAGTTGCTATTAACCATTTCCCAAACAAACAAAAATTCGACTGTCCCAAATTGAAAGAGTTTGCAGATGACATTTCAAAATGTGATGAAATTGTACAACTTTCTTCAGAAAGAGCAGAAAACCTTGTTGGGAAAGGAAAAATTGCTCGTTACGAGCAATTTCTCCGTTTGCCACAATGTTTTCTAAAGTCGTCTGCAACAAAGTCGTCAAATGTCGTTATTGTTTGGAAAAGGGTTCGAGTCCAAGTATATTCAGAAACCAAGTATTGAACTGGACAGCAGTCAAGATAAGACGCTTATAGATGTGCTTACACACCTACGCACGTGCATAGGATTATTTTGAAAATCCGTTTTACAGCGAAAGCCCTCCGTGTGTATGATTGTATATGTCGTCTTTAGCTTGTGTCACATTTTATTTATAGGACTCATGAAATGGTCTTATCCCTGAAATATTATCATAGTTAAGTACTACATTTCATATTCTTTTATTTCATGAAATATTCATAAAACACAGAGACATAGATAACTATAACTATACTACATAGTTATCTATGTCTCTGTAAAATAGCACACAATTGCACCTATGTAAAAATAAAATTCCTAGCACCATGTCCCGGACTTCCTATTGCAAATGCATAATCTTCAAATGGTATGAGCTACGCGTCTGCAGGTGGTGCGTAAACTATTCTAAAGGGATGTTAATCTTTGGAATCATGGGTCGAGTCTTATAAAGTCGGTCTGCACAAAGATGAACTGGGTGCGCTTATAACAGGCAACGTGTCTACAATGGTCTCCAAACTCATTGCACTAGTCTGGAACGGTTGGGAGCTTGTCAGAAGTCAAGCATTGATGTCTAATCTGGAGTCCTGGGTACCGTTGTACTCAACAACGTAAGGAAAATATTTGTGTGAGTCATAACTGATACACATTCAGTGATATTATTCTTAATTATATTAATGGTTTTTTTTTTATCTAAACTTAAAAATCAATGGGTTTTTTTCTATAGAAAAATGATTAAAACGAATGAAAGTAATGAGTTTTTTTGGAAATTTTATGAGATTTTTTTGGCCAAAAATTATCACTGCACATGGATAGTATTTTCAATGAAAGGACAATATTGCAATGTGACGCGTCATTGAAAGCGTCTCGGAGAGACGATTCCAATGATGTGTTACTTTGCAATATTGCTTAGCCTAATATTGAAATAAAAGAAATTGTTGTTTTAGACTTACCCAAATCTTAAGCGTAAATTGTTTAGTAAAACTGTACCCTGGCCCGTACGTATACCCCGCAGTAGTGGTAATACCGGTTGCGCAACTTCCAAACTAGCGATTGTTTGGGTAGCTTTTTGCTATCATTCTGCATTTCCAGACATGTAATCAAAAATCTGAAAACGTGATTCAACCCTTATTGAATCCAACCGCCTGTAGATAAAGTTTCAGTTTTCAACTCGTGGAATTGGCTGAGATTTCGTAATTTCGCCCAAGGAACTCAGAAATACATCCCCCGCTACCCCGTTTGCAAAACCAGTATAATAGCATGCAATTTGCCATTTGATGTCAAGTTGAATAGATGTTCTGCTAAATAATGATACTCAAAATTACCAAGTGGTAAGATTTACTGCACAATCGGTTTGTTTGGACAGATTTATTGCAATTTTGAGCTGGTGGTGCGGTTGCGGACTTTCAGATTGCAATTTTGATAAACCTGATTGATATCATAAATGTATGTTGGCTTTATATCCGATAGGAACACCAAAGAGGCATTTATCGCCACAAGCACGATCAGGTAACAATATCCGGTAGCTAACAAACTGCCATGGTAAATGTAAAACAAGAAAAATCATGAAAGTTGTTCTTTTTCCGCAAACGAACACTACCAACTTGGTGGCACCTTAAACTGTTTTGAGTTTCGGATATGGAAAGTTCATGGGATGACGTCTTTGTACAGGGCTTATCGTTGATTTTTTGTAGCTTAACCCACTTCCAATCACTAACGACATTTGACCAGTTTGTTGCAGACGACTCGGGAAAACATTGTGGGAAAAGAGTAAAAAGCTCTAACAAGCAATTTATCCTTTACCCACAATGTTTTGTGTCCTATCAGAAGATCATTTTTCAATTTCATCACACTTTGAAATGTCGTCTGCAAACTCTTTCAATTCGGGACAGTTGAAAAATGGTGTTTGGTAAAGGATTAATAAGGTCAACATTTCCCCCAGTTATATTACAAAATCCTGCTGACCATGGACCAAGAAAGACCATAAGGGCCATGTAGCAATCGTATCAACTCGGCAATCCCCGTCACAAGTCGGTAGATATATTAAGAAATGGCCGATGTGTTCCGAATGTAGTTTAAGGGTATGTCACCTTTCACAGAGGCAATCTTATGTAACCCAATAAGCACAGGGATATGATTGTATCAAAAGGCAGCTTGTTTCCTTGCTCCTATTGACACAGCTCAATGCCTAGCTGTCTGCCATATCATAACATGGCTCATTTATACTGTTTAAACCATTACCAAACAATAACGACATTTAATGACTTTGATGCAGACGACTCTGGAAAACAGTGTTGGAAAAGGAGAAATTGCTTTAAACGAGCATTTTTTCGTTTTCACACAATGTTTTCTCTACTCTCAAATTATTTAGGAATGGGGGTTTAATACCGTTTTCATAATTTTTCATATTTTCTGGGATTTGTCAGTGCAATTAGGCTCTGAGGTGCCTTGCCAAAGGCACCTGAAAGAACCATGTGTTGTTGGAGAAGAGCTCAGGACCTCCATGGCACAAATCTACCTTTCTAATAAGATTAATACATTGTACCTCTCTTTCGTTATTAACCCTTTACCAATCACGGAACTTTCGACTGTCCCAAATTGAAAGAGTTTGCAGATGACGTTTCAAATTGTGATGAAATTGAAAAATATTCTCGGATAGGGTAGAAAACATTGTTAAAAAAGGAGAAATTGCTCACGAAGAGCAATTCCTCCTTATCCCACAATGTTTTCCAGGGTCGTCTGCAACAAAGTGGTAAAATGTCGTTATTGTTTGGTAATGGGTTAAAATAACTTTCTTACAGATTTGGATTCTTACTTTTTAAAATAAATGTACAGATAAAATGACAACACGAATTTTTAAAGAAACTTGAGACTAGATTATTGACAGCTTTCCAAGACCGTTTATAACTGTACAGAAAAATATAGATCACTTGTATAGGAGATAGTGCAAACCATTAAACAGGTTCATTGTCATGTGACGTTAGCGAAGTACGCAAGAAGGAATTCCTGATTTTTTTTTATTAACCAACTTTCCTATAGAAGCATTGTCAGGCACCACAGGGATATGTCATAATACCTGTAATAACAGTGTATATATAGTTTATACAGGTATTATGATATATATCCCTGTGTCAGGCACAAAGGCTCACTTTACATTATTTGACGAAATCATGGGAATTCAGCAAAGAAGATGTAAAGAAATTGAAAATGATCTTTGCTTTAGTCAAAATGATCATTAATATAACATTTTGAACCTTTACTACTCCCAGAGCACAAATCTCTGAGCTAGTCCCTTTAACTATGATCAAAGTTAGTACTTGAGCACTGTTAGCGCCATGTATAAAGGGGATAAGTAATGTAATTAAAAAATGAAAACCATGCCTTTCTTTAACCTTTATTGATGTTCATGTATTTACAATATCTTTTACAAAAAATACTAACAATTCCAATTAATGACATAACAGAATAGGAAAGTCTTTATTTGATGAAAATGGAAAGCGATAAATGTGATTTTCTATGTACATGTGAATGATTACATGTGGAATTCCCACATATTGAATGACCTTTTAAGCTTTTCCTAAACAATAACGACATTTGACCACTATGTTGCAGACGACTTTAGAAAACATTATGGGAAAAGGACAAATAGTTTTTCCTTTTCCCACTATATTTTCTGCCCTATCAGAAGTTTATTTTCTAATTTCATCACATTTGGAATGTCGTCTGCAAACCCTTTCAATTTGGGACAGTCGAAAACTTGTTGTTTGGGAAAGGTAAACTATTGCCTAAGATATTCCTTCATGCAATATTTCGCCTTCAGTCATATTGCTTTCTTTCTAATATCAAAACCAAGATTGTGTTTTTGTACTTAATAATTGATATCTGCTGGTTGATTAACTAATTACAGGTACCACACAGTAACGACATTTGACCGTTGCAAATGATTCTGGAAAACATTGTGGGAAATGGGGAATTGCTCTTGACGAGCAATTTCCCCTTTTCCCATAATGTTTTTTCCCCTATCAGAATATTAATTTTTGCTTTCATCACATTTTAAAATGTCTTCTGCAACCTCTTTCAATTTTGGACAGTTGAAAATTTGGCGTTTGGTAAAGGTTTAATACATGAATATTATTCCGTTTACTCACAATTCAAGTAAAGCACACAGGTAGTCTCAACGTCTTATGAAGTAAATTTAAGTTTCCATATGTTCTTATTTTCTGTGACAGGTGGTCTCAATTTTGAGCAGTCCCAAACATGAATGTTAAATGGGTTATAACATGAAAGCTGCCGTGTGAAACATCCTTTAGATAACTACTTAAATACATTATGACTTGACTTTCCCAATGTAACTGGTCAGACCACTGTTTCCCAATGATTTCATGATCTCTGTCTGGTCACAGAGACGTGATACCTTGATATACATTTCGTAGGCAGGCTAGCTGGATGGCCATTCCTGGAAAACAGTTAGTTTTGTAACAGTTTCCATTCACAAACTCGGTTGTATTTTCTATAACAGTCTACATTCATCTATCTTGGTTTTTTTCTTTAAAAGTCTCATTTCATCTATCTCTGTTATTCTTTCTCGGTGGTTCACGAAGTTGGTCACTCTATAAAAGAAAACACATGTTTAAAAGAATCTCTTTAAAAGGCATACTGCATTTAAAAGTCAGTCTGTAAAAGGTAACATGCATTAAATAGTGTTGGCATGAAACTTGCCCTCATTTCCACACATCTAATCACACCAGTCACACCAGTGGTAAAACATTTGGTAAAGCACAAGGATAAAACAAACAAATTGTACAAACTTTACAAGTACTATGCTGTTTTTTGTTTCTTTGTTTTTTTCTAAGTCATAGATTTTCAGGAAGAGTTAGCACAAACCAAGCAAGTTCTCCTTTAATCACAATGGTTTCTTACACTTGTTCAAAAGAAGTTTTCTTTTTCAAACATCATAATTGTCATCTGCTCTTGCTTTCATATCTGAAAAGTCTGAAAAGGGGGGTAAGTTCTTTTTAAAGGTCCACAATCAAAAGAAATGACCACACCATAAAAAAAAATAAAAAATGAACTTTGAAAATCATTCTTTGTGTGAATAAAATTTAAAAAAAAAATTGGAAAATAATCTACAGTGCAAGACCATAAAAAAGTTCTTAATCTATTTACATGTATATGGGTTTTACATCACATCAACATTATTTCAGTTATGTGACGATGCTGACTCTTAATGATGGAGAAAGACCCCAAACTCAACTGCCTATAAGGGCTGGTCAAGGAGGATAGAACCATTGGCATTCCATAAGTCAGTCGGGAGACTGCCTCTCATGAAAATATAAATTTATAAAATGTCACCGAGGTTTGAACCCACGAGGAGATGGGCCTTGTGATTCCAAGTTCTGTACTCTAGCCACTAGGCTGGGAATTCCTTCATGAAAAAATGACAGTCCAACCTTAACCTTAACTTGAACAATAGAAGGAAAGAAAAGTGGGCGTGTACTCACAGATGGGAGGTCCTGTTGTCTCATTAGCATATCCACTTTCTGGTTGTAAAGGTCATAAACAAACTCTGCCATATGAGACATGTCATCGATGACCATCGGTTTGTTCAATGGTGGTTGGTCGGCCTGAACAAAAAAGGAATTTTTATTGTTTGTATGGGGTTTAACCCTTTCCCAAACAACTAATTTTCGACTGTACCAAATTTAAAGAGTTTGCAGACAACATTTCAAAATGTGATGAAATTGAAAAACAATCTTCAGATAGGGCAGAAAACAGTGTGAGAAAAGGAAAAATTTTTCCTTTTCCCCACAATGTTTTCTAAAGTCGTCTGCAACAAAGTGGTCAAATGTCGTTATTGTTTGGGAAAGGGTTAACACAGTGTCAAAGATATTTCAGTTATATTTGGCTTTCCAGGATTTCACCAGTACCAGCCTACAGCTTTCAAGTGTCTTGCCAGCAGATTTTCCCATAACACAAGATGTACCAGTGGGGCACAAACACTGGAGTGCCAGGTTCTATGCCTGCCATCTTAATCACTGGGCAATGCAGGACCCTCAGGCCTTGTCAACACATTTTATTAATGAACTGGTTAAAATGAAAGCATCAAAATTACCATGTTTTCAAATTCAAACACCGCAGTAAAGTACCAACCTTTTGTTTAGATGGGTATGTACCCAAAGAAATTTAAAGACCACAGAAAAAGTACCAATCTGTTTAGACAAATATGTACCCAAGTGAATCAAATAATCACAGAAAAAGGTTCCAACCATTTTTTAAGATGTGTATGTGGAAGCAAAAGACAGAAAAAGAACTGCAAGCCCAAGGTAAATTCAAAGACCACAGACAAAGAAAAATTACCAACCTTTCTTTTAGATGGGTAAGTATCCAAGGGGTCAATATGTAGGTCTGTGGGCCTCTGTAATAACTGGAATAAAACAGATACAAAACAATTCATCTGTATTCTAATTTAAAGAAGGAATAATCAATGAATCAAATTTCATAAACGACAAGGGAATTTGTATTCTCAAAATGATCTGGTGCTCGATTAATGGCTTAATACGGACACCAGTCATTCAGAAAGCTACAGTATCAGCTTTTTAAATGAGTTGCGTCTTGTATTACGAGAGCCTCAGACTAAATGATTTTTTTAAACATTGTTTAAGAGTGATCCCTTAAAACAAATTGACTGTTTTTATGTATACAGTGGAGCCTCGTTTATCCGGACCCCGATTATCCGGATGTCTCGCAATCCGAACGAAATTGTAAGGGAACGGAATTATTGGATCACTTTGTTGCAGACGACTTTTGAAAACATTAAGGGTTAAGGAGAAATTGCTCGTAACGAGCAATTTCTCCTTTTCCCATAATGTTTTCTGCCATATCAGAAGATTATTTTTGAATTTCATCACATTTTGAAATGTCGTCTGCAAACTCTTTCAATTTTGGACGGTCGACAATTTTGCGTTTGCTAAAGGGTCATAAGTATACACATGCATACAGACTGTTTATGTCTTAATGTGTATAAGAACATGCTCTGCTTCATTAGTCCGGATGATTCGGTCATCTGGACATTTTGTTGGGAACGGACATGTTCGAATTAACGAGAAATCACTGTATGTCTGAATAAGGTGGCATGTCAAAAGCATAGCTTTAAAGAATGAATGAATAGTGCTTTAAGGCACATCGACAGCTAAGGTCATATAAGGCACGTTATGATGAATTGGATAAACATGTATTAAATTATTTACATGCCAAAAGTATTTGGTTTATGAAGAATAAACAATAATTTATAACGAGTGAGTGATAGTACATAGATAATTTGTGATAAGTTAATGATAGTAAATAAATAATTTGTAATGAATATATGATTTTAAATAAATAATTTGTAATGAGTTATTGCTTTAAAAAAAATCTTTCCTTTTCCAATAGTTTCCATCATCTTAAAAGTATTCAGTGCATGAATTCTGATTAAAGGAAAGGTTTTAAATTGCAAAAGTCATAAAGATATAGAAATCCTTTTAATAGCAAATTAAGTTTCAATTTTCAAATCTTTTCCAAGATTTGTGAAATTATCTTCAGTGAAATCTCCATTATTTTAAAAGTTTATAATACATTTACATTGATTGTAGAAAAAGATTCAAATTGCACAAATTTTGGTTATAGTCTAAGCTTCAATTAACAATTGTCTTCCATATTTGTGAAATATACATACCCTATTAAAGGCAGGTGTCAGTTCAAAGCAGTTGCTAAACAGGGACACCCTTGCAAACACATAGAGACCAAGTCTAGCTCTGGATAATGCAACCACCAATCTTCTTACATCCCTGAAATTAAAAAAAGGAAAAATACATTGACTTGTATTAATTTCATCACATCAACAACATAATAACCTCGGATAATCTGACTCAAACTTCATGTCAACTTTTGATTCATCGTCACATTGACAACTTTACCATACCAACAGCATAAAAGTCATTGCAAAAAATAAAAGAATAAAAACACTCTAAGAAAACTTGTATACCCATAAGTTTTTAATTGGCTGATATATCATTAATTTATTTGAATTTATTAATTTTTTAAAGACCCCAAACATTGCCAGCCCATATAGATTACCTGAGATATCCAACTTCACTCAGCAATAAATGTCTAATTGGCTGATTATCAATTGAGCTTAACTTATTGATTGTTTAAAGACCCCAAACTTTACCAGCCAATAAATGATTACCTGAGATGTCCAACAGTTCTGGTTCTGACCAATGAGAGAAGGATGTAATCATTCTGTTGACCTTGATACCTGTCCACTGTGGTTACCTGTAATAAAGGATAATGAATTATACAATCAATACAAACATTTTATCTACACTTATAATTCTACATGTATAATAAACTACAGAGGTCAATAAAAGCCTTGCTGTATAATACCTTACTTTTACTTATCCAGTTTTTGCAAATAGAATAAATTTCCTTTTCTTTTTCTCAATCTGGCACGCCAATTTGACATTCAATGTGTCAATTCCTGTAGTATTTTATAGCATCACCTGACGATTTTGATGCCAGTGTTACATATATTGAAGATTGACATTGACAAATGTACACGAGTATGTCATGTGAGATGTGGATTTAAAGAGAGGGTTAATGATACTCAACGGGATTGCAACCCTTATCTAGATTAATTATATTGGTCATAAAATTCAGACGTTTGAATAAGGACAAAATCACTAAAGTCTGTGGTAAACTCTTAAAAGCTCAACTTACAGTGTGTGGTCTGCCAATGAACTGGTTTTTGGCACATCTCTGATTCACCACATCTCGAATCAAATGTTTTTGTCCGTTGTACGTCGTGAGAATGGATATCTTTTCAGCAGGGTAGCCCAGTAGACGCATGTACATAAATACTGCCACCACATATTCTGCTTCTCCGAGATTCTGAAATAAGATTTACAGAAATTAAGAAAGATCATTCTTTTCCCTTACTTTGTGTACTTAAGGATGTAGACAGGTGTGTTTTTTCTCTCTTCAAATAAAGGTAATATTTTTTTAAGAACTGTTTTCCTAAAAAAGCATCATATATGAGGATGAAAAATGAAGAACTCCTAGCTTGCCATGCTTATTCTTTAACTACAGTCCAATTCATGTATAATGTGCAAAATAATTTCTTTTAGCTAAAAATGTGGGTTGTTTGCTCTAATGGTAAGTTGATAGCTTTAATCGAAATGTTAGTTTTGTTGTTTACTACTAATGAATATCAGTCTTGTAAAATATGCAGGTGCATGTAAAATTGGATAAGACAGAAATGGTAAAATCAACAAAGACACTCTACAGATATGATTTGAATTCACATTACCCAATTCAAACTGAAGAATTTATACCTTGTCAAAAGTATTACTTTAACAACATCCTGATCCAAAAATTTAGTTGCATAGTATTTAGTAAAGTTAAAAAACCTTTCACTTAAAGAAGAACTTGTTCATGCAGAGCGAACCGTCATTGGTGACAGTCAATCAAGAAAAGGGTAAAATGATATAACCCATTGCCAAACAATAACAACATTTAACCACTTTGTTGCAGACGACTCTGGAAAACATTGTGGGAAAAGGAGAAATTGCTCATAACGAGCAATTTATCCTTTTCCAACAAGTTTTTCTACCCTAGCAGAAGATCATTTTACAATTTCATCACATTTTGAAATGTCGTCTGCAAACTCTTTCAATTTGGAACAGCCGAAAATTTTGTGTTTGGGAAAGGGATAAGCAATAAAACACACCTGATAAAAGTAAGGGTTCGGCGTTGACTCTCCAACACCGTTGAAGTTTTCCACATTGATGAGTTGATAATCAAAGACAAATCCAGGGTTAGCAAAATGGTACTCAGGATTCGTAAGAACATGAGGTAAGTTACCCAGCTTCTTGTATCGCCAGCTGTACAGACTTGCAATGCTGCAATAGAGAAATAAAATGGTTATAGTGAAGTTAGTTATTTATATCAGAAATGAAAAATAAAATGATCTACAGTTGGGTCCCGGTTGATATAAGTCAACTTCAAAATTTAGCCGAAAAGTTCCATATGATATTAAGTTGTGTACTCTATCCACTAGGCCATGTAGGCCCCAATTGCAATTGTCAATGGCACTAGCCTGTATGTATCACTATGTGAAATATACAATTTTTTTCAACATGGGGTAAAAAGACATGTCAGGTGGTGACATTGGTTGCAGTGAAAGAGCTTCTTGTCTTCCATACAAAGGGTTCTTGCTTCAATATCCATATAGCAACGGGTTGAAAATACCTGGAATATACAATCTGTGCAAGTACTGGATATGTATCCAAGAAGTAGTTATCAAGAGTGAATCTAATAATCTTCAAGCTTCTGTCACAATTGATGTAAAGTTTAAACTCAATGTTGTTTCAACAGAATTTTAGCAAAGTAACAGCTTTCCTTTATTTCACCATTATTAGCCTAGGGATCTGCAGTGCCTTGCCCAAGGACATTCCAAGTGCCTCTGGTGGGGATTTTACCCTGGAACCAATGTCATATGACTTTACCACCGGAAAAACACCAACATCATATAATAGCAACAGCCCATCTTGCCAAAGCTCTACGCTATGACTGTAGGGACACCCAGTGTTACTGCAGTAAGTTTGTTATTTCACTTGCATTGCCGTTTCATGAATTTTATAATTTGATGTCATCTGACCTAACGTTTTAATCGATAATTTAGTATTGTCTGACCCACTGCGTATTGCGTCATCACGCTGCGATAACGAAGCTTGGTTTCTTTCGGCTTAATCTGCGATTACAGTGCAATAATCCGGGTAAATCCAAAGAGGTAGATAGATTAGTAATTCAGTTTATCTTTTGCACTCCACAATGTTTTTGATATAGAAGGTGTTCAGTTTTTAAAGCGTTTCTAAATTTAAGTGTAACGGCAGTTCGGATGACATCATTTTCGGATAGTTTTGATTTCTGTATCATTTACTCATTATGTACTATTCTAAATTGTTATTGGTACTGAATTGTATTTTCAGTTCGAAGAAGATTAAAGAATAACGAATAAATCCGTCTTCCGTCTACTCAAACATTTTTCCGGTTGTTGTGCTGTCACAGTCGAACTCTACGGTTAGAGATTGAGTCCAGCAACAGATGTGGCCCATGCGAACTTGTTTAAACGGACATTGAACAGCATTCGTCTCTCAAATGAGTAACAGCAAGTTAGCCAAATACATTGATAAAGCCATTGATTTGCCAGCCAGCATCTCATATGTGCCAGTTGTAATTACTGACAGTAAAGGTAAATACTTACGGAATCTGAATATAAATGAAACATATAAAAATGTTATCCAGTGGCATTGTAAAAGTGGGTCATCATCCAGTGATACTGCGAAGTGGATTGCTAGAAATCTAGAAACCATTAAATCAAAGCACAGGCGTGTGTGTGTTTATTTGTGGGTTGGTACATGTGACTTTACAAATAAAACTGGCAAATTCATATCCCTTGTGCCGAATCCTGAGACCGTTCTTGTGGACTTTAACCAGAATCTCCAGAGAATCCAAACACTTTGCACAGAAAATGGTGTCAAGTTGACAGTGGTGCACATTCCGTATTATTCCATGGAAATTTGGAACCGTTTCAAAGGACATCAAAATCCAGAAGAATTCAAACAACAAGATCAAACATTGACCAAACTTATTGATAGGGCGAACGAGTATATCGACTTTATTAACAGTGGCATGAGTACTTATTCTGCCAAGCTTAACCTTGATTTGACGAGATCGAGAAAAGGCAGTTCTACAACCAAGGGCAGATATTCCCTTAACTTTAGTCTATACGGAGACGGAATCCATCCAAGCAAAAATCTTGCCAAAGCATGGCTTGTTTCTTTTGCAAAGATGATCATGAGAGACTGTGTTTAGACTATAGTCTATAGAAGATAGTAATTTAGTGCTTTCATTGTTAGCACAGGCAGGGATTGCCCAGCCGTGCATTTAAGTTTGTGTTAGTACTATTTTATGTAATGTCTTTGTATTTTGATAGGCTAGGATAGCTCAGTCATCACCACAATATTTTTCGGTTTATAACGTATTTGAACTCATTACTGTTTGTACCCTTTATGGTTATTTGGTAAGGTTAACTGTTCTTTAATTTTGATCTGCTATCCGAGCATGGTGCTATATTAATAACTGGTAAGATGTCTGTGAATTCAATATTTAGTTCCCTTCACGATCAGACTGTTGTTCAGGACGGTGAACATGTTGATGAAAATGACTTTGATGCTCGTTCGAGACAGTTGACTGAAAAGGGATTGGCCTATCAAGTTACTTTGAATGAGGGCAAATTTAGATCGTGTGCTTCTCAATGGCGTCGTGAGTACAATGCTATTTTAATTGTACTCACAGACACACAAGATGTTGAACGCATACGACATCATAGGCAAACTCTGCAAAATTATTTTAATGAGTTGTTTTCTGTTTTTGAGCAGCTAATGAGAGTGAAGGGAACTTGTAATGATGAGTCCGTGAAAATGGAAAACATTGAAATTGAGCATCAGAATGTCATGACTAAAATTGCAAATACCATTAGTAAAGTTGAGAATTTTCAGAATTCTGAGGTTGGATCTGTCCGTTCTGGTAGTAAGGCTTCTAATATTTCTGATAAATCAAGGTCATCTAGAATTTCAGATGCAGCTGCCAAAACAGCTGTTTTAAGGGCTGAACTCAAATATATAGAGGCAGAGGCACAGTCTAAAGCAGCATTGCACAAAATTCAAACTTTGAGAAAACTTGACATTGCAGAGGCAGAAATGCAGGCCTTAAAGGCTGATGATGAGGAAATAATGCGTGAAATTGATGTTAAGCCTAACGTTTCTGTTCCTGTTTTCTCAAACCAAGAGTTAGTTCAAAGTTTCTTGCAATCGCATCCGAGTCCCCAACAAAATGCTTCTGAACAGTTCATGGTTCAACTATCAGAACCAAATGTTTCCCTTACGTCTTCTGGTATAGCTGCAATGCCATCAATACCTGGGTCCGTCCGTCTTTCTGAATCACATGCAAATGTCAGTGCACCTGTCTATTCTGGTGTAAGTCTACCTTTGAATCCAATTGCGATGACATTTACACCATCTGTATCGAATATACGGATGCAAACCACTCAATTAAGAAAGGATGTGCCGGCAGATTTACCAACATCGATTGGTGATCATGTCATAGACCATGGTGCTGAAACAGCCAAGTCTAATAACGCTGATTCTGCATTTAATAAGTCATTTGGAGGTGACCAAGGTCTCTTAGAACTTACAAAGTCTCTTGTATCACAAATAGGTCTCAGTAGATTACCCTCACCTGAACCTTCAATATTTTCTGGAGACCCTCTCTCTTACCCAAGTTGGAAGGCATCTTTTGAGGCTCTCATTGAACAAAGGCAAATACCCCCTGCTGAAAGAATTCACTATCTAAAGCGGTATGTTGCTGGTCCTGTTAGGGAGGTTATAGAAGGCTTCTTTTTGTTGTCATCAGATGAGGCATATCTTAAGGCCAAAGAACTTCTTCATAGTAGATATGGTGATCACTTTGTAATTGCTAATGCCTTTAGAGACAAGCTTGAGAATTGGCCCAAAATATCATCGCGCGATGGTAAAGGTTTGCGAAAATTTGGTGACTTTTTGTATCAGTGTTGTGTTGCTATGCAAAGCTTTCATAGTCTTTCTGTATTGAATGATGACAGAGAGAACCAAAAGCTGTTGAAAAAACTTCCCGATTGGATTGTTACTCGTTGGGGTAGACTTGTCTCACATCACAAGTTGGAAAAGGGCATTTTCCCTTCATTTGAACGTTTCGCTCAGTTTGTATCTGAAGAAGCTAAAATTGCTTGTGACCCAGTTACATCGTTACAGTCGCTTCACTCAGTTAGTGAAACTCATAAAGGTCAAGAGTATGGAAAGAAGGTTGAGAAGGGGCCAAAGGGCCGTTCATTTCTTTCGGGTTCTAGTACGTCTCCTGTCGACAAGTCTGATGACAGTAAATCTAGCAAAGTTGTTTCGTGTCCATTGTGCAACAGGGAGCATGAATTGGATATTTGCAAAGGATTCCTTGCTAAATCTATCATGGAAAGAAAGGCGTTCATTAAGGATAAAGGTTTGTGCTTTGCTTGTCTTGGTAGAAATCATATTTCCAAGAAATGTAGACATAGGAAAAAATGTCAAGTTTGTGGTAGGTTTCATCCTTCATCTCTTCATGGTGATGTAATTCAGGAAGGAAAACAGGGTCAGAATAATCCTGAAAAGCAAAACACTTCACATGATAAGGTTCAAGGTGGAACTGTTTTCCTAAGTGATTCTTGTGCTAGTAGTAAATGCTCAATGATAGTTCCTGTATATGTGTCTCACTCCGATAATCCAAACAATGAGAGACTTGTATACGCACTATTAGATACTCAATCCGATACTACCTTTGTTTTGGATGACACCTGTAAAGGGCTTGGTGTGACCGGTGTTCCGGTGCAATTGTCATTGTCGACTATGCATGCCGAAAACAAGGTAGTCAAAAGCAGCAAGATTAAGGGATTGTCAGTTCGTGGTATAAACAGTGATTGTAAACTTCCGTTGCCAGTCGCTTTCTCTCGAAACATTATGCCAGCGAACAGAACTCATATACCAACTCCAGATATTGCGAAACTCTGGCCTCATTTAGAGGTAATAGCAGACCAACTTTTACCTGCTAACAATTGTGAGATTGGTTTGCTTATTGGGTATAACTGTCCCAAGGCTCTTGTACCAAGGGAGGTTATTCCATGTACCAGTAATGGTCCTTATGGTCAGAGAACTGATCTTGGTTGGGGAATTGTTGGTGTTGTAGATCCAACAAATTGTGAAGATGATCAGATTGGCACAAGCCATCGTATTGTTTGTCGAGAAATATCAGATGCTCTTGCCTCTGTGTTAAACACAAAGGAGTCTCCGGTTCTGTTTTCGCTCCGAACTTCAGTTAAAGAGATTATTCCGGGTGATGTATTACATATTTTGGAGTCTGATTTCAAGGATGCAACAATAACTGGCCCATGTTCTTCTCATGAGGATAGACGTTTTCTTTCTATTCTTTCTGAAGGCATTGTCTTTCAAGATGGGCACTATGAAATGCCACTTCCATTCCGTGTCAAAGAACCTCTTTTGTCCGACAACAAATCAGTCGCATTGAACAGATTGAGCTCTCTAAAGAGAAGATTGCTTCATGACGGTACACTTTGTAGGCACTATACTGAGTTCATGCAAGGTCTTTTGAATAAAGGGCATGCAGAGAAGGTTCCCGATTCAGAACTAAGCCTATCCAATGGTCATGTTTGGTATATTCCGCATCACGGGGTGTATCACCCTCAAAAACCTGACAAAATCAGAGTTGTGTTTGACTGTAGCTCTTCATTTAAGGGTGTGAGCTTGAATTCGCATTTACTGCAGGGTCCTGATTTAAGTAACAAGCTTTTAGGTGTACTTAGTAGGTTCAGAAAGGAAGCAATAGCATTTATGTGTGATGTTGAGAAAATGTTTTATCAGTTCCGAGTTATTCCTGAGCACAGAAATTACTTACGGTTTTTTTGGTGGGACAGTGAAGATTTTGACAAACTTCCAGTTGAATACCGCATGACAGTGCACCTGTTCGGTGCCACGTCTTCACCTGGATGTGCTAATTTTGGGTTCAAAAGGGTAGCTGATGATCACGAGCCTGAATTTGGATTACCTGCTGCAAATTTTATTCGTAGGGACTTTTATGTTGATGATGGAATCAAGTCAGTTCCTAATGAGCAGGCTGCGGTTCAACTTATTGAGAGCAGTATTAAGCTTTGTCAACGAGGTGGGCTCCGATTACACAAGTTTTTGTGTAACTCTAAAGTGGTTCTAGAACATTTAGATCCACAGGACTGTGCTGACAATCTCAAAGGTGTTGACCTCTCTCATGATAGTTTGCCAATAGGTAGAGTCTTAGGAATACTTTGGTGCGTTGAATCTGACATGTTCCAGTTTCATTTAGACTTAAAGGTTCACCCAGACACAAGACGTGGGGTTCTCTCTACAGTCAGTTCTGTGTATGACCCGTTTGGGTTCTTAGCCCCTTTTGTTCTAAAGGGCAAACAAATTTTGCAACAGCTGTGTGCTGATCAGTCAGATTGGGATGATCGCTTGCCAGATCATTTGCTTTCAAAATGGGAAACATGGCGAGCAGACTTAGATGGTTTGACAATGTTGCGTATACCTAGGTGTGTTAAACCAAAGGATTTTGGTGAGATTGATGTTGCAGAACTTCATCATTTTTCGGACGCAAGTTCCTCTGGATATGGGCAATGCACTTACCTTCGGCTGGTGAATAAAGTAGGTCAAGTCCATTGCTCTTTGCTGATTGGTAAAGCAAGAGTTGTCCCTTTGAAGCCAATTTCTATACCTAGGCTTGAGCTCTCCGCTGCTGTACTGTCTGTTAAGATGGGCGCTTTCTTAGAGATCGAACTCGAGTTTGATAGGCTTGATCAGGTATATTGGACAGATAGTAAGGTCGTCATTGGTTATATAAATAACGATGCGAGAAGATTCCACATATTTGTGGCAAATCGAGTTCAGCAGATCCGAAACTTTTCAAAACCATGTCAGTGGAGATATGTGACTTCGGCAGATAATCCTGCAGATCTTGCCTCAAGGGGTGTGACTGCTCAAGAGTTGATTTCGAGTGAAAAATGGTTCAAGGGTCCATCTTTTCTTTGGAAACATGATACTGGTGTAGGTAAGCCAAGTGTAGTGGAGCTTGACCAAAATGATCCTGAGGTAAAAGACATAAAATGTTTTGCTAGTCAATCAAAACCAGTTTGTTACGCATCATTGCTGGATCGCATAGGGTATTTTTCTGATTGGCATAGAGCTAAAAGGGCCATTGCTGTTTGTTTAAGATACAAAGACAAGCTTCGTGAGCTTGTAGCGAGACAAATGAAACATGTTCCTTCGACAAAGTGTATTAAGGAACAAATTCTTTCCAATTATTGTTCAGTAACTGTAAAGGAATTGCAAGGTGCTGAAAATGAAATAATAAAGCAAGTTCAAAGTGACGCATTTGCCGAAGAAGTCAGAACATTGAGAAAACACAATGTGTTTGATGTGCCTTCAAGACATCAAAAATCAGACCGTCGTAAGGTACTTAAAAGGGAATCTTATTTGAACAAACTAGACCCCTTCCTTGATGAGAATGGCCTCTTGCATGTTGGCGGTCGTATTCAGATGTCTGATTTGTCCGACATTGTGAAATTTCCCGTTTTACTGCCAAAAAGGGGACATGTCACACAGTTGATGGTTAAACATTTTCATGAACGGGTACAACATGGTGGGCGTGGTTCAACTCTTGGTGAACTAAGGTCTTCTGGAATTTGGATCGTTGGTGGCAGTTCTGTTGTTTCTTACTTCATTTCTAGATGTGTGCTGTGTCGTAAGCTCAGAAGCCAAACACAGAACCAAAAAATGGCAAATTTGCCCTTTGATAGATTAGAACAATCACCTCCTTTTACAAATTGTGCTGTGGATTTCTTTGGTCCTTTCTATATTAAGGAAGGACGCAGAGAGCTAAAAAGATATGGTGTTCTGTACACGTGCCTTTCCTGTCGGGCTGTGCATGTTGAAACGGCAAATTCTCTTGATACTAGTTCATTTATTAACAGCTTACGCCGTTTCATTGCGATTCGTGGTCCTATAAGGTTATTAAGGTCAGATCGTGGTACAAACTTCGTTGGTGCCGAGCGTGAGCTGAGAGAAGCAGTTATGGAGCTTGATGAAGAACAATTGAGGCAATTTCTTCTCAAGAAAGGTTGTGACCTTTTTGAGTTTAAGATGAATTTCCCTTCTTCTAGTCATATGGGTGGTGTATGGGAGCGTCAGATACGCTCAGTAAGAAATGTGATGTCTTCATTGTTGCTCCAGCATGGCTCTCAGCTAGATGACGAAGGTCTTAGAACGTTTTTATATGAGGCAGCTAACATTGTAAATTCTCGACCTCTTGCTGTAGACAACTTGAATGATCCATTGTCAGTTGCGCCTTTGACTCCCAATCACTTGCTTACTATGAAATCAAGAGTCATTCTTCCGCCGCCAGGGCAATTTCAGAGGGTTGATATGTATTGTTCGAGACGTTGGCGTCGTATTCAATATCTAGCTAACGAATTCTGGTCTAGGTGGAGGTTAGAATTTTTGCAGACTCTTCAGACGAGAAATAAATGGAAATCACCTAAGAGAAACCTTTGTCTTGGTGATATTGTTCTTCTTAAGGAAGATAATTTGTTCAGAAACCAATGGCGTATGGGTAGGGTTACAGAAGCGGTAACAGATTCAGACGGGTTTGTCCGCAAGGTCAAATTAGAGCTAGCTTCTTTTGATTTGGATGCCAAAGGAAGGCGAGCAACCTCTTTAACGACATTTGAAAGGCCTATTCATAAATTAGTGCTTCTTTTGGAGACTGAGGAATTCCCGGTCGAGGAGCCATAGTTTGTTTTGTCCTAAGTATGTGTATGTTTATTACAATCACAGTGTATCACTTAAGGGAATAGTATTGATATATAATATTTGAAATTTATAAGAAATAACATATGATATGATTATTTTGTAACTTGCCGCATAGAAATTTGTTTTACTTACGTCAAATGCAAAAAAGCAAGAAATATTAATCTTTATTTGCGATCGTTAGCGATTTGAAATAGTTGTTGCTTCTACGAAGAAATGCGTTTAATAGCGATTACAAGTGTGAAGCAGCAATTGTTTCAAATTATTGAACTAATTTGGAGGAGCCATGTTACTGCAGTAAGTTTGTTATTTCACTTGCATTGCCGTTTCATGAATTTTATAATTTGATGTCATCTGACCTAACGTTTTAATCGATAATTTAGTATTGTCTGACCAACTGCGTATTGCGTCATCACGCTGCGATAACGAAGCTTGGTTTCTTTCGGCTTAATCTGCGATTACAGTGCAATAATCCGGGTAAATCCAAAGAGGTAGATAGATTAGTAATTCAGTTTATCTTTTGCACTCCACAATGTTTTTGATATAGAAGGTGTTCGGTTTTTAAAGCGTTTCTAAATTAAAGTGTAACGGCAGTTCGGATGACATCATTTTCGGATAGTTTTGATTTCTGTATCATTTACTCATTATGTACTATTCTAAATTGTTATTGGTACTGAATTGTATTTTCAGTTCGAAGAAGATTAAAGAATAACGAATAAATCCGTCTTCCGTCTACTCAAACATTTTTCCGGTTGTTGTGCTGTCACACCCAGCATGCAAAATACAGTCTCGAGAGTGTTCAAAAGCATTTATGGAAATATTTATGCAACATGAGTATAGCTCTCCTAATTCTTTGAATAGCCAAGATGGTAAAAACCAAAAGCATAACACCAACAACCCACCTTGCCCTAGCTCTGCCCTGGGCACCTAGGTCCACTGTGGGGACACCCAGTCTAACAAGACGTGTCAACAGGGACTGTTCCATGTTGGAGAAAAAAGCAGCGTCAAAAGTGTTCAAAACCTTTCATTATAACAACAGCAACCCACCTAAGAAAGTGCTCATTGCTAATGTTGTTATAACTTGTTGTCCAATCCAATTGCAATTATTTTTTGGCCCTTTCATGTCTTCTTTAAATAGATGTTTATCTGTTTGTTGTATCTGTCTTGTAAATCATGTAGAGATAATGCAATAAAATATGATTAACCCCCTACCAAATGTCAAATTTTCGACTGTCCTAAATTGAAAGAGTTTGCAGACCACATTTCAAAATGCGATGCAATTGAAAAAACAATGCGATAGGGCAGAAAACATTGTGGGAAAAGGGGAAATTGCTCGTTAAGAGCAATTTCTCCTTTTCCCACAAAGTTTTTCAGAGTCGTCTGCAACAAACTGGTCATATGTCGTTATTGTTTGGTAATGGGTTAAACTAACAACTCACCTTGCCCTAGCTCTGCCCTGTGCATCTAGGTCCACTGTCGGAACACCCAATCTAACAAGACGTGTGAACAGAGACTGTTCCATGTTGGAGAACTTCTGGAATGCCATGTTCTTGATGACTGGAGGTAGCTGGTGATGATCACCAATCATAATCCACCTCTTCAACCGGTTGTTGTTGTCTTGGGGGTTCTGGAAAAAATAGACAAGTTAGTGTCCAGCAATCAAGTATAAAGCTCTACCATGTGTTTGTTTTTCTTCAGACAATTTGTCCTTTTGTATCAAAAGTTTTAACCATTAGTAGGTAACGTACAGTAGAATATTTTTACCTCAAGCTTCTGGTTATCACACTCCTCTGTATGTCAAAGTAAACAGGAGGTCTCAAATCATTTGTACGTCATCGTTATTTCCTTGTTTTCCAGACATCTATATCTGGAACTCTCTATATGTCAAACCTTTTAATAAGGTCCCTTGAACTTCGAGGTATAGCGATTCTACTGTATTTTCATATTATGGCATTTTGTTTATATGGGTTGTAATACCAGGTCACTAGTACAGTCAAACTTGTGTTAAGAGGCCAGCCCATGAATTGGCTGTTTAAGACAGGTTGACTGCTTATCACAAGTTGATGTACACTATAAATCTAACAATTGGACTTTTTGTAGTGGTTGTTTAAGGCAGTTTGGCTGCTTAAAAGGGTGGTTGCTTAACACAAGTTAGACTGTATTTCAGTTATTTTACAGCTTTCCTGCATACAAGTAGTACCTGACATGGCTCGGCAGTGTCTTGCCCAAGGACACTCCCACAAAATCCAAATGCCACTTGTGAAGATTGACACCTTCCACTTAACCTCTTGGCCATGCAGGACCCTATGCTGTTGTAGTAGGGGTTTAGATTTACATGATAGAGTTGAATGTGTAAGTGGTCCCGACTGCCCAATCTGTAAAGTTTGTAAGGTTATTACGCAGAGTCAACAAATTTTCAGTTATTTTACTGCTTTCCTAGAGTTACCCATTCTCAGCTAGGGCTCTGAAGTGACTTGCCAAAGGTCAATCCCACAAAACCAGAGATGCCGAGTTCAAAGTCCGCCACCTTAACCACTGAACCAGGCAGGATCCTTAACTGAAGTTTGATATGCTTCTGACTTAACTTGAGAACAATTGTCTTGTTTATGGAATCTGCTAACATACATCAGAAAGAGTGTATTTTGCTCACCTGAAGCAGAAGGGGAATAAACGTCTCTATCTCCAAGATCTGAGCAGATTCCTCCATCATTATATTGTCAAACTGAAAAATAAAATGTCAACAGTGGGTGATGTTACCGTTCTGTAAGTCAAACATTATATCACTTCTCAAGAAAATCTGAGAGCTAAGACTAGGATTTAAGCACATACAAAGAAAAACTTAATGTGACAAGTTAATGAATGCAATAGCTAATTTATATTTAGAAGAGAAGAATCATACCTGCTCAGCTGGTTAAAAGATATTGAAAATCATGTTAAAAAAAGGAGAACTTGCTCAAGATGAGCAAAATCTCAATTCATCAAAAGATTTTCAAGATCATTCAAGTACAGTCAAACTTGTGTTGAGAGGCCAGCCTATGGGACAGTAAATTGGCTGTTTAAGACAGGTTGGCTGCTTAACACAAATTAATGTACACTATAAATCTAACAATGGGACTTTCTGTAGTGGCTGTTTAAGGCAGGTTGGTTGCTTAAAAGGGTGGCTGCTTAACACAAATTAGACTGTACAAAGGTATTTAAAGGGGTTCATCTTTTAAGGCAAGGGACCAATCCATTTCATCATATTTCTGTCTTAAAAATATTATGTAATACTTCAGAAACCATTTAAACAAAAGCAGCATCTATTAACAACAACAGCAATTTGTCTATATCTCCCCATTTATTTTCACGATGAATCAGAAAATGTAATATGTCTTGACCAGTTTGCTTATATGAGACTTAGAGGGTGGCCCACATTGGAAGCTTCAGTGATAGCAGATGACAGCTTTAAAAATGCTTGTTCACAGATGTGAGGAAATACAAAAAAAATAATTTCTTTAAAGTCGACAACAGTACTACCATTATATGACCAACATTGCCTTTGAAATTTACCACATACAAACTGTAAATACTAAGAATTCCTCATCTAATGAAGCTGTCAATAGCCAACTGTAATAGCATATTAAAAAAAAAATACAAAAATTGCATTGTTCAAACAAAATTTCATTTTGACTTTGAAATGTTTATTCTGTAAACAAGGACCTTTAAGTATGAAGGTTTATATATTCCATATATAATTGGATTGAAATCATAGTTACATGAGAAGAAAACCTTCACCACAAAGTTAGTAATTTCCAAAATCAACACAAGGGTTACCTTAAAATCGACATCCACAAGATCACGTCGTTTAAGTGCAGCATGTGTACAGGTCATGGCAATAATCTTGGCCTCCTTGATGAGTAAATAATCTGCTCTGTCCGACCCACTTCTCAACAGTTCAAACGCTCGAAATTCCTTGGTGAAAGAAAAAAAATATTATTTCCTACATTAAGAGTCTACCTCTAAGGGTTTTACACTTTGTCAACATTATTTCAGTTATGTTGTGATGCCCGACTCTTAACAATGGAGGAAAACCCAAAAATCAACTGCCAATAAGGGCTGGTCAAGCCAGATGGAACCATCTGCATTTCGTAAGTATGTTGGGAGACTTTATCTAAAGAAAATCTATGTTCCCCACTGAGATTTGAACTCTTGCAGAGAAGGTCCACATGATTTAAAAGTCTGTAATCTGCACAACTATCTGACTTTAACGCCGCTGCTGCAGAAGTCTATAGAACCCACTGTGATAGAAGCATGAATTGCTCCTCATGTGTCTACCTAATTCAATAAAGAAAAAAAACTAGGTTTCATTATAATCAAAAAGCAACAAATTCTTTTTTCATGCTGTTAACAGTTATGTGCTTTCAATTTAGACAAGTCACAAATTCATGTTTCAGAAAATGGGTATGTTTGTATTTTGTATGCTTTAAAATTCTTGCAAATATCACCATGTACAAATAAGTTAAGATATCCCCAAACATCCATACCTCAAGTTGCGTAAACATCTTTTTGATGTGCCTGAAACATCCCTCCGCTATGTCCATATCTTCCTCATATGTTCTGGATTTGAACATCGGCTGGGGAGCGTTCTCGAAAAACTTGTTGAACGGAAAATATTCCTTTATCTTCTCCACTTTCTTCTCCTAATAAAATTAAGGGTGATTAATTATAAAACATAACACAACATAATTTCTAATTAAAAATTTGACATGAACAGAAATGGTCATTGTTCATTACAGTGACAAATCTATGATAACAACATTCACATACAATCGTCAATGGTAGTACATACAGTTGATTATAAAATCAAGTAAAATGTAGGAGAAATCATTCTTTTTGTTACAGCAGTAACTCTAGGCATCCTTCCGCATGCGTTCAAAATGAGTGTTTTATTAGGAAGCAATAATGTGTTAACATTTTCATTGACAGCCAATGTCTTATATTGAATAACATATACATTGACTAGTTATTGTTATGTACAAACTAATAAATGCATTGATAATTCTTTCATTTTTTCAATCAATTTATTAAATGGTGTTTGTTTATATGGGGTAAATAATTAACCAACAATTTTTTAGTTATGTTATGACCACTACTAGGCTAGGGCTCAGAAGTATCTTGCTAGAGGACACTCCCACCATTGCAGAAGTACAGGCGGAACTTGAACCCAGGACCATCAGTAGGGTAAGACCGCTACCTTAACCACATAGCCATGCAGGAAGGACTTAAGAATTTCTTAGCCATATTGCTTGTGTATGGTTCAGTTTATTTATGAACCCACTATTCAGAACCAATAACTCAATAGCCTTACCCATTACCAAACAATAACGACATTTTACCACTTTGTTGCAGACGACTCTTAAAATCGTTGTGGAAAAAGGAGAAATTCCTTTTCCCACAATGTTTTTCTTATCTATCAGAAAATTTAGAAATGTCGTTGGCAGTTAGAAATGCGGTTAAGAGCAATTTCTCATTTTTCCCACAATATTTTCAACTCTATCACAAGATTACATTCCAATTTTATCACTTTTTTTAAATATCGTCTGCAACCTCTTTCAATTTGGGACAGTCGACAATTTGGCATTTGCTAAAGGATTACTAGATACCTTCAGTTTTCTCGTTTTACTAAGAAACTCCTCCCATCTGGCCAGAACCTGATACAGGAAAAAGTATCCCGCGGTCTCGCATGTGTACGCCATATCCCCGGAAATATTCAGGCTGCTCTGCAGTCTCTCCACTTCCTGAAGCAATTCCAGACGCTGTGCGAGCACGTAGTTCACTCGACCGTATCGGCTAAAATCCTTCTCCGTCTCCAGCGATTCCTCACCGTGACCCAGACGCAACAGATGCCTTTCGTCGATGTCTAGTGCCATGATCTTCTCAAACAACTGGTTCAAGGCCTGTATGGAAAGAAATATCAATGTTATATTATCATTTCAAATTTCATTTTTACAGACAAAATCTCTCTCCTTTTATTTGCAAAAGTGTAATCATTATCACTCCATCAGAATTTGAGGCTGGTTGATATGGAGAGCAAATGTTTAAGAAGATTATATTTATTGAGTGAAAGAAAAATATCAATCAGGATGGACATTAATAAGAAACCTTTGTGACAAAAGGAGAATTTACTTAACATTAAGAGAAAGGAAAAAGAATATTGAGATGGATATTAATAAGAAACCTTTGGGACAAAAGGAGAATTATACATCATGTCCCTGGACTTGATTGCCTATTAGAGCCACTTAGGCCTACAAAAGCATTAATATTCCATAGGTCAACTAGAAAACTTTCTCTCACAACAAGAGCCATAAGAGAGCAGGCTCTACTATTCGATAATGTCTGAAAGGGAAAAAGGTCAGGGAAATATTATTTGTTTTTAAAACATGAGGATGCACACAATGATTCCTTAAAAAAATTGTTGAGATACCAACATGCACCCAAAACTTACCCAAGATTTCTCAAGTACAGAAGGCCACATAATTGGCTTAGATTCAAAACAAGATACATGAAATCTTATCAGAGACCTTATCTTATCAGAGACCCTGAACACATGTGTGAAGTATCAACCTACTCCATACAGTAGTTCTTAAGATACAAACTTGCATGTAAAAACTTAACCAAGGTTTTTCTAAGTACAAAAAGCTGCATAATTTGCTTAAATTTAAAATTAGAGATATGAAACTTGTTCAGGGGCCTTAGATTATGACCCTGAACACATGTGTGAAGAATCAACCCTTTCCATACAGCTCTCATTATTCTTTGAATAGTCGAGCTAAATACAAAGGACACAAGTAAATGAGCCATACACTGGCTTCCATCAAGAGCATACCTGATTGGAATGGGTCACAATGATTGTCCTCTGATCGGGGAAGTTATGGTAGATGTTTGAGATGATCTGGACGGCCACATCGGTTTTCCCGGTACCCGGTGGTCCGACTACCATTGTAAGCCCGGGCTGCATACCCGCTCTGATGGCTTCAATTTGGGTGGGCGTAAATACAATACTGTTCCTGTAACACATGGTGAGAAAACAAGCTTTAATATTTCAATATTTTTCTGCATGTTATGATGGTGTCTAAAATTCTATAGCCATTACACCTTTGGGTAATTTTTTATTCAAGACTATTGTTTGAGAAATGAATAGTTGCACTTAAGAATAATTCTAAGGTAAGAACATTATTTATCAAATAAATTGTCAAACCTAATACATTTCGGCATATTATGAAGGAATCTTAAAAATTTCTGCTGCTTACGACTAGTGACCCAAATCAAACACAAGATTATTTGATGATACTTTTGTATTTTCTTTCCAATCAATCCATCAATGTAATATAATTGATTGAATGCCTTTCAACTGCTTAATCAGTCCCATCCCCAGTTTAAAGTGATGAATCCTTCTATCTTGTTCTTCTGTTGTCATTACCTTTAACCCTTTCCCAAACAATAACAACATTTCACAAGTTTGTTGCAGAGGACTCTGGAAAACATTGTGGGAAAGGGAGAAATTGCTCGTAATGAGCAATTTCTCCCTTTCCAAAAATGTTTTCTATTCTACCGGAAGATTATTTTTCATTTTCATCACATTTTGAAATGTCTTCTGCACACTCTCTCAATTAGGGACAGTCGAAAATTGGCGGTTGGTAAAGGGTTAATCAGTCCAATCCCCAGTGTAAAGTGATGCTTCCATGTATATTCTATTTTGGAATGTATTAATAAATCAACTATATTCAAAGTATCAACATATCTTGTAAAAGCCTTTGAACTAAGACAAAATCTAATTGAAGAACTATTGTTATGTATTTGTTTGTGGATTGTCACTCTTTTGTATGTATATTATGTTACTCTATGTTGTACTATGGGCCTATGGCTTCTGTACTTGAATAAACATGTCCATGTCTATGTCATGTAACTTATTCATCTGTCGTCGTTACTTAAAAGAACAATCTTACAAAACAAGAGTATACAGTGCCCATTATCTAGTATTTTTCTTACCTTTTCGGTTCACTGTATGAGTACGGTCCCCTGTTTGGTATGGTATGAGGCTCTACGATCACTTTCTTTACGGGTACCGGTAACTCTTCCCCTTCTTTTCTCTTACCGGTTTCAGGCTTGTCCTCCAAAAACTGTACTCTATAAATTGATTTTTGATTTCAATATTTAAGGCATAGAGAATAGATGGTTGGTGTCTTGAATTGGAAATGTTATCGGGCAAGATGTAGGAATATTATCTAGTGAGCTTAAGACGAATTGGATGATATTCCAAAGCCAAGCCCAATAACCTTTCCTTTTCAAATAGACCAACCATTTATTCTGTTTATCCTGTTACCTATTTATGGATTGAAACACTTTTTTATGGGTAACAGTAACTCTTCCCCTTCCTTTCTGTTGCCAGTTGCAGGCTTGACCTCCAAAAACTGAACTCTATAATTTGATTTTTATTTCAATATTAAAAGGGAATATCTTGATGATTGTGTTCTGTGAGTAACAAACACGAGTAGTTAAAAAGAAACAAAATATGAAAAAGATATTCTTTCTTTCCCCATGTCTTATACATCCAAGCATTTCAAGATAAATTTGCTATGGAATCTATCATTACTTTATGATTGAGAATTGATTATAATACTTTAAACTGTATGTGCAAACACACAAACCAACGCAATACCATTGATTAAGTGCAAAACTTTAAAGTTAGGAATTACCATTACACAAAAAACCTAATAAGACCAGAAGGTAGTCATACTTAATACTTTAACCCTTTCCCAAACAACAAATTTTCGACTGTCCCAAATTGAAAGAGTTTGCAGACGACATTTCAAAATGTGATGAAATTGAACAGTATTCTTCAGAAAGAGCAGAAAACCTTGTGGGAAAAGGAAAAATTGCTTGTTACGAGCAATTCCTCCTTTTCCCACAATGTTTTCTAAAGTCGTCTGCAACAAAGTCGTCATTGTTTGGGAAAGGGATAAAGACACAATGAACATTATTTCTAAGTCTCCATATTCTGAGGACATACAAATCTTAGTATATCTTACAAATCGATATGCTTACAACAAAAATATAGTAGGTCAGTTCATTTGGGGGTATAACACCCTTTTCAACATTATCTAAACCATATTGCGGTGATCAGTGCATCTATCCATTCGTCTGGTATTTCCTCACCAGTACTGCACAATATTCTCTCCAAACTCCAGACTACTTTCCCACATGAACATAATTGATAAGTGGTGAGAAATGAATAAATCAGGCACATTGACTTCAATAAACGTCTGAAAAAATATTGACTGAGCAAGAATTTCGACGCATGGATCCTATATTCAAAGCCAGACACTATCTGCTACTCAAAGAAGTTTCAAAGATTCTTATCAAACAATCATTAAATCATCAGTTATGATTTTTTTCTTTTCCATAGATTTGTTTATATGTCACAGTCTTTGTAATGTTTTAAATTTCTGATCATATGTTGAAGTAAAAAAATAATAAATTACAAATAATAACATTTTCTTTTTGATAGTGAGACAAACAACAGTAACAAAAATAGAAATCAGTCATTACAGGCAAATTTTGCCATTAATCACAAAAATTTCTTCAGCCCTCTGCTATAAAATCCTTCTAAAAGCAGAATCTATGAATCTTGAGTATGCAAGGAGAAATGACTTTTGCAAGAAAACACTCTACCTAAACGGAGGTTTCTGTTTGCTGTAATCGTCCACCGTAACCTCCATAGTGTGTTCTGGGAAACTGTTCTCTAGGTGTTCGATCGACAGGAATGTGTCGTTCCAGTCGAACTGCGTAATCTTATTCTCCATTCTAAAAATAGAAATGATAACAAACATTCAGTGCAAGACTACAGTCAGTGCTTAACATTTGTAAAGGACTTTCTAAAGTGTTGTTATGAACTCCCAATACATTGTTTTGTAGGTGAGTATGTCAAACACTTTAAATGACTTCCTTGAGCATGTCATCCTTGGCCTCCAACGTGTATCATAAATGACTCCAATTCCTGGATATGACCCCTAGAGATCATTATTTTCCATATATAAAGGGTCAAAAGTACCCAAAATGAGCATAAATCAAGGGGTCAAAGGAAAAACCCTGCTTGAAGGATACAGTCAAACTTGTGTTATGAGGCCAGCCTATGGGACAGAGTGAATTGGCTGTTTAAGACAGGTTGGCTGCTTAACACAAATTGATGTACACTATAAATCTAACAATGGGACTTTCTGTAGTGGTTGTTTAAGGCAGGTTGGCTGCTTAACAGGGTGGTTGCTTAACACAAGTTCGACTGTATTTCCTTTCATCATTCATATAGGTATTTGTATTGCCGAAGTATAATTCTAACTATATTGAAATTAATAGAACTTTATGAAAGAGGAAGTAATCCAAGACTTAAATTCCAATTAGAGCTCGTTATGCAGGGTCGAATCATTGGTATTCTCTTATTCACTCAGGAGACTGCCTTTCATGAAAATCTAAATGCCATCAACAGTATTTCAACTCAAGGCATATGACTTCATGGTCTGTAACTAGGCCACAGTAGCCTCTCTTAAAACAGACATGATACACTGTTTATTTGATACAGGTTTTACCAATTTTTATTGACACCTTTGGATTCGGGGGTTATGTCATTTTCAACAGTATATCAGTTATATTGTTGAGGTCAGCGCCCCCATCCATCCCTTTTTCTTCCCTAACATTGCACAATATTTTTTCTGAGCACAGCTGACTATTTTTCCACTTGAACATAGTTCATCAGTGATGATACCCAAATTTTACCTCCCTTTAATGGATGTATAATACAAAATGAACTGTATCATATATAGGCATGAGATATAAGGCTATATTTCACCAAATGATTTACATTTTCACAGATTTAACCCATTACCAAACAAAACAGCATTTTATCACTTTGTTGCAGATGACTCTGGCCTGAAAAACATTGTGGGAAAGGAAGAAATTGCTTGTGACAAGTAATTTCTTCCTTTTCCCATGTTTTCTACCCTATCGAGATTATTTTCCAATTTGAAATGTCGACTGCAAACTCTTTTAATTTGGGACAGTCGAAAAATATGGGATATAGTAAAGGGTTAAACTTAATGAGCAGTGAGTCTTACAGTGTATAATGGACAATATATCCTTTTCCCACAACGTTGTCTACCCTATCAGAAGATTATTTTTTCAATTCTATTACATTTTGAAATGTCGTCTGCAAACTCTTTCAATTTGGGACAGTCGAAAATATGGGATATGGTAAAGGGTTAAACGTGATGAGCAGTGAATCTTACAGTGTATAATGGACAATTTTTCCTTTTCCTACAGTATTGTCTACCCTATCAGAAGATTATTTTCCAATTTCATCACATTTTGAAATGTCATCTGTAAACTCTTTCAATTTGGGACTGTCGAAAATATAGCGTTTGGTAAAGGGTAAAACTTAATAGGCAGTGAGACTAACTGTGTATAATGGGCCGCATCTGGACTCCCGTATCCGAGTATCAGGTCATGTAACCAGTCTGGAACCACGCACTCCGTGTTCATTAACGCTCGAATAGTCTCGAGCACCGCTTTGAAGTTATTCTCCTTGGGCTTCCTTCTCATTATAACGTTAAATGTGTCATAGACATCCTGGTAATAGAGAGTAAACTTTGTCTTAGCACCATTCCTCCATTTGGGAATGAATGGTGTTTTAAGGCGCATCAATAAAGGTCATTTAGAGCGCCGTTCCATTTGGGAATTTAACGGGTCAAAATTGAAAGAAACGGTAGATATAAAAATAATCAACAAAAAACAACAAAATACTTTTACTTAATGACTTTGGTGACGAGGCCATTTTAACCATACAATCTCAAAAATTCTTAGGATACCAATTTCCTTGATTCTAACCTCTTTACAAAAATGTTTGCATGTATAAATGTCAGAAAGACATTGATACAAAACTTCAAGTTATCCTCTGTGCCAGGCATATCAATATTATTTTGTTTAAAGCGGTTTTAATTCTGTCAACAAATTTTCAGTTAAGTTATAGCATTGTTTGATTCACAATTACTAGTCTATGGCTCTGTTTGTATAGACAGGATGTTGACATAAAACTCTAAGTCATCCTCTGCCACAGACATATATTTTTGATATGGTTCTTTGTTTGTTTAAATGGGGTGAAATGCTACCAACAAAGTTTCAGTGTCTTGCCAAAGGGAACTCCCATGAAACAGAAGATTTCTCTACAAGTTATAAGACCGCCACCTTGACTACTGGGCCAATTTGAAATGGGTTACATCCTAAACAACATATCTCAAAAATATAATTGTATTATTTCCCAATGACGCCAATTTCCTTAATGATCTATTTTTCACTCAATAGCTAATTCAATTTTGGGTAACATGTCAATTAAAGTTTAATTAATATCATTTATAGAAACCTTTGAACCATCATCATTCTGTTGCTAACACATCAACTTGATAAGGGTAATTTTTCGAACAACCCATCTCAAAAATACAATGTCTAATTTCACATAACATAACATAATTCTATTCGGCATTAAACATCCTAAACGTGTTTATAGCTTACAAAATATCATTATATAGCATGCGTGGTGACCTTCGTACAAAATCATGATTTTTAATAATCAGCAGAGAAGTATCAGTGAAACAATGATGCAACAATGGAAATATCGGAGAGTAATCTGTCAATATTTCTCGAACATCTAAGAAAGAATAGGATTCAGCTAGATTTTCCCAAGGACATAAACCTCCAAGATAGTTCTCAATTGTACTCGTTGAAATCTTATGATTTTCTAATAAAATTGATTCTTGGGTAATTAACTAATCATCAATGCATACCTCTGAACCATCCTCCGTAGCGGACATATCAATTTGATACTGGTTAGTATCCAACCACACCCTATAGGTACGCGTGTCACCACTGATCTCCGGTTTCGGCTCCGGACCTGAAAAAAGTAACGATGGCAACAGACGGTCAGATTCATGTTAACATCCCAGTTAATGTAAGTCTTAGATTGAACATACAGTATTGTAGTCCCAAAGAGAAATTGGCATATAACAACGAAATGTGACATATTTCTTAACCCTTTACCAAAGGCCAACTTTTCGACTGTCCCAAATTGAAAGGGTTTGCAGACGACATTTAAAAATATGTTGAAATTGAAAAATAATCTTCTGATACAAGCAATTTCTCCCTTTACCACAATGATTTCCAGATTCGCCTGCAACAAACTGGTCAAATATCCTTATTGTTTGGTAATGGGTTAAACTAAACTATAAATAGTACCTTCTTCGATGACCTTTCCTTCTTCGTCAAGCATGCCCTCGATCTCGCAACCTCTCACGTAACACAGACCCACTTGCGGGATGAACGGAGCGTTCTGATCGTAGTTGGTGCCAATAGCGTTGGGTGGCCGGACGGTAATTAGGAATGCAACATCGTGCTTTCTTAAGCCTGAAAAATATACCAATTGAAAGACTTGAGGCCCCTAGGTAACATTTAATTACTTTTCCTTACTTATTTGTTCTCTCTCCTTTTCAGTCTCAAATAGATATGTTAGCTAATTTATAAATTCATAAATTTAGGATCATGTCAACTATGGGTATATTTGCCATTATAACTAGAATAAAAGAATTTTGAAAAGATAAAACAAAATTGTAACATAACAACCATATATCAATGATAAAATGATAATGATAAAACAGAAAAAATGTTAAAAACCGCATTTTTAAAAACAAGCAAAGCTGATAACACTGCTATTCAACTCATTTTCATCAAAGAAGTTCTCAGCTCTTAAATTCATTAAAAGATAAACTTTTATGAAAATTGACCCATTTCTCTATTGATTATTACTTTAGCAGACCAGTAGGGATCACCAAAAGAATGAACTCTTACAAAAAGATTGTTTAAAGCAATGTTTTCTTTGGTTATAATTTTACAATATAAAATGACATGACTTCCTTTGAATAATTCATTTCTACGAAATCCTTCCTATTTATTTACCCCCTCTGGCCCATATACTGCACACAATAGTAATATGTACTCATCATAAGAGACAAACAGTTACATGTATATGAAATTATGGTTTATTTAGAAGTTGAATCAAATAAAATCACGAATTGTCCAGCATCTGCTTTCTAGAAGAAAAAAGCTTTGATTGGGAAGTATCACTACAAATTGTCAAGGCCAAAATATTGAGTATTTCTAGACCCATTTCTTAGTTAACAAGAAGACCTCAGAATTGTTCAAAGAAAGTTGATATTCATCCTCAAAAAATTCGCTGTCCTTAACTTATGCATTGATTGAGATATTACAAACAATACACTGTAGAAGAGCAATTCAAGATTTGGTTAAGGGTTTAATGCCAGACTATAATAAATGCTCTACAAGGCTAAAGCCTTGCACTGAACCCTGCATATAAAGTACTTCACAATTGAAAAGTAATTGGCATAGTCGCGCAGTAAACCCTTAAATTGTGTTGCTAGTATTACCTTCCCATTCTGCTTTAATACTGGGAACTACACTAAGGGTGACGGACACATCAGCTCTGACCTGGGCAGGGTGGTTTTCTCCTATTCTAGGCTTGGCTACCTGAATTTATATGAGACAATTTATATGGGTTTTACATCATATCAACATTATTTCAGTTATGTAGCGATGCCTGACTCTTAATGATGGAGGAAGACCCCATACTCAACTGCCACAAGGGCTGGTCAAGGCGGGTAGAACCATCGGCATTCTGTAAGTCAGTTGGGAGACTGCCTCTCATGAAAATCCATATCACTCATCAGGATTTGAACCCACGCGGAATGGGGCCATGTGATTTCAAGTTCTGTACTCTAACCACCAGGCCACGGAGGCCCCTGGCTACCTGAAGGCAAACACAAAGTACAAAATAAACATTAAAAGGTCAAGACCATTGAGGGGGCATGCAGAGGATTGAGGTGCTCAAGGATTCATTTTCTAAAGAAAATTTGATTAATTTATTCAACAGGGAGTCACATAAAAAATTTTAAGTTACAATGACCAACTTATAATGATAAAGGAGTATCCCATGGGGGTTGGTCAATCAAGGAAGAACCAGCCACATTCTATAAGTCAGCCAGGAGGATACATCCTAATGAAAATCCAAATTTTATCACCATGATTTGAACACATGAAGAGTGGGGCCAGCAGTTCTGTCCTTTAACCACTGGGAAACTTGATTTGTTAACAGGTCAGTACTAGCCGAAATGTTAGACAAAAAGCATGAGAATCTTTTTTTACGGCTGGTTGTTGTGTTTATCAATTTTTTAGTTGCATGAGACCCTTCCTAGATTCACTGGTACTAGGCTAGGGCTCTGGAGTGTCATGCCAAAGGACTCTCCAATGAAACCGAAAGGGCTTAAACCTGAGGCCATAATTTCTAAGACTGCCACACAAACCACTGGACCATGCAGGACCCTAAGTCATACCTCAACAACATTGAATTCAGCAATAGCAACATGATAGTCCAGCCACCAAAGTATGTTGATCTGTCCCTCAGCTTTCCATTTATTCATTTTTTTTGTGCTAATTTTTTTCGTCTGCTATCAAATAAAATTTGGACAAGTCTTACTCCGATATGGGAGGGTGGGTGGTTGGAAAACATTGTGCGAAAAGGAGAAATTTCTCCTTTCCCCACTATGTTTTATGCCCTATTAGAAGCTTGTTTTTTAATTTCATCAAATCTTGAAATGTTGTCTGCAAACTCATTAAATTTGGGACACTCGAAAAAATTTCATTTGGTAAAGGGTTAAATCATACCTCTACAACATTGAATCCAGCGATAGGCTGCGCCATTCTTGCCCAGCCACCAAAATACGTAGATCCGTCCTCCGCCTTCCATGGCTTCAAATGGGACACTGCATCTTCCATATCCTGTCTTATCTCGTCTGTAATGGAAATTAATTAAGAAAGGCATTCATATCTAAACTCATAACCATCACTCCAGAAAGGCATTTATATCTAAACTCAAAACCCTCATTTCAGAAAGGCATTTATATCTAAACTCATAACCCTCACTTCAGAAAGGCATGTATATCTAAACACAAAACCCTCATTTCAGAAAGGCATCTATATTTAAACTCATAACCCTCATTTCAGAAAGGCATTTATATCTAAACTCATAACCCTCACTTCAGAAAGGCATGTATAACTAAACTCAAAACCCCCATTTCAGAAAGGCATTAATATTTAACCTCATAACCCTCATTTCAGAAAGGCATTTATATCTAAACTCATAACCCTCACTTCAGAAAGGCATGTATATCTAAACTCAAAACCCTCATTTCAGAAAGGCATTTATATCTAAACTCAAAACCCTCATTTCAGAAAGGCATTTATATCTAAACTCATAACCCTCACTTCAGAAAGGCATGTATATCTAAACACAAAACCCTCATTTCAGAAAGGCATTTATATTTAACCTCATAACCCTCATTTCAGAAAGGCATTCATATCTAAACTCAAAACCCTCATTTCAGAAAGGCATGTATATCTAAACTCAAAACCCCCATTTCAGAAAGGCATTAATATTTAACCTCATAACCCTCATTTCAGAAAGGCATTTATATCTAAACTCATAACCCTCATTTCAGAAAGGCATGTATATCTAAACTCAAAACCCTCATTTCAGAAAGGCATTTATATCTAAACTCAAAACCCTCATTTCAGAAAGGCATTTATATCTAACCTCATAACCCTCATTTCAGAAAGGCATGTATATCTAAACTCAAAACCCTCATTTCAGAAAGGCATTTATATTTAACCTCATAACCCTCATTTCAGAAAGGCATTCATATCTAAACTCAAAACCCTCATTTCAGAAAGGCATGTATATCTAAACTCAAAACCCTCATTTCAGAAAGGCATGTATATCTAAACTCAAAACCCTCATATCAGAAAGGCATTCATATCTAAACTCATAACCCTCATTTCAGAAAGGCATTTATATTTAACCTCATAACCCTCATTTCAAAAGGGCATTCATATCTAAACTCAAAACCCTCATTTCAGAAAGGCATGTATATCTAAACTTAAAACCCTCATTTCAGAAAGGCATTTATATTTAAACTCAAAACCCTTATTTCAGAAAGGCATTTATATCTAAACTCAAAACCCTCATTTCAGAAAGGCATTTATATCTAAACTCAAAACCCTTATTTCAGAAAGGCATTTATATCTAAACTCAAAACCCTTATTTCAGAAAGGCATTTATATTTAAACTCAAAACCCTTATTTAAGAAAGGCATTTATATCTAAACTCAAAACCCTCATTTCAGCAAGGCATTTATATCTAAACTTAAAACCCTCATTTCAGAAAGGCATTTATATCTAAACTCAAAACCCTTATTTCAGAAAGGCATGTATATCTAAACTCAAAACCCTTATTTCAGAAAGGCATTTATATCTAAACTCAAAACCCTTATTTCAGAAAGGCATTTATATTTAACCTCATAATCCTCATTCAGAAAGGCATTCATATCTAAACGCAAAACCCTCATTTCAGAAAGGCATGTATATCTTATCTCAAAACCCTCATTTCAGAAAGGCATTTACATTTAACCTCATAACCCTCATTTCAGAAAGGCATTCATATCTAAACTCATAACCCTCACTTCAGAAAGGCATGTATATCTAAACTCATAACCCTCATTTCAGAAAGGCATTTATCACTCAACTCATTACCGTCGCCCAATTTTTTGAGGTCATCTTATGTCTTTTCATTATGTATTGATTTATTTGGTTTAACATAGCAGAAACAGTTATTCAGACATTTCTTAATGTTCACCTCATGATATAATACTTTTTCCAGAATCTGACTCCAAACTGAGAGGGGTCTTTAACAATAACGACATTAATTTTGACCACTTTGTTGCAGATGACTCTGGAAAATATTGTGGGAAAGGAAGAAATTGCTCGTAACGAGCAATTCCTCCTTTACCCACAATATTATCCACCCTTTCAGAAAAACATTTTCCAATTTCATCACATTTTGAAATGTCCTTTGCAAACTCTTTCAATTTGGGACAGTTTGGTAAATCTTAGTTCAGGACTCTAACCGTGATTCGACACAATTTGTTTGAATATATGGGGTTTTACAGTGCATTAATCATATTTCAGTTACCTTGCTATGCCCAATTCTTAATGATAGAGGAAGACCCTAAACTCAACTACCCATAAGGGCTGGTGAAGCCAGGTAGAACCATTGGCATTTGAGCTCCTCAATTACTGTGAGTCAGGAATTGCAACATACCAGTAACTGAAATATTGATGCGGAGTAAAACCCATATCAATGAATATAAATAAATGAATAAATCACTCAAAAGGAAGATAGGTTAACCCTTTCCCAAACAACAAATTTTCGACTGTCTCAAATTGAAAGAGTTTGCAGACGATATTTCAAAATGTGATGTAATTGGAAAAATATCTTCCGATAGGGCAGAAAACATTGTGAGAAAAGGACAAATTGCTCGTCACAAGCAATTTCTCCTTTTCCCACAATGTTTTCTAATGTTGTGCAGACAAAGTGGTCAAATGTCTTTATTGTTTGGGAAAGGGTTAACTTGTCTGTACTTACATGTGGATTCCAGTCGAAACAGGTTGTAGTTTCTCAGGAGATAGTCATGCAGGGTGAGGAACTGCAGGTTAATCTTCGGTAAAGCGAGAGTTCCTACAACGGTGAAACAAACAGAATGTATATATACACCAATAGCTTCAACTTCTATACATTTGGAAACCAACAATCGTTAAAATAGATAGCTGATTGGGAAAGTAGGTTTCAAGAAGAGTTACAAGCACATTGAATTATGTCTGTATACTTCAAACTTTAAAAAATTTGACTCAATTGATATGAAAAGTAAAATGATTCTGAATACGACAAAGGAGAACTTTGCTTTAGCTTATATTCATTTTCATGAATTATACAACAATATCTGCTTGAAACAAAAGTTGATTCTGAATCATTTCTTTGTCACCAAATAGAATTGAACATTTTTAGCAAACATTGTATTTGAAAAGCACGATCATTCACCACCAGGGAAGGCTTTTTGTTCAAATGGTTTGGCCTGGTGTAAAAAACAAATGCATCTATAATACCTTCCCCGTTGTAGTACATGTATTAGGATGGCACGTTATTTTCATCCAAGACCAGACAGAATATAACAGACAGTGTAACAAACAAATGTATCTATAATACCTTTCCGTTTGTAGTATTCAGATGGCACGATATTTTCATCCCAGACCAGACAGAATATAACAGACAGTGTAACAAACAAATGTATCTATAATACCTTCCCCGTTGTAGTATTCAGATGGCACGATATTTTCATCCCAGATCACCTCCTCCGTTGGATATAGAGGCATCTCGTTCAGCTGTTCCTGTTGGGACTTCTTTTTCTCGTGTTTACCAACCTAGATAAACCAAAACAAGAAAACAATGCATATAATATTAACTGTTTTCCTTTACTTATACTTATCCTAACCATTTTTTATATCTCTCACCAGATCATGTGATTTTCTGCTTTGTTTCACTTAACATAGGCTGGTAATAATTTATTTTTGAATCATTAAGTTTGGCTTAAAACTTCAATCATGATCTTTTAACAATCATAAATAGTATAAATTTCTTCAAATCAAAACAAGAGTTATGGGACTTGATCAGTAACCTTAAAAACTATGGTGTCAAACAAATTTGTGTCATTTCAATCTTTTCCCTTCGGTAGTTGTTGAGAACCCAACCTTGATGTTAAACTTTACAAAGACTTTCTTAACCCTTTACCAAACGCTAAATTTTCGACTGTCCCAAATTGAAAGAGTTTGCAGACGACAATTCAAAATGTGATGAAATTGAAAAACAGTCTTCTGATAGGGGAAAAACATTGTGGGAAAAGGGGAAATTGCTCATTACGAGCAATTTCTCCTTATCCCACAATGTTTTTCAGAGTCGTCTACAACAAACTGGGCAAATGCCATAACTGTTTGGTAATGGGTTAAGTACAAGAAAGGGTAAAATTCGAACAATATCAAAACTAGAGTTTTGGCACTTCTTCAGGATTTGTTTGTATTGTGTTTAACACTGTATCATTAATTTTCCAGTTAATGTAATAGCTTTTCTGGATCCACCAGTACTAGGCTAGGGCTCTGAAACAACTTGCCAAAGGTCTACCCTATAAAACCAGAGAGGCTCAAACCCTGAACTCCCTAGCTCTAGGTCCATCACCTCAACCACTGGGCCATACGGGACCCTTCTTCTTCAGGAACCTTCCATATTGAACCAAGAACATAAAAGTCAACTTAAGTTAATGGGATATAAAAATATTTACAACAACGCCAGGGTAAGAAGTATAGCTCTCCTTATTCTCCAAATAGTCAAACTTACACTAGTTAAGTTATACTGAAATGGTAACAATTTCTCACCAACAGCTCTAACAAAAACTCCTTTTCCTGCGTTGATTCAAGTCCCTCCTCCAGCATGGGTAGCATGTTAAGCTGACTCAGTATACGATGGAGCTCTGTGTTACTGAAATACAAAGGTCAATCGGGTCATCAAAGGTCAAACTGGGGTCATCAAAGTATATCAGAGGTCAATATGAGGTCATTAAAGGTCAACAGAGTCACAAGAGATCAATGAGAGGTCATGTCAAGTAGGAAAACAGCAGAACTTTACTAAGAAAAATGTTAAATAGTTTAAACTAATCTACCTTAAAACTTTTGGATGATAAAATCTAACAACATAGCTTGGTTAATCTCCATTCTGTTCTTCGATACATTACCAGTGAAAATGAAAAGGCGCAAAGGGGTTCACACTTCTCATGGGTTTCAAATCCATGAACCATATTTACATTTACAATTAATTCAAAAATTAAAAAAAAAAAGAAAAAATTATAAGCATCTCACCTTAGTTCTCCAAAGTATTTCAATAATGCTTCCCGACTATCTATGCTCCCTATGTTGGCAATTGCAAACTGTTTCAGCTCCGGGTTGTCATCCTTGAACAGTTTGAACACAGATTTCTGCAAATGAAATGTACGATCAGGGCTTAAGTTTGTTGGCGGGCCTACACCAGTGAAACATATTGCAAAAGACCTAGGGGTACCATGGAATAATACAAATGTTTGATTTTTAGACAAATAATTTCAAGATTCATCTAAATATAAGCCTGATATGCCACGCAAGACCCTTATAGTTTTTGAAATAGTGCATATAAAAGTCTTAGATATTGGAAGTTTATCCTAACCTCTTTACTACATTAACCAACTATTTAGAGGCAATAACAGCAGTACCACAGCAAATGGTGAGAGGATGTGAAATGTTCACTCTTCTTGCTAGCAATTAAACCATGCTTTTAAAAAGTGGAAAGGGATAATTTATTTGCTTTCTATTCACCTGAGCACTGAATCTTTAAGCAATAAATATCTCTTATTGAGGGTTAGCATAATGCATTTAACAGCTTTTACTGATACTATTCATCCAGAAAGCTGAAATAGAAGTTTTCTGGATGACTTTTGTCCTGTTACAAGAAAGCCTCAGACCAAATAACTTTTAATGCACAGGTTTTAATTGGTTGCTGAAAACAAGGTAGAGTTGGCTTATATTTGGAGATATAGGGCAATTCACAATTCAAACATTCTGAAATTTTTAACTTGATGTTATACATGCACATATGTGCATATTGCTCAGTACCCCCTAATCAGGTAGATGAATATTGACAATACCTGTAGAGCTAGTACTCTGTTGTAGTGAAGATCTATGCGGTTATGTATAGTTAGGGCTTCCCCTGTGGACTCATCTATCTCAAAATCTGCATACAACTTTAGCATATCTAGTAACTGAAAAAATAAATAAGGCTTTCTCAAGTCTGCAAACAACTTTAGCATATCTAGTAACTGAAAAAATAAATAAGGCTATCTCAAAATCTGCATACAACTTTAGCATATTTAGTAACTGAAAAAATAAATAAGGCTATCTCAAATCTGCATACAACTTTAGCATATCTAGTAACTGAAAAAATAAATAAGGCTATCTCAAAATCTGCATACAACTTTAGCGTATCTAGTAACTGAAAAAATAAATAAGGCTATCTTAAATCTGCATACAACTTTAGCGTATCTAGTAACTGAAAAAATAAATAAGGCTATCTCAATATCTGCATACAACTTTAGCATATCTAGTCACTGAAAAGTGCAAGTAAATATGTCTCGAGTATCTCGAAATTTGCATACAACTTAAGCATATCAAGTAACCGCACAAAGTCAATAAAAATGACTAAACTATTATGAGCAATCTCTAATGTTCTCATTACAAGTGATACTAAATATCATAATCAAATTCAGAACTCGCATTCAAATTCTAAAAGTTATTAGGCCTAAAAGATAGACGTGTTCAGGTTAAATGTCCCTTGATAATGTATTAAGGGCCTAGATATTGAAATTTAAACGACATAGAAACCCCGTCAGTCACTATCGCTCCTTCCTTGGGGTTTCTATATCGTTTAAATTTCACTATCGAGCCTCTAACCTATATTTAAGCCTAAAAGATAGACGGTGTTCAGGTTAATGATTTTCAGGAAGGTTGTCATTAACCAAACAATAACGACATTCGACCACCTTGTTGCAGACAGCTTTGGGAAACATTGCGGGAAAAGGAAAAATTGCAATTTACGAGCCATTTCTTCTTTCCCCTCAATGTTTTCTGCCCTATCAGAAGATTGTTTTTCAATTTCTTCTCATTTTGAAATGCTGTCTTCAACCTTTTTCATAATTTGGAATAGTAGAAAAATTTGGTGTTTGGTAAAGGGTTAACCAGGAACAAATCTTACCTCTTTAAACAATTTTCCCTCTGGTCTCTTCGCTAAATTGGAAAGGTACGACAAACAGACAGCATGACTATCCTCCATGACAGCGTTAAAGAATCGTCGGGTTGGCAGCTGTGCCTCCACATCAATAAGAAACTCGACAAACCGTTCACAATACATCACCTTCTCAGGGTCAGGTTTACCTGTAAATACAGAGCGACAGGTCAGTCTTATGTTATTTATTCAGGCAATGTTTAGAAATGTGAGAACATCATGGTAAAACTTCTTTCAATCATATTTGCATTTATGGTATTATTCCTTGAAGGCACATAAAAGGAGATTAATGCTATATCAAACTATATTATTTGGTAAACTTTTGGTTAGATTCAAATAGTAATCACCCAAAAACCCCATCGACACATGTTAAAACGTGAACGCCAACGAGAAATAACCCAGATAAGCAAGCTTGGTAATTCAGATTGTTTGATTCTTCATCTCTGACCTTGACAGGTGATACCCAAATTTTTTAACCGACCAATCAGAGTTCGTTATTTTGAATATGTAAACAAACATGTTTTTGATAAATATGATTGAATTGGAGACAACTATATTTCAAGCACAAAATAACTTATGATAAAGGTTCTATTTAATAGGGTATCAATGCATTTGTAAATTAATTCTCATGACTTTTATGAACATAATAAAATAACTCCATATATTTTTTCAGTAACTTATTTGTACGCATCTCCTTTTATGTGCCTTTAATACATAATTATCCATTTAATTTGCACAGGCAAGATTCCTCCACACTAGAAAGTCGGTGGCATGGGTAAGATTTCTTGATGAGCTTAGAAAAAATATATCATATTTTGTATGTTAGATGCATAATCAAAATATTCCTAACCATACATGCTAACATCAATTTCATATAAATTCATCATGCTTATGGTTTATCCGTAATTGCAACTGCTTGAAATTTTAAAGAATGACATGGAGTAGATCAAGTTTTTCGAAATTGCCTAGGGAAATTTCTTGAAAAGTCTTTCAAGTCTTTGGGCACTGAGAGCTCCTTTTACCTTAAAATATGGTGTCAAAGGGTTAAGGTAAGAAGATATTCATGTTGTTTGTATGTATGTACCAGAGACACTTAAAAGCTTTTTGTAATATGGATCAATGCATTCACAGAATTACCTCCCCTATTGCCTTGAGAAAAATTACAATCTAAACGACTAGTAAATGGTATTTCAAAGATAGTTTCGCTCATGAAAGTTCCATGTGTCAAAATCTATTATTAAAAGCAGCACTGAGATGGTATATAGCTAAAACTGTAAAATTTTCTTTTCCGTAGTTGGTGGAAACGGTTTTCACAAAAAAAAATCGGTAACAAGGAGTAATTTATCCTTTTCTAACAGTGGTTATACAATTCTTCCGAAGCAGATGTAGCATAAGTGAGGTATTATGGCATATTATAAAGGTAAGAGAAAAATACAAGATCAACACTTACTCTTCTTCTTCACTGTTTTCAAGACATCTAGATATCTCTTCAACAAGTTCCATAGAAATTGCCTCTCGAATGTGACCTTTTCCACTTCTGCCTGGCTTAATGAAGCTTCTTTCTTCTTAATGAAGTTATAAAACTTTCTGTATTTTGGGTTTGCTTTAAAAAGCTCTTCCCTCTTTCCCTGAGAAAAAAAAAAGATTTTAACCGAATAATTCAAGATATCTCTTTTAATTTGTTGTTAGATGTTGCTTTCTACTCCTATGAAACCAGATGTGCCAGATGGGGTTCAAACCTGAGCTCCCCTAAGTTCCATGACCAACACTTAAACCACTTGGCTATGCAGAAATTTTTGTCTTTGTTTTCAATGGCAATGGTATCTTTAAAGGAATGTTTCACAGAGTTTATTCTGTGAGTAATAAAAGTTTATGCATGCACTCTGAAACATCAGACATCAGTTGATGATTGTTTCCTAAAACATAGCCAATCATGAATAGAAGATGCTAAATTGATATTTGTTTACAAAATATAAACTGTTTACAGTTTAAAGGTTCATCATATCTGCAAGATAAACGTGCTATTTCTTTACCATACTGCTATGAATCAAGTTGAGAAGTGAGTCAATAATATTATTCTATTTAATTTCATAGATCTGTGATTTCAATCTATTTATTGGAGATAACTTTGAAAAGACTAAAATCTAAACGTGTGAGGTAGTCACTTTATTTTTTTCTTCAGGAGCATTGAAATGAGAAAACATAGGTTTGGGGCAAAACAAACATTTTTACCTCATAAAGGAAATTGTGAAGGGTTAAAACTTGAAACATAAAGCATATGACAGATCTGAAGTATGAAAATAACATTTGATTTTGGTATATGGAAGAAAGCATGTAGAAACCTTGCTCTTCAAATTAATCTATAGTTTCATTTTTTTCTAGACTGATGCTAAATGTGCATCCTAATAGATTTATAAAAAGAACAGGAATAAAAGGGAATTCAAATAAGAAGGTGTGGAGTTGAAACAATTAAGTTCAGGGATCTACAATGGTGTAATGGTCAGCCTTTTAAATTTGATACCGGCTGACCAAAAATCTATTCCAAAATTGACCATTTACTTCAATGTCCTGTAATGTTTCAAAGACATTATGAAAAAGCACCTCTTAACCCTTTACCAAACGCCAAATTCTCGAATGTCCCAAATTGAATTAGTTTGCAGACGACATTTCAAAATGTGATGAAATTGAAAAATAACCGTCTGATAGGGAAAAAAACATTGTGGGAAAAATTGCTCCTTTTTCCCATGATGTCTGCAACAAACTGGTCAAATGTCGTTATTGTTTGGTAATGGGTTAAGGTTAAAAACAGCAAAACACATACTGGTATCAAGCAAGTCCATATAGGCAATGATACAAGTCTCTGTACTTGTTCTCGGATCAAATCCATTTCCTATAAGAAAAAGAATATCATATATTAGTATTGGTTTATTTCATATGTGTAATAAATAAATTACTCAATTCAAATTTAATTGTTTATTTGCAATAACAACACAGCTGCTTCTGGCGAGTGGTTAGGTTGTTGTACTTGTGACATGATGGTCCCAGGTTCAAATATCCTAATCTGCAACAATTGGTTTTCTTTTTTTTCTTTTTTTATGTTACATCACATCAATATTATTTCAGTTATGTAGAGATGCCTGACTCTTAATGATGGAGGAAGACCCAATACTCAACTGCCCATAAGGGCTGGTCAAGGCGGGTAGAGCCATCGGCATTACGCAAGTCAGTCGGGAGACTGCCTCTCATGAAAATCCATATCCCTCTCAGGAATTGAACCCACGCGGAGAGGGGCCATGTGATTTCAAGTTCTGTACTCTAACCACTAGGCCACGGAGGCCCCATTTGGTTTTCTTTCTTGGGATTGTCCCAAGGCAAGACACTACAGAGACCTGCTTAGTACTTTTGAAATTTTGGAAAGCCATATAATAACTGAAAGACTGTTGACACAGCTTTGACCCATAAGCAACAAACAAAACTAATTAATAGAGGAGGGTTCCAAGCTTAGCAGTCCATAAAGGCTAGGTCAAGGTGAATAAGAACCATTGGCAATCCGCAAGGCAGTTGGGAGAATTACTTTTTCTCAGGCTGAGAAAGTGTTTGCCTTACTCCATTTGTCTACATAACTGTCCAATATATTCCTTTGCAATCTACACTTGCAGTTTTCTATCTATTATCACATCCTTTTATTGTTATTTCTTATACATAATTTAGATCTCTAAATCAACTTTAGTCAAGCACTTTGGTGCCCATAAAGGGGATTGTCTCACACAATTTTTGTATTGTGATAAAAGAATGTTTAAAAAAAAAAATCATACAATCCTCATCAAACCTTTTTCAATTTTTTTATTTTAAGGATGCTGAAAATCTTTGCTTTCATAAGAAAACTGTAGGACAAGTTTTAGCAACTTTAAGCTCTTTAATGAAAAACTCAATTGATCAATAGTTATCTGATTTCTTTATAAGCTACATTTCTAAGTATCATATGATAAAAAAATGGAGTCATTTCGGGTTTTTTTTCTAAGACACCCATACCAATTTATATGATTACATTACAAGACAATAATACATCTCTTTATAAAATAAACTGTTTAAACAGTTGACTATATCTGCATGATCAATGTAACATACCTTTATCAAATGATTTTGAACATAGTTTGACACTACATAACTAAAAAGATCTGCTTTGTCATTTTATCAGTTGAAAACATTTATTAATAAATGATTACAATCTCAATCTTTGGAATAGTCCCTCTAATCCTTTACCAAACGCCAAATTTTCTACTGTTCTAAATTGTAAGAGTTTGCAGATGACATTTCAAAATGTGATGAAATTGAAAAAAAAATCTCCAGATAAGGCAGAAAACATTGTGGGCAAGGGAATGGCTTATTTAGAGCAATTTCTCCTTTTCCCACAGTGTATTTCAGAGTCGTCTGCAACAAACTGGTCAAATGTGGTTATTGTTTGGAAATGTGTTGAGAAGAAATCTAAGTCAAACTGGTATGTGGCCTTCACAGAATGTACTTACCAGACTAGTAAAACAATGTATGAGGAAGACAATCAGATATGCTTGTTCTCTGTGAGTTCTTAACTTCTGTAGGGTCATGCGAAGAATTCCTTGGAAAAATGCGGGAAAGCTATCTGGCTTCTTTTTGAAACACTGAAAACAAATACAATTGTTCCAATATTCCTGTTTTTGTATGGTGTTTATAACCATTTCAACAACTTTTTAGACATAATACTGCTTTATTGGATCGCCAAGTACTAGGCTAGGGCTCTGAAGTGTCTTGCCAAAAGACACTCCCATGAGACCAGAGTTGTCCATGGGACTTGAACCTGAGACCCAAACGTTTGAAGTCTGCCACTTTAACCACTGGACCTCGCAGGACCTTAAGGTAGTTACACATTACACATTTTTAAAGCAGTTTTGAGTATAGCAAATTCTTTTTAATTTTCTGAAATTTCGTGGGGCTATTTCGAAAAGACAATAATGAAGTCTGATGGACTTGTGACAAAAATATACACAAGATTATCTTCATGATAAGAATTGTCTCTTCATTTTCAGAAATGCTTTTCATTTTGCATCTGCTTCAAAAGTTTATTATGTTTGATTTATTGGGGTTTTTTCCATCACATTTACAATATTTCAATTGCAATGAACTGCCTACCTCTTCAAGAACAAGGGTGTTTTTGTGTTATACAATAGGGGCCTATAAAAGACTACTTCTCAATTGGAAATTTCTTTAAAATCATGAAGTTTTCCTTAAAGTTTAAAGTCACATCTTACAGTCATGCTCTTTGGTTTCCTATTTCAGCAGTTTCATCCTTACAATTTCCCAAAATTAACAGTCCTAGGTCTCTTCCCAATTCAAGGGAGAAAAAGCCCTCAGAACTGAGGAAGCCCCCTTACTTAACCCTTTACCAATTGATTGTCCAAAATTGAAAAAGTTTGCAGACATGGTTCAAAATGTGAAGAAATTGAAAAAAAAAATATCTTATAGGGCAAAAAACATTGTGGGAAAAGGAGAAATTGCTCATTAATTTCTCTTTTTCCCACAATGTTTTCCAAGAGTAGTCTTCAACAAACTGGTCACATGTCGTTCTTGTTTGTTAAAGGGTTAACAGCATATAGGGGCTGGTCAAACTGATAATTAACATCAGCATTCTGTTAGTCAGCCGGGAGACTGCCTCAAAAAATATCAAATCAAGTTGTAGTGTAATTTTAGACAATGTGGAGAGGGGTCATGCAACTTCAAATTCAGTACTCCAACCACTAGGCCTTGCAGGACCCTTTAAAGATGTTTGAAGAGGATTGTTTTGTTGAAAGGGTTGATAAAGCAAAACCCAAAACGGCAATTCACAATGAATAGTCTTTGATACATTTTTAAGTCACAATAAAGGTTCCTAAACCCTAAACCTAAAAAGAAACCAACATGTTTTACATTAATGTATTCTAAAAGCAATATCAGCTTGACTTCGATATTTCAGTCTGATCAACTAACTATAGTGTAGCAATAAACCCTCATTATAGACTTCCATAATATATAAAAAAGAAAACAAAAGAAACATGATAAAAGTTGAATGTACTGTACTTACGTTCCACATGGGTACCTTTTCTCTGAACTTCTCATTTATAATCAACACAATGGACATTCTGTGAGAATCACTTGCCTGTGAAAAAAAGATATTCACATAACACAAATTATCATTCACTAATCTTCTGGTTAGTTTATTGATCAAATTCGTAAATAAATTGATGGGGTTGAATGAATTTTTGACATTAAGGATCGTACTAGGTGCAGTTATAGAAGAAAGCACATACATATCAAATGGTAATAACATTTTTGCTTGATTATTACTGAAACTTGATACGACATATGATTAATGTCAAACATGCCTATAAAACTATTAATTAGGTTTGATATAAAGTGCTTCAAATATACGGAGTGAATCCAGAAAAGAATTCTATTGAGATTATGAGGAATCCCCAAATTCTTATGAACTGAAAACACCTTTCCTTCATTCATAAAACTGCATTACTTATGCTCTAATATTGAAAACAATGCAACTGAAATACCGTTATGTTAACATTTCACATCTACTGGCCCAGGATTCAAAGCTTTTCCTGCAATGATAACTTTTGTACCTTCTTTAAAATAATCAGCACATAAGTATTTATGATAATATGAATCTATGCACAAACCTTTTCACTGTCGTAGTTAGGCCATAAATAGTTTTCTAGATACTGGCTGAAAGTAAAAGTAAAATTGTAATTTTATATTGTGATGGAGACAGTATGCACTAAATGCACTAGGTCACACATATATAAAAAAAAAGAAGTTTTTTAAGATACCATTATCACACAATGGAAATATAATTGTCTCAGGAAATATTTAACCACTGTTGTCACAAAAAACTAGAAAGATGCGCAAGAAAGAATTCCTGTGTCTATTTATAATTCATAGGCTTTCCAATAGAAGCGCTGTTAGACACCAAGGCTCACTCCATATGATGCAACAAAGATACTGTATTTCAGCTACTTAGCAGTTAAGAAATTGAAAATCATGTTTTTTGGTTTGGTGACAATGATTGTACAAAACTTTTAGGTTTTATTACACCCAGACAACAAATCTCTGTGTAATTCACAATGGGCAATTTCTTTCACAGAACTGGTCTCACCCAGAATTCAAAGTAAATCATATTGTTTATACTTTTTATAAAGAGTCTTTTCAGTTTAGAGAAGTCACAAAACCCTGTAAGAGAGAATTGCTAAAACCTTCACTTTGATTATTGGAAAATAGAAGCCTTTTAACACGATAATCCATCATGACTTATTTTGCCTCAAATGCAAAAGAGGAATTTAGAAACCACTGTGACAAAAGGATGAATTGCTCAATTTGAGCAATTTATCATTTTGTTACAATGTATTTTTCCAAAAAGCTTAAGAAAAATGTATTATCTTTTTATCGGCAGTAGCAAAATCTAACTCTGATTAACATGTTTGTAAATGCCCAACCTCTAGCTGCACTTGTCCGTACAACGGCTATATAATAAAGTCCACTTGTCCATTAACGCTTTTGGACAAGCTGGGCAACAGGGACAATCGATTTTGCCATCCCTGTTTAATATTTAGTCTTTGTTGTCTGCTTTTTCACTCAATCTGGAACATCCACCAATTCTTATATGAGGGTCATTGTTTGAAATAAGTTACAAAGTAAGTTGTGAGAATATAATGATTTACCATCTTTAACACTAACCTGAACTCTAGCATCATTATTCTCTTGGTGGAGAACTGAGAGGTCACTATTTCCTTGTGGTATATTTCTTCAACAATCTACAAAAAGCAATCAAATGAACAGGTCAACTTTGTGTAGCAATGGTATAAGCAAACAATTTTCCCTGCCATTTAGCAGCTGACACCTTTAAAACTTGTTTCCAAATGATAACACTCGAATACCTGAAAAACTACTAACATTGTAAAAAAAAAAGAATCTAAATTAGAAAATTTACAATCTGTCACAATATATCACAATATATTTGTGTTAGATGTTGTAAACGCCCCACAGTGAAAAGGAGGCAATTGGGTAGAAGTAATAAAATAATCTTTAAGAAATATATGACAAATATCTTTTTTCATAGAAAAATATCATCTGCCTGTGGTTTGAAACAGAAGAGGTGAAGTAGCTACCTTGTGTGTGGAATGTAACAAGTTTTATACCATGGCCAGACCATAACAAAAAATAAAATACCAATGGTAGCAATGGCTTCATTCTATGGCACTCTGGGTAATTGGGATAAGATAATGACTGGAAATTCCATATCAATGTCAAGAAACCGTACTGATGATTTAAATTAAGAGAGCATTATCATATTACTGAAAAATTGTTGAAATTACTTTAATTTCAAACAATTACATATCTTAACATTTTATATTGCATAATAGAATCATGTTATTTTATTTCCTTAATAAAAAAAAGTCAAGATAGTGGCAATTGACCAATTTTCATTTTCCACTCTTTATACACATTTTGACACACACAAAACAAATGGTTCAGGAAACCAGAATAAAAATAAACAACTTCTTCTAACGTCAAAATGATTTCTTTCCAAGAATGCCATTTCGTAATTGTCCATTTCAACATGACCCAGCCATAAAAATACCACATTGGGGTTTAATGCAAGACTAGAGCAAATCCTCATTGTTGTGAAGGACTTGTGATAATCTTGCATTGATCCATCAATATGATGAAATGGCTTAACCCTTTACCAAACGCCAATTTCCTACGGGCCTAAATTGAAGTGTTTGCGGGAGACATTTCAAAATGTGTTGAAATTTGAAAGTTATCTTTTGAAACAGTAGACAACATTATGGGAAAAGGAAGCATTGCTTGTTACGAGCAATTCTCCTTTTCCTACAGTGCTTTCAAGAGTCATCTGCAACAAAACAGTAAAATGTCATTATTGTTTGGTAATGGGTAAATAGCTAAATCCATGAGAGTTGATTCAAAATGTATTATCGATATAAATGGAAAGAATATAAATTGTATACAAGTATATGATATAACATACCTCTGGTTTGAATGGTGCATTGTTCTTAAGGGCTCTAGCAGACCAAAGTTCTGATGCCAGCTAAAACGAAAAGTCACGCATAGAAATATCACAACATAGTTTTTACCCAATATCATAGAGACACTCTCATTTACCACGTAATTATAATAACCATCCTCTGTCTTAAGTTCAATTCTGACCGGTGACAAAATCCTCAATTTGAGGTAAAAAATTGAACTTCAATGGTTCAATGCAAGACTATAGTAAGTGCTTCATAAGCATTGAACCGTTGACTTGTTCAAACCTTCTTTCATTTTTTCATGGGGCTTTGTGGTTATTATTCTACCTTTTTATGGTGTTAAATACTGTGTCAACAATCTTTCAGTTATGTTCCTGCTTTCCTGGATTCACCAGTATTAGGCTAGGGTTCTGATGTGACTTGCCAAAGGACACTCCCACAGAACCAGGACACAATAGTTCTAAATCTGCCACCTTTACCAATAGGCCACCAAGGACCCCTATTATTTTACTAATGTCAGGAATCAGAAAAATGCTGGCTTTGAATCAAATTTCGTTGTACCATACCAATTGCCAAAAAAAAAATAACATTTTAATATTATTACCAACACTCAAAATAAATCTGATACTTGTTAACAGTGAGTCAAACAGTGACCAATGCATGTATGTAAAGACTTGGGGCTTTGATTATGTTAACAAACTGAAACCCTCAAATTAGAAAAACACATGACACATCTTTTTTAAAGAAAAAAAAATGATAATGATACTCTAATGCTTTTAGAAATCATCCAAATAAGTTAGTACAAACAAATTAGACTCTGTCATCTAATCTTACAAGTACTGGCTATTAAAGACACAAATATGCCCACTTAAATCTGTACCACTGCCTTGGAATGTTTGCTTCAAAATCTGATATTCCCAATAGTGAAAAACAATTTTGTAAAAAAACTATGTTGTTTGTAAGAAGGGATCATCAAAGTTAGTACAGTATCAAAATATTTGACTCTGTCATCCAATTATTCAAGAACTGGGCGTTAAATATACAAATATGCCCAATCAGAACTACTCGGGTATTTCCGTGAGCTGTGAAATACACCTTGGATATAAGTGTAGGGTCACAATTTTTCGGGTAAATTGGCATCTGGCAATTAACACATTTTCTAAGCGTGCACTTTAAGTAGTTCAATGTGTATGGAAGTGTTGGACATCCTTTTAAATCATATCAGTAACTCATACCAAATGGCGCAATTAGTGTTATGACATGTACAGTTGTTTCCTCAATCAAATTTAACGACTTTTTAGATTTCGCATTTAAGATCTATTTTTAAAAACGAAAGTAAAGTGACATCATTCTCGCGGGAAACAATATGGCGTCATCCCTATCATTTCAGAGGTGTTTTCATTGGATAAACCTGATGTGTTCAGATTGAAATATGCCCACACAAATCTGTACCACTGTGAATGTTAGCTTAAACCTTAGAATGCTGAGTAATTTTTTTAAAAATGGATTTTTGTGTTGTCTGCTTTATAAAACATTAAACATCTGCTTAATTTTGATAAGGCCTAAAAAAATGAATTGTTTGTTTAGGGAACATCTTCAAAATCAGTAGGTAGGGAAGGTAGGGATTTTTTTTTAAATTTTTTTATTTTGAGCTTCACTTTCAAATTCATATTTCTTTATGAAGAAAATAGTTAAAACATGATAGAACTGGGGCCCGTTTCATTAACGATCTTAGGTGCGAATTCGCTCTTAAGTCAGATTTTCTCTCTTAGGCGCGTTTCATCAATTTTCGCTCTTAGAAGTTAACTCTAAGAGAGGTCCGGGCTGTTTTAAATGTGATGACATCACAGAATGGTGGCCATTTTCTAAGATTTTGAAAGATGTTATTTCATTTAGAATGAGACATTTATACTGTTTACATATGATCTAGAATTACACAACATGGATTATTCCATTCGCACATGTACATTATCAATTTTAAACAATGAGACGCGCGCCAATATGTACTCGTTCACCTCTAAACAAGGTGTATATATGGAAACCCGAGGGCCAGAAGAAATGTCAAAGTCACGGTTTACCGGTATCACGCATTTTATGTTCAGCCAGGTCGGTGTTAGAAAATCATCATGGAACCAAATTTTTTCTGTGTTTTTATTCCTTTTTATGCCTAATTTTTATGATAACCCTTAAATATAAAGTTTTAAACAGTGATAATTCTACCTCTGCGTCCTGCGTCATATTCACATAAAAATTGCCGGGGACACATCATTAAAACAAGAGGGCCATAATGGCCCTTTATCGCTCACCTGAGTTCTGTTTGAAAAAGAGGTATATTTAAGACAGAGTGGTTGGTATGTTTCAAACTCTTCTAAGTGCTAATTGCATTGAATACTCTAAGCCAATGCTCTTGCTTGTTAACATTTTTTTATGTGTATTGTATTTGTCTTCTTGAGTTAATGTTCACCAAGACAAAGAGAATTCAGATGAAGGAAATTTAGGTTTGTGAAAGCAGGGACAGTAACAATTGGCTGGGCAAATTAAAATAATAACAATTGGAAAATGTATCTCAAAGTCGTTTATTGGTTTTCAACAGTAAATAAATTTGGAAAATTTTAAGACAGTCAAGCTTATGGTAAATAATCCATAATAGGTATCTATTATACTTAACAAATTGAATCTGAATTTTTTGGCTTGAAGTGCTTGCTTTATTTGACCTTATGAATGAAATGGTCTTATCATTGTTCATAAATGAAAAGGTACTATCATTTATATTGGCACATATGTTAATATGGTGTAAATGCACAGTTTTAGACTAGAGGGCACATTGATAATAAATCAAATTTAGATTAATTAAAACTAGATACATTATGAAAGAAAGATGGGACTGAGAGAAAGTCTATTATGAAAATGCTTAACTTCTTACCACCTGCAGATGACTTTTCTTGAAGAAGACAACTATTAAAAGCATTGTAAACATGTACTTCCAGATCTGATTTCATGGTATGTGAAGAGATGAAAAAGCATTGTGGTAAAAGGAGTAATTGCTTGTCATAAGCAATTTCTCCTTTTGTCACAATGGTTTTTTTTAAGTCGTCTGCTGCAAAATGTGGTGGTAAGGAGTAAATTTTAATTTGGACTATAAATATAGCTGCTAGAGTGTTCACAAGTTTTTCAAGCATTTGACCTAGTGACCTGGTTTTCAATCCCACATGACCCAGTTTCAAACCCAACCAAGATTTCATTGGGACAATTATTCTGACCAACTTTCATGACAATTTGACCATAAATATAGCTGCTAGAGTGTTCACAAGGTTTTTCAAATATTTGACCTAGTGACCTAGTCTTAGACCTCACATGATCCAGTTTCGGACTTTGCTAAGATTTCATTGAGCCAATCATTCTGGCCAACTTTCATCAAAATTGGACCATAAATGTGGCCTCTAGAGTGTTCACAAGCTTTTTAAATTATTTGACCTAGTGACCTAGTTTTTGACCCCACATGACCCACTTTCAAACATGGCCAAGATTTCATTTTGGCAATCCTTCTGACCAACTTTCATCAAAATTGGACCATAAATATAGCTTCTAGAGTGTTCACAAGGTTTTTCAAATATTTGACCTAGTGACCTAGTTTTTGACCTCACATGACCCGGTTTCAAACTTGGCCAAGATTTCAATTGAGACAATCATTCTGACCAACTTTCATCAAATTTGGACCATAAATGTGGCCTCTAGAGTGTTCACAAGCTTTTTAAATTATTTGACCTAGTGACCTAGTTTTTTACCCCACATGACCGAGTCTTGAACTTGGCCAAGATTTCATTGAGACAATCATTCTGACCAACTTTGATAAAAATTGGACCATAATTGTGGTCTCTAGAGTGTTCACAAGCTTTTTAAATTATATGACCTAGTGACCTAGTTATTGACCCCACATGACCCAGTTTCAAACTTGGCCAACATTTTTATTGAGACAATCATTCTGACCAACTTTCATCAAAATTGGACCATAAATGTGGCCTCTAGAGTGTTCACAAGCTTTTTAAATTATTTGACCTAGTGACCTAGTTTTTGACCCCACGTGAACCAGTTTCAAACTTGGCCAAGATTTCATTAAGACCATCATTCTGATGAACTTTCATCAAAATTGGAACATAAATGTGGCCTCTAGAGTGTTCACAAACTTTTTAAATTATTTGACCTAGTGACCTAGTTTTTGACCCCACATGACCCAGTTTCGAACTTGGCCAAGATTTTATTGAGACAATCATTCTGACCAATTTTGATAAAAATTGGACCATAATTGTGGTCTCTAGAGTGTTCACAAGCTTTTTAAATTATTTGACCTAGTGACCTAGTTATTGACCCCACATGACCCAGTTTCGAACTTGGCCAAGATTTTATTGAGACAATCATTCTGACCAACTTTCATCAAAATTGGACCATAAATGTGGCCTCTAGAGTGTTCACAAACTTCTTAAATTATTTGACCTAGTGACCTAGTTTTTGACCCCAAATGACCCAGTTTCGAACTTGGCCAAGATTTTATTGAGACAATCATTCTGACCAACTTTCATCAAAATTGGACCAAAAATGTGGCCTCTAGAGTGTTCACAAACTTTTTAAATTATTTGACCTAGTGACCTAGTTTTTGACCCCACATGACCCAGTTTCGAACTTGGCCAAGATTTTATTGAGACAATCATTCTGACCAATTTTGATAAAAATTGGATCATAAATGTAGCCTCTAGAGTGTTCACAAGCAATTGTTGACACACGCACGGACGCACGGACGACGGACATCTCGGTATCACAAAAGCTCACCTTGAGCACTACGTGCTCAGGTGAGCTAAAAAATATGTGTCCAGCCTGAAGCATTCTCATCAGCACAAGTAATGTTTACAATGTAGTAAACACCATAAAGCATACTGTCTCATGCTTTCTTTCTATCAAATCTGCATTGTTTTGAGTCATTTAAGCTAAGATTATCATTAATAACAAGTGTTATACTATTTGACATGATCTTATAGCTTGGATCATTGGTACTCGGACGCATAGTTTTACCCTTGGACACATTGTTTCAAAAGATGTGTGTCCCAAAGGACACGATAACTTTTATTTCTAAAATTAACACTGATTAAATGAAAAATATTTTTGAATCAAGGTTTAAACTATTTAAAAGGACGGTTAGGATATGCCTTAATTCCGTTACAATGCGGTAAAGTTTATGTTATGCCGGCCATTTCGGTAAATATGAGATAGTTGCAAGCGTTTTGATTTCACTCCTAACTTATGATCGTCATAAGCAGTTGCGATTGTTTGATAAAATGCACATTAGAACCGTCATAAGTGTGATTTTAATCACTCTTCGCTAAGTACACTTAAGACATTTGATGAAACAGACCCCTGTCTTCTGACACAGACCAGCATCCATCAAAATGCATCTTCAGAAATTGTCGAATTTAAGCGCAGATAGAAGACACAAATAAACATGTTTGTCAGATGTTTTCAGTCTATTCAACTTGTAAACTAGCCTGTCAAAAATGTGCAAGAAGATTAAAACAGATATGTTAAAAACACGGCGCCAATTGATTTTTTCTTTCAATGGTAAAATAAAATCTTAAGGGTAGGCAGGTTTGGCTAGGTAGGGTCGGGTTACCCTAAACAAATAACTTTTTTTTAGGCCTAAGGAATACGCAGAGTAGTAAACAGGTTAGATCACAGGCCAGGGGCCAATTTCCTTGACGGCTGGCCTGGATCCTACATGTTTGCATAAGCATGAATTTGGTTCCAGCACTATAATGGTTAAAAAGTCTGATAACTCCAATAGGGAAACAAGCATCTTATCTGAGACTCTTTTACCTGTGTGATGCGATCTTCTTGTATCTGTTCCACAGTTAGAGAGCCTGTACCCTTGGCACTTGACTTGGTCACTTTAGGGGACTGTCCTGTTGGATCACTCATTTTTTTTTTCTGTGTCTGTCTTCAAACAAAGGGGGGTTCTTCTTCGATATATCTGCTGTAAAATTTGTACACATATTAAACCTTTACCAAACGAAAAGTTTTCAACTGTCCCAAACTGAAAGAGTTTGCCGACAACATTTCCAAATGTGATAAAATTGAAATACAACCTCCTGATAGAGCTGAAAATATTGTGGGAAAAGTAGAAATTGCTCGTAAAGAGCAATTTCTCCTTTTCCCACAATGCTCTTCAGGGTCGTTTGCAATAAACTGGTCAAATGTCGTTATTGGTTGGTAAAAGGTTAAGCAAATAAAACTACAGAAAATGAATCACAGGTTTTCTCTGGGAGTCAGAGAGATTATCTCTGTTATAAAGTCATAACCCATCACTTTTTATTTTTACAGAGAATTTGTTTATAAGCCAAGAAAATATATCATGTTGCAAATGAGTAAAAATGTTGGACAAGAATTGTTTTCAAACACAATTATAATCGTAAGTTCAACTTCTTGATATTAACAAAAAAAAACAAGTTGTTGGTCTTAAAAAGCAAAAAATATGCAGACTTATGTCAAAATGTTGAAGTTCTTTTTGTACATTTCATCTAGTTTTGTTTTAACATCTTGAAAATGAAAATTGGAAAGTTCCCCCTAAACTACTTTAAAAATCAATTATCAAGCCAAGGCTTCAGTGCAATACTTTAGTAAGTGCTGCATATATGTGCAGCACTTAATATAGTCTTGCATCAAACCCTAGAAGAAGTTTTCCTAAAATTCAAAGACGCACCAGCTTAACCAACACCCCTTTTTCATTCTTTTAAAATGCTATAAGCTGCAGATCGCTTTAATAAATAAACCCTGTACAACAATGCCCCAGAGCGGGATTTTGTACAGTATTTGAAGAAGAGCTTTTTGGGTTCCAAATTCAGCTATAACATCCAAGAATCATCAAGCCTAGACATCTTCCCAAAGAAAAAAAGGCCATTTAAAAAGGTGTCATAGCTTATTACAGAATAAAATTTACAATAACACTGCTGATTAGACAAAACTTATTTGTCAGATTAAATTGTCAGTTTAGCCAATAGGCCTTTTCAGAAACTGTTGTTATCTTTTCTTGAATACTCTTAATCGGAGATACGAAATTTCAATTAATTGCATAGCAATTTTTTTATTAAATGTCTCTTATAATTGTTGTTTAACAAGAACGATTGTGTTTTTGTTTGAGTTTGTTTTGTAATTATATATCATTAAAATAATAATCTACACATATATAATCTCTTTTCAATTCAATGGATTGTTGCCAGTTTTCCTTCTTAATTACATTCAAAGGGTCAATTAACAAACTTTGGCTATCACAAGGATTAAGAGTCTTGATGCAAGTTCACACCAATCTGCCACGTTTGCACCATATGTTCTAGTCACACCCTTTATTGTCTAGCCGATCGAGAGATAGTGTAATTAACTATCGGCAATCTGAGGTCCTTTAAACATATGAAAGATCTCCACAATCCTGTGTTCCTAGTTATTCAGTGATCGTTATTTGAATGTAGTTTCAACAGGTGGAAAAAATGGACTAGGACTGTTTTCATAGCTCTTAATATTTGGATACGATATATCATCAAAGGTAGGCTTACAGAGAACCATCTATAACAACTAATTCTCTGTTTTAGGTACTTTGTTTATACGACAAATTTCAATTTTAAGAAAAGAGAATATATACTTATTGGAGAAACATTACCTCTACACATTATTGACAAAAGTGCTGATGTTTGTTCCATCTTATTTAAAATCCGTAAATCGAATTTAATGCAAATTTGTAATAACATTCTAGAAATATGTGTTCCATTCATTCTTTCCTTCCATCAAACAGCCGATTAACACATTTTTGATCTGTCAAAGCATTTAATTCAGACAAAAACATATACTTATTTGCCTTTTTTCCACACGGAATGTCATGTTTTAACTGAACTGCGGTGCGCTATTCTGGTCTCATTTAATTCAATTTAATTTAATTTCCTTTTATAACGAGGCTTGGCAACAGCCAACAACAAATCATTCTGTTGATGTTTTCGTATGTAAATCTTTAGTTTTGGTACATGAAGCTTATAAATTTCAAAATCCGATCGATAGCGATCGTTTTCTTTGCCTTTCCCGTTATTATCTTCTTTCGAAAATAATACCCGGAAGTGGAGGTATTCCGAATGTGGCCCGATTTTATAAAGGGAGACAAACCACGTTTCTGAAAAGGCCTATACAGGGTTTACTTGACAGATTCAGAAGATTTGTACCATTCAAATAGATGAAGAATAATTTTTATCAAAGCACATTCTTTAATGAAATGAAATTTGTGATTATTGAAAAGCATCTTTTGGTTAATCTTCTGATTTCAAAAAATTGGTTCATCTTTGGAAAAAAATGGCTTACCAGAGAGAAAATTACCTGTGAGGAATAAATCCTACTGTGAGACAAACACATTGAGAAATAAGCCACGTTCAGTATGTGGATCAAGGATACTTTCTTAATCAAGGGAACTATAATGTCCAAAATATTCCACTACAATGGTAGAAGCCAACAAGAAATAATTCTACAAATAAACAAAGAAATCCAAAAATCTAATTTCAAAAGGTACTTGGGAAACAGAAACTTGCTCACGAAATCTAATGACAAATTACAGGCCGGTTGACTAGAATATGTTCTACGGGTTGTCAACCACTAGAACTATTGCCCATATAATTTTCTAGCAAATATTGATACAAAAAGCACAAAGACATACGTATGGTTTGTAAATAATTACCAATGTTTTTTCCCTAATTTACGTTTGAAAACGCATTTTTGATCAACCCGATCAGACGCTTTAATAAAAGTACTGACAAAGAGCGTTTAGATTACATAGAGGAAACGGTGTCATGATACTTTGTACTCCTTTTTGTGGAAATCTGAAAAGGTATCGATTCTTGCTCATTTTTAATCATTTTACTTTAATTATTTACTATGCATTAGTTAGATGATACGCTTTGGAAATCTGCAATTTATTGTGATTCAGCCTGACTTGATGGCTACGACAAAAAATTGTTAAAACATCGAACCGTTCGTCTTTCCCATGACTTTTCTTTTGTTATGACCTGGAAATGAACACGTTTCAAGCAGCCGACGCGTTTGTAAACTTTGATCCCTTAATCTGCATATTGTCTTTTCGACACGTGTTGTTAGTATACGATATATAAGCAAGTCTAAACAATACAATTATCCATTTCAATCAATAGGATATTGAATGACAGTGAGTTATAGGTGTTTTATAGGTGATTCATAATCTTGTTTATTTAATAAAAGTCAAGATTATTTTATTTACCACCAACAGCATGAATGTAAAGTGGTAAGTTTTTTTTATCAAATTTCGAGTGCTTCCAAATTGTGCTTACATTCTTGTTTGAAATGCTTCTTATAATGCTTTGGTAGTGATTTAATCCAAATTGTATATTCTTAGTACTGTAACTTGTAAGTTTAAAAGACAGTTGTCCTGTGGTAGATTGTCGGTTACAAGATCTCAGGGTTGTGGATTTGTTTACAGGAAGTTTCATTGAAAAGGCATTCACTTAGAGTTACTGGTTATATTACCGGTATATCCAGCAAACAGAAGAAAGAGTGATGATTCAAAGTTTAAAGACTTTGAAATAAATAAGTAATAACTGAACCATTTCTCTAAGCATTATTGATACAGGTTTAAAATATCAATTATTCATAAATGAAATTTGCATGTGAGGCTTTTGATAGAATCAAGTTGATATTATCTACTTTCATTAATCATTCAGAAAAGACCTTGCTTCTTGTGCAATCTACTAATTGAGAATAATTTCTTACCTAAAGACGCCCCACAGGCAATGCAATGACTGGCTACTTTCTGAAATATAGTCATCTGGTTCCAAGTCTGTGATACTAACCACAAGTTGAAAATGTGACTCTTATCTTTGTTACAAATACCTCAAACAGACTCACAATATATCCTGCATGTGTGCTACAGTGGTTTTGCTCTTTACATAACAATTTTTATTCAACACAAAATGATTCAAAAATATCTTGATCATTGACTGCCAGTAGTAATTTGATTATTTAAATACTAAATAGAAAGTGAAACAGCTGATAAAGTAATAAAGACTATCACTGTGCTCTTGTTGTCTTTCGTGTTTGGAAGTAACATGGCAAATGTACACATACCATATCAGATATCTATTAATGCCTTTTATGTGGGCCATTGAATATAATCAAAAAGCCATTTTGAAAGCAATTTTTTAACTTCAAAAGAAATCAAGAGGAGTTTTGCTCTTGAATGCAAGGATGACAAAATCACTATTCACTTGTTTATTTTGCCCAGCTTGTCCAAAAGCCTTAAGCACAAGTGAACAATGAGTGAAAATTGTAATATATTAAATCATTATATTATGGACAAGTGAAAAAAGGGACTTGGCATTTACAGACAAGTAAATCAAAGTCAGATTTCACCACCCAGGAATAATATTATAAAAAGCATTTAAAGTGATAAGCTTGTGAGATATTTTATTCAGATGCTTTTGAACTAGCCATCTTTAATGCTTTTTGAAAAAGCTTAGTGTCTGTCTTTTCATTCTTTAAGTTTTTCACATGTTTTGAATGGTTATAAACTAACATACATGTCTTGTTTTGTACTGTAAATGATGCAAAGGGTTACTTACTAAACAATCTGTACTTGCACTTTGGACACCTATAATCATTGGTGAATGTACTTGACCAGAGGTCCAGATAAGGGTGTAAACTGATGATTGGCGTAAAAGTAACACTGTTATACTTACAATACTCATATTATCCAATTCCCCGTATGGGAATTAGTGTCATGGCCAAATTAGAGACAACAGCAGAAGACAGAAACAGCATAAAAGATTCTTTCATGATTAGGGATAGAAACCTCTGGAAAGGACAAAATGTTGATCATGAACAATTTGTCCCTTTAACTAAGGGGTTTCATAATCTTTCTGCAGCAGAGGTGGTAAAGAACAGTGCTTTGTAGATTTTAAGGAATGATTTGAAAATGTGTGCCTACAGTATTGATGAATATTGGACAAAAGCATTTTCTTGTGGATTTGCTGCATGAAATGATTGAATTGAAATTGCTTTTTTATATCAAGTTATCGTTGTTACTATTACTGTTACTATTACTATTCAGTAGACGTTCATTAGAATGCTCCAATCAAGTGACTCTCCATTAAGAACAACAGCAAAGGGTGTTGGTCATTCACAAAATCTGCAATAAACGCAACATCTCTGGAGCATTGCATGAGGTTAAGGACGTTCTCGGTAGTTTTATCTGCGCACTTCATCTGCATCCAAGGGAGATAATAATCTGTTACCGAAGAGGTACTTGCATAGTAGTCGGATAAACTTTTTTATTCGGATGAAATTTATTGTATGCAATTTTTTTCAAAGATTAATCATATTATCCATACAACTTTAAAAGGTTATTAACATTGTTATATATTTCTCATGCAAATTAAGCCCCCAGCTTCTATTTTTCAAGTTTAAAGTTATTTAAATTGTTTTTAAAAATGTTTTTCAAATACAGTTAACTTGGAAATTGTCATTTTACAGAAAAACTAACTCGTCAACATATACTTTTTTTTTTCAAGATTAAATTTTCCTTCACATACTGAAAAATAAGAAAATTCTATGAAAGGAATTTTTAATTATCTTCATTTATTTGTAATATACATATTAATTTTCATTTTTTTTTACGGATACAAAAATCTGAAAAACTGATTTGGATTACAAGAATTGTTTAGATTGTAAAAATTTGAAAAAACCTTGAATTATAAAGTATTGAATATTTGAATTCATATTTATTGTGTTAATAAACATTTCAGAAATTATTTTATTACCTTTGGTGCTGGTATGGTCATTTTGACATTTTTTCCCCAAACCATTACCATGGAAACTGTCATTTTACGAAAAGACTAAGTCGTCGACCTGCTTTTTTCTTTTCATTTTTGAATTCACAATAGAATTTTGAATTACATTTCAGAAATTTAGAAAATTCCATGAAAGGATTATTTTCTTATAAAACTGTAGAACATGTTCTTAAATTGCATGATCTCCCAACTCTAATTACATTGATAAATGGCCTTTTTAGTGTCATTGGCCCATTACCAAACAATAACAACATTTAACCATTTTGTTGCAGACAACTCTGGAAAACATTGCGGGAAAAGGAGAAATTGTTCTTAATGAGCAATTTCTCCTTTTCCCACAATGTTTTCTGAACCATCACAAGGTTATTATCAAGTTTTATCACATTTTGAAATGTCTGAAAACAATTTCAACTTGAGACAGTCGAATATTTGGCGTTTGGTAAAGGGGTAATGGCCTTTTTAGTGCTAATAAAACAGAGGCCTATAAAAGGCAATTCACCATCTTTAAAATCATGCAGTTTACCCAAAAATTCCGTCACTAGCTCACGGTTTTCTGTGATCCCCACCTATGTAGTGAATGACCCCCATTTCCTGGATATGACCCCCTATGATCATTATTTTTCATTCACGATTCCAAAAGGGGTTTAAAAGTTTCAGAAATTAACATAAAGAAAGGGTTCAACTTCAAGGGAAAACCCTGCCAGCTTTTTTCTTCTCTCGATTCAGTGATTTCAGTGATAATTAAAGCGCTGATAGCGCTGAAGGACTAAGGTGCGTTTAAAGCAAGATGATTGAGGATACATTTGAAAATTCTTTGAGCAACATCTCGATGAAATTAGCTACTCCTTTTAGAACCATTACAATGATTATTACATCTGTGAACAGAGACTGAATGATAGTCTATTTTCCGAACATCTGGACATTTTACGAATTCCCATGAGGCAACAGCAATACTAATATAAAGCAAAACAAAGCAAGTAAATCCGGACTACATTCCTAGTTCCAAGAAGATATTAGTTGGCGCAGTGAAGGCGGATGTTTAATGAGTAATTGGGGTCAGACCGCTGTTTGTGTATCGATAAAGTACTGTCCCTCAAAAAGCGGTATGTAAATTCAATGGACTAAGGTGCACCCCTTAGTCTAAAAATCACTAAATTAACTTTTAACAGAAAGGTCCTAATAAAAGTAACAACAAATGATTTGTTTACATTTAATTACTCAATAAAACAATCTTATTATGCCAGAAGGGTAATGAATTCCCACATACTTAGGTTTCAAAGGAAATGACACTTGAATGGAGTTATGGTAACTGGACTCTGCTACTCTTGCTCAGGTCGATATACTTCTCAACAAAACACTCCCTCGACACAGAGGTTTCATTAAGAGCTGGGGGCCAGGGATTTCCCCCGGCTTCTTTGACCAGAAACCCTGCCACTTTGCTCAGTTTTATGATAAATCTACTGATCAAGTCCCCCCCCCCCCTTACTTTTGCAAATCACCCTCCTACTACAATTATTAATGAAACCCCTGTTGACATAGACTTCTTAAAAATCTTTTTGAATAAGAAAACATTGCTACCAAATAAGTTATTTCCATTTTATACTTTCCTTCACATCAGCAATGTTTGTGGCCCTGTGGTTTGGTTAAGGTGGCATCTTATCTTAGAATTGGCGATCTTGGGTTCGAGCCCCACCGGGTCTGTAGGAGGGTCCTTTGGCAAGACACTTCAGAGGCCTAGCCTATTGCTGATAAATACTAGAAAGCTGTTGATAAATAAATCTGGGGAAAAAAGAAAATTGACTCATTTGCTATCTACTGTTTTCTATTATTATATACTGTAAGTGATTATTCTGTGATCATGATGGGCTACTCAATTTGATTGTACCCACTGATAATATGGAGAAATGGGCAAATGAACATAAATGATAATAGTTATCAGTTACTTCTTGTTTCATTGCATAGTCTGCCATTGATTTAAACTCGTATTAATCCATGTAAAGTTACCTATATGTGGCTGAGCATTATGCCACAATATCTTTACTGAATTATTTGTTCCTAACACATTTCACTTTGATTAGATATATGGTTAAGGTGGCAGACTTAGAACTCAGGGTTTCCTGGTTTTGAGCCCAATGAATACCTCTGGTTTCGTGGGAGTGCCCTTTGGAAAGGCGCTTTAGAGCCGTAGTCTAGTACTGGTGGATCCAGGAAAGCCGTAACATAACTGTAAATTTGTTAGCATGTCTTTAAACACCATACAAACAAATTTGATTAAATATTTGTTCATTTGTTTGTTTCATCTGAATAAAAATGTATTGTTATGAAAATGGGAAGTGGCTTTATATATTATTACTTTTTGAAAAATGTATGCAATGATTCGGCATTATTCAGTAATCATAATATGGTGAAGGGTTTAAACTTTAACACATTACCACCTTATGCCACTTTTTGGGTTTTGCAGCAGAAGACTTTAAAAGGCAGTGTGGCAAAAAGAGAAATAGCTTGTTACAAGCAATTCCTCCTTTTGCCGAAATGCTTATTCAATCTACTATATAAATGTATCACAACAGCAGAACTGAAACGTTTTTCACATGTTTACAAAGCTTTTCTAAAATCATCTGCTTCAAGTAAATATATGCCGGCTGCAGGTGGTAAAGAGTTTAACTGATTTATTATATAAAGTGATGAAAGTAATTGATTAAGCCAACTGTACTTGGTAACAACAGCTAATAGCCATTAACTGTCTTTATGGTTTGACACATGCTTTGTTTTTATTGGCTCAGTGTTTCAACCACGGTGTCGTGCTGCGATATGATTGGCTTGAGACCCACATCCATTCATGAATATGAACCTTTATACCACAACACCTCAATTTGACACATCTGGTGCAGAAACCTTTTGAAACCACTGTGACGATAGGTTGAATTGTGCAAATTTAGCAACTTAACCTTTTACCAAACAATAACAGCGTTTGAACACTTTGTTGCAGACGACTTTGGAAAACATTATGGGAAAGCAATCTCTCCTTTTCCCACCATGTTATCTACCCTATAAGAAGATTGTTTTCCAATTTTAACACATGATTTTGAAATGTCATCTGCAAACTCTTTCTATTTGGGACAGCCACAAGCATTTTCTTCGTTTCCCTACACTGTTTTCCAGAGTCGTCTGCAACAAAGTGTTAAAATGTTGTTATTGTTTGGTAATGGGTTAGGCAAAGGTAGAAATTACTCAGAAAGTACTCACATGGGTGAAAGTGTTCAGGATTATTCCTGAATTTCACGTTTGTTGAGGGTTTTTTTGCCCTATATAATGCTATAGCTGACATGCCTTTTCAGGATTATGAACTACAGATATCAGGTTTTTGAAATTCTTCAACTTTCACCCATGTACTCATAACTTGTGACCAGGTTGGACCCTCTGGTTTTTTAATGTTAGAGTATTGAAAAAGAGTATGCATGAAGCAGAAGAAATAAAATATGTCAGAAGTTTCATCCATCAAATAATGGAAAACAATTGCTGAAAGAAAAAGCTCATAGGGCAGATTTTGATTTTCCACAATCAGTTTATTTGTTTAAATAAATTTTGGGAATGGGTATGGTACAGAACAAATTGGGATAAATCACGGTATTTTTTTCTAAAAAATTAAGAATTGGGAAAGTTTTATGAATAAAAAGATTAAAAGATAAGCCTTAATAGCAAATTGGGGGAAAAGTCAGTTAATTTGACTCCGTTTTACGGTACCAAGCATATATGGAAAAAAGTCACTGGCAGTAGTTTTATCTCTAGGAGAGTAAATGATGCTTACAAGGAAAGGGTTAAATTGTCTATCCATGAAGACGTTATTTGATTGATTCTGTTGCCTTCAAGCTGTTACATTTATTATTACTTATTAGCATAATAATGTTTCACTTTTCATAGGGTTGTCATAGAATAGCTATTATTTTAGCTGGATCTTGCTGTGTAGTTATTTGTATACTTATGTCCCTGAAATAAGGCTTTGAAGATGTTTGAAATCACTAGCAGCAGGCGATGTCTAGCTTGGGGTCGTAGGTTTGGGCCCCACAGGCACAGCCAATCTTCTGAGAGTGTCCTGTAGCAAGACACTTCAGAGCTCAAGGATCAGAAAATCTCCATTTACAATCTGTCCGAGAGTCTATTGAAAATCCTTTGATACCTGTTCCAAGTGGCTTTATCACTCCCTGCCTCCATACAAAGACCCAAAACAAACAACAAAGGTGTATCCTTCATGAATGAATTAGCAATTTCAAAATTGACCATTTATTTAGGATGACATGAAATGATTTTTTTTTCTGAACTCTTAGCATCTTGTATTATTAAAAGGTAAATTTTTACTTTCCATAGGGCTGTCATTGATCTGCTATTGATTTAGCTGGACTTTGCTGTGCAATTTTGTATAAACTTATTTCCCTGAAATAAGGAATAAAGCTTTGTAAATGGTTGAAATCACTAGCAGCAGCAGATATCTAACTGGGGGTGGTGGGTTTGAGGCCCACTGGCACAGCTGGTCTCATGGGGTGTCCTTTGGCAAGACACTACAGCCCTAGCCTCAAGGACATGGAAATTTCCAAACCATTAGTTTTATTATAGTTATTGCTTTATATTTTGCAGAAAAACAAACAATCAAAGGTGTTTGGACTTATTTTAACAAGTTGATTTTGTTATACACTTTTGCAATTTCATCTATATTTCTTTCTAGAGCCTAGATTAAAACAAATTCTGTCATATTCTTTTATACTTTATCCCAAAATCACAACACAGCAAATATTTTTTTTATTTATGTTATCTTCCTTTATCTTCATTTTACATTTGGAGGTTTCAGCGCAAGACTAGGGGTGACAAAAATCTGATTTTGATTTACTTGGCCATAAATACTTAATCTTTTTATATGCACTTGTCAGTATAAAGGTTAATGAGTAAATTTCATGATAAAATCCCTTGTCCATTCAGGCTTTTGGACAAGCTGGGCAATACTGACAACTGGTTTTGCCACCACTGAAGACTATTTAACCCATTACCAAACAATAATGACCAGTTTGTTGCAGACAACTGTAGAAAACATTGTTGGAAAAGGAGAAGTTGCTCCTAAGAAGCAATTTCTCCTTTTCCAACCATGTTATCTGCCCTATCAAAAAAATCACTTTTTGAAATGTCATCTGCAAACTGTTTGAATTTGGGACTGTCGAAAATTTGGCGTTTGGTAAAGGGTTAAAGTAAGTGAAAAATGTTAAGCACTAGCTTAAATGTTGTGCTGAGCCCTCAATTTATACTCCTCTGAAATACAAATGGATATACTGTTTTAACTATAATATACATTTTTCAGCACGATGATGGGATTAACATCCTGTTTGTTGATATCACTGACGATTGCGGCGGCCCTCGGAGCCAAGGAGCAGGTGCAGCATGGGAATGGTCAACACGGTAAACAGCCGGTGTCCATCCAAGGACACCACAATGTACATTTCGACCATGAGGCTATTTTAGGTGAGAATGTGGAGTAAATTGATGTAGTCATTTTGAAGAGGTAACCAATCCTTAACCCTTTCCCAAACAACAATGACATTTTGCCACTTTGTTGCAGACGACTTTAGAAAACATTGTGGGAAGAGGAAGAATTGCTTGTCACGAGCAATTTTTCCTTTTCTCACAATGTTTTTTGCTCTATCTTACAAATATTTTTCAATTGCATCAAATTTTTAATTGTCGTCTGCAAACTCTTTCAGTTTGAGACAGTCGAAAATTTGTTGTTTGGGTAAGGGTTAAGCATATTTAACAAAGCTATAGCAGGCAATGAAAGAAATAATGGCAAAATAAATTGTTCGAATTGTTCAGATTATCCAAATGCCTTTTTATGAACAAGGTTGTATTACAAATGGCTGAGAAAGGTACAGGGGCTCTCTGTCAAAATAATAATTGGTGACTTTGTCGGTTTATAGAAATTCTGTAAGAATGAAAAGAGAAAGAAAAAAAGGCATTGCCTTCATCTACTTCTTTGCCGCTGTTATTACAACTAGCCAAATGAATTTGTATTTACTTACAATAATTAATTGTGATGTCCATTACCCTAAACGAATTTGGATTTGATTTGGCCAAAACAAACTTTGAAGCGGTCATTTAGAGAACACCTATGTTTCTTAAGGCCCTGTTTAAAAGTCTGTTATGTTATGGTTTTAGGTTCCTACAAACTAGAACAAGAGTTTGATGAAATGGCTCCTGAAGAGGCGAAGAAACGACTCTCCCTCCTCATAAAGAAAATGGACAAAGACCAGGATGGATATGTATCAAAGGAAGAGCTGAAAGATTGGATTGTTATGTCCTTCAAGTAAATACGGCTTCTGTTTTCTTTTACTTTTGTTACATTGTTAACTGATGGCCATTTAAAGTTTTTAGAGTTTCCATTAGAATCAAATGAGAAAAAATGCTATTGTATTATTCCTTTTTTTGTTACTGTTATATCAAACAAGCTGGTGAATTAGTAACAGCATAAGAAAATGAAATATAAATCCCAACACCCTAAATGATGGATATGTTTCAATGGAAGAACTGAAAGATTGGCTTGTAATATCCTTCAAATAAATACAGCTTCTGTTTTCATTTACTTTTGAATACTTGACTAGTGCAATTTTTGTTTTTTTGTGTTTTTTTCTTTATAATTAGTTCTCAGCATGTATTGAAGAAACTAAATTTCTCTCAATGTAACCCAACATTTGCGCCTGGGTTGCCTGTAGTAGATAGATGTTACAGCATGGAGATGGTAAATCTGATTTGGATGTGGAGGCAATGATCTAGCAGTAGAGCCTATGTATCACTCACTCACTATCCCGTTTATTTTTTGGATCAGGCCATCTGTTAGTCTCCTGTTGAGGGTGGGGCCTGACTGTCTAGTCTGGATCTGAGTCTTTCTTTTCATACCCTTCTATGTTGAGGGTTGATCGAGTCTTCCTGTCTTGCTTCATAACATCCTCCCAAGATAGTTTGGGTCTACCAGTAGTTTCTCTGTAGGTACATTCAGTTGTCAGACTTGGTACATACATTTCTGTGCTCAACATGCCCTAGCCATTCAGGAGGCAAAATCAAGAGGAATTTATCTAAGTTGTAAGAACTTGTTTTCACAATCCATGTAAAATAAAAAAAAAAGTTTAAAATAAAGATCAGTCGCTCAACCCATTACCAAAAAATGATGACATTTGAAAGGTTTGTTGCAGACGACTCTGGAAAACATTTTTTCATTGTTACGAGCAATTTTCCTTTTCTCACAATGTTTTCTGCACAACCAGAAGATTATTTTTCAATTTCAACCCATTTTGAAATGTCGTCTGCAAACTCTTACGACTTGGAACAGTAGAAAATTCAATGTTTGGTAAAGGGTTAAAACAAGATAGACTTTAGATGTACGAAACTCTGTAGGCCCCAGGCCCTTGACTGACTTAAAACCCTGAGGTCTGACAGATTTTTACAAAGACAAAGAAGAAAGTGTTCAGTTTGGTCCTACTCTCAGAGTATTCGGACGTCTGGATGTATCCCTATATGAACCTTTATTTCAGATTGTTGGACACAGAAGAGGCCCTAGAAGAGATGGAAGATAAAGACGAGGACAAAGACGGGAAAGTATCATGGGAAGAGTATGTCAAGACCCACTTTAACTACGGCCTTGAAGAAGTTGCAGAGATGAGAAAAGATGACAGGCCTGATATAACAGACTTTATGAAGGTAATGCGATAATGTAGGAACAAGAGTCACAGGAAAAAGGTGTATTTAGCTGTTAGCTTCGAAGATTTTCGTCAGATTTTCCTCTCAGACCTTGTCTGGTTATCTCAATACTTTAAGATAGCCTAAGGAAAAAAAACCAGACTTTAGGATGATAGTATGGAAACAAGACTTACAGGAAAAGGGTGATTTTACCATGTTAGCTTCTCAGATTTTTCTCTTAGACCTTGTCTGGTTATCTCACTACTTTTAAGATATGCTAAAAAAAACAGACTTTATGATGATAATGTGGGAACAAGAGCTTCAAACAAGAGGTGATAAGTTTAAAGTAATTTATTTTACATCAATTGGGACACAAGTTCTTACAACTTAGATACGTCACTCTTGCTTCCTGAATTCATAACCAGTACTCACCCCGAATATGGATAAACGAAAGGTGGCTAAGTAGATCTGACTACTTACGGGATTCGACCGTGCGACTCATGTGTCCATAGGCGACGCTTTATCCTTAGACCACGATCACGAGCAATTTTTCCTTTTCCCACAAGGTTTTCTGCTCTATCTGAAGAATATTTTCCAATTTCATCGCATTTTGAAATGTCGTCTGCAAACTTTTTAAATTTGGGACAGTCCAAAATTTGTTGTTTTGGAAAGGGTTAAAGCAAGATTGACTGTACTGCCAAGAAAGGCTGAATATAAGTTTTTATATAACAGACTTAATTAAGGTCATGTAGATACTAGAGTTGCATTATCTCGTTAGCTTTCCTTCAGTCGCACATATCCCTCTTACTGTCTTACCGATATGAAGGGTCATTTGTGGCCCATATAATTAAGTGGGCAGTCTTATTAATCCAAGGTCCCAGTTAAAGCCCCACCAGTGCCAGTGGTGCCATTTGGCTCGCGCCCAGGGAACTTTGGTTACATGGACACCCCTTTAATCATGCAGGGCTAGTAACAATCTCTTGACTAATTATGAATGAAAATTGAAGATTGTTTTCATATTGGTATATTTGATATTTATTTACTTCGTCTCACAAGTTCAACACAAAACCACGGCTGGTGAACGCTCTGCTGCACCACCGCGGTGCTGACAACGAAATCGGTTGCACAACTTCCGGTTAAGCTTGTTTGGGGCAGTTTTTTGCCATATTTAGGCAATTTAAGAGGGGTAAACAAAAATCCAAAAATATGATTCAACTTTTATTGAAACCAACCGCCTATAGGTAAAGTCTCAGTTTTTAACAAAATCTCAGCCAATTCCCCGAGTTCAAAACTGAAACTTTACCCAAAGGCTGTTGGATTCGATTAGGGTTGAATCATGTTTTTCAATTTTCCATTACTTGTCTGAAAATGTAGAAAAAAAGCAAAAACCTACCCTAAACTCGCTAAACCTGACATTACACAACCGATTTTGTCGTCAGCACCGCGGTGGTGCGGCAGAGCGTTCACCGGCCGTAAACCTATAGTATGTGCTTCATATTTGTGAAACACTTACTATAGTCTTGCATTGTATGTTTGATTTGGCAGTCATAAATATTTATGATATTTGTTATTTAAGGGTGTCGATGAAGAGGAGAGAAAATTTAAAGCAGCTGATCTAAACAAGGACGGCTTTTTAGATAAAGACGAATTTGTGGCGTTTTATCATCCGTACAATTACGAACACATGCATTCCATCGAGTTAGACAGAACAATGTCAGAGCACGATAAAGACAACGATGGCTTTTTATCGTTGCAGGAGTACATGGGAGAAGGTATGTACATTTCTAATGCCTTTTAACCCTTTACCAAACGCCAATTTTTCGACCGTCCCAAATTGAAAGAGTTTGCAGAGGACATTTCAAAATGTAGTGGAATTGAAGAATAATCTTCTGAGGGCAGAAAAAATTGTGGGAAAAGGAAAAATTGCTCGTCTCTAGCAATTCCTCTTTTTCCCCACAATGTTTTCCAGAGTGGTCTGCAACAAACTGGTTAAATGTAGTTATTTTTTTGTAATGGGTTAAAGTCCCAGGATGTCAAAGATTTTTTTTTTCGGAATTGATGAAAATAAAGGTAAACACCTTTATTTAATTATTCAGTAGAGAAACCAATAAAATATTAGATGAATTTAGGCATATTTTATCTAATACAAATCCAATGGCAAGACCACAGAATCTAAGTCTATTGCATATATATATGTGTCAAGCTATGAATAACCTGGCACATGAAACTCAGAAATTCACTTTGAAAACAAACATAGATCAAGTACACACCTCTAACTGTGAGTGTCTGCAAACCAAATTTGGCGTTTGGTTAAGGGTTAAGGCAAATAAGTAAGAAGAGCTTTCCTCTTTGCCAAATGCTTCCTTGCATCATGAATCACACCTTTTTTTTTTAGCTTTGGAATAGAAAATTTCAAGTCTTCACACAGTGAAATGATACTCTATTTAGCAAAACGATTGCAAAGGTTCTTATATCAACAATACAAAACTTGACATTTTAATTTTGACTATTTTTAATTCTCTTTTCTGTGAACAAACAAAATTGAAAAAGAAGTTATTTCCTTTATCAACAGGTGCCCATGATAAAGAATGGGAGATTGTTGAGAAGGAGCGTTTCAGCGAATATGACGTGAACAAAGACAATGTATTGAACCATGATGAGATACGACCCTGGGTCTTGTCAGACAACCAGGAAGAGGCCGAGGAAGAGGCAGAGCACCTATTTCGACGCGCAAATGCCAATGAGGACAACTTCCTGTCCGAACGTGAAATCCTCGACTCTCACGAAGACTTTGTCGGGAGCCAAGTTACGGATTATGGTCGCCATTTACATTTTGTTAAACATACTGATGAATTGTAGTTGTAGCTCTAGGAAAATTGTATAATTACTTCCCTTGTTTTCTAAAGGAGCAATTTTCATTATTTATTCCCTTTTTCTTAATCTATTGCACAATTTTAAGTCAGTACCTGATAATGCAAAAAATTGATGCAAGATAAATGCTTCAAAAACATGAGGCACTTACTACAGTTTTGCACTGATGTTTAGTTTGAATTTATCTTGAGAAAACAATATGAAATTTGTATATTGCCAAATGTTTAAAAAATATTTTATTTTGGAAGAATGAGAATTGCATGTAGACTGACCATTTATGATATGTTAATTTTACATATTCTTTTCTTGTTTGGGGCTTTCTTATGAAAGTTGCATGTTTGTAGGAAGGGTTACTGATAATTTCCCATTTTATCACATTGCTTTCATGATCATTTAGTTTGAAATTTGAAAGATCAAAGCATTTTCGAAGAAGAATGCATCTTATTGTGATTTTTTTTTTGTTACATGAGAAAGTTATCAAAGTATGGGCATAGTTGAAATTGCAAATGTCACAATGAAAGATATGTTATTAACAGATATATGACAAAAAGTGAACATAATCTTCTATACAATACATATATATTTATCTTATACATATTTAATGAATATATTTGAACAAAATAATCTACACAATATACATTAAAACTGTTTTATAAGGTGCTTTACCAATGTGTTTATCGTTTCCTTAGCTTTTTACCAAGCACTTATTTTCTTATCAACCAAAATTAAGTGAGCTTATAGGAGGCGCTTGCTATGAAAAAAATAGAGTAAAGGAATATTTTTGTAATTGGAAAGAAATCACATTTAAGGTGAAATTGCAAATACAGAGGATTCAATGCAGGACTAAAATGAGTCCTTCACAAACGTGAAGCACTTTCTGTAGTCTTTCATTGAACCAATGCTATGATAATAGATTTCCTTGCATCTCTTATATATTTGATAAGTTCACTGAAGCTGGCTGGTAAAACACTTTTATTTTTGATAAAGAGATATAAATTGTTTTACTCATTCCCTCATTAAGGAATATTGTATCAAATTTACAGCAGCTTTAAAGCAAAAACACATGACGATACAAATATATGAACTCTGCCATTGCCAACTGGTGAAGGTGGCAGTCTTATACCTCTAGGGTCCCAGGTTCAAGCCCAACTGGTACTTTTGGTGTCGTGGGAGTGGTCTTGGCAAGACACTTAAGAGCCCTAGACTAGTGCTGCTGAATCCAGAAAAGTCATAATATTACTGACAAATTGTTGACATAGTGCTAAACCCCACAATTTTTATTATAGCTTTAACCCTTTCCCAAACAATAACGAAATTCGACCATTTTGTTGCAGACGACTTCAGAAAACATTGTGGGAAAAGGAGAATTTGCTTGTAACAACCAATTTTTCCGTATCCCACAAGGTTTTCTGCCCTATCAGAAGAATGTTTTCCAATTTCATCACATTTTAAAATGCTGTCTGCAAACTTTTGATTTGGTACTGTTGAAAATTTGTTGTTTGGGAAAGGGTTATGGAATGTTTTGGAAAGCATGAAAGGGTACTGTTTGGTGAGAGTAAATGACAATAATTATTTGGAATAGCTTTTTACAAATCTTTACAAGAGATATACATATACATTGTATTCCCCTTGCTATCATAATCATCTCTATATCAATTTACAAGTATGTGCAATAATTTAACAAGTTGAACAAATAAATCACTATTAAAATTTCTGTCGAATCAGGGGTGTAGGTTATTGAAAAAATGTATACATGTGTTATATTCATTCCATCGTGTGGTTATTTTTTTTTATGGACCATTGAAGGAAACATATTTGACAATTTCAAAGGATAAATATAGGAAAAATGGTTGATGTCTTGAAAAGGCAATGTTATAAGGCAAGCATCAGGAATTATATATGGTGAGTTTAAGGCAAATCGGATAATAATTCAAGGCCTAGCGCAATTTCTTTTCACATTTGAGATTCTATAGATATATCCTGTTGATATAGTCACATACATGGATAAGAATGAAAAATGAAAGTAAAAATGCTAAGAGGAGACAAACAGAAAATCAATAATAACAGGTGTAAGCACATGGTCCAGTGAGAGATAAGTAAGGCTAGTCCTGGCATGGGATATGGATTCATGAACTGTTTTTAAGCTTTAACCCCACTTCTTGAACCCTAGGTAGATGTTGCCTAAAACCCTTTCAAATGGTTGTCTCGCATACAATTTTTCCGTTTTATAATTGCCTCAGTTACATCTATATAGTCTACAGAATAGATATCTCCTTTTAGAGCTTTTGACATTTTGTTGTATCATGCAAGAAATTGTGTACCTTTATAGGGTTTAAAGTATATTAATAAGTTTATTCTAATAATAAAATTTGATTTGTGACACAAACAATTAAGTGTTCATTTGTTCATTTACCGGTAGATGCTTTTGATGTTTCATTTACCAAGGCGGTCCAGTGATAAGAGTTCTGAACTTGAAAACATATTGTCCCTCTCTGCGTGGGTTCAAATTTAGGTGACCGCATACAAATTTTCATGAGAGGTAGTCTCCTGAGTGACTTATGGAATGCCATGGTTTACTTGGTCTTGACCAGCAGTTGAACAAGGAGTCATCCTCCATCATGAAGAGTCATGCATCGCAAGATAAGTGAAATCATGTTGATGTGATGTAAAACCCCATGTAAATAAATATAGTTTGATTTTCCTAAATGGCAGAAAGTCACAATTTAGGCTGATGCACATGCTTGTTTACAGGGAATTGGTTTTAGCCTTTCCCATCAAAAAGGCTTGCAATTATAAATTGATAAGCTTTTAAAATTAGAAAGAATTTTCAGTAGGAAATTGGAGCTTTTGCAAAAGTAGAAAGTATTTGCAATAGTTGAAGATTTGAAAGATCATGCTGTTGAAGATTGAAAAAGGATTAAGTTGTTAACTCTTATTTAGTTACGAAGGTTTTGCTGTTCAAAAATAAAAACACTTAATGGTAAAATTGGAAAGAGTATAACTGGTGAAAATAGAAAAAATGAAACAATTATTAAACTTGAAAATAAAACCTGTGCGATCCAAACACACACGAGGAAGCAAAGTAAAAAGCAGCAAAGTACGAATGTGTTTTTATTTGCACAACTCCTCGACATAATGAATAAACTTGATATCTAACATACAATTATAAAAAACAGACAACATAGGTATGATGTTATGTCATTCATTCTCTTAGTAAATTGCGATAAATGTTTACAAGAAGAACAAAAACAATTAAATACTGAGCATTAGGAAAATGATAACATCACATAACCAGATTAAATGATAAATTTCCCAGCCAAGTATGCAGAAACCCAGTTGGTGCATTCATATTAAGAATGTCTTCTATGTCTCTAATCTAACTTAGACGTTAACGCAGAGACATAAATAAAATGTTATCTATGTCTGTGGTTAACTGAACATTTGTCCGACCTTTGAAATATTTATCCAGATACTATTTCTCTGATTTTTCGTACTTTTTAATGCTGTCTACTTATTTATTAACAATAAAAACAAAGTTAGCTTTGAGAGCCAAGGATTAACCCATTACAAAACAATGTCGACATTTAACCACTTCGTTGCAGACGACTCTGGAAAACATTGTGGGAAAAGGAGAGATTGCTCGCTAAGAGCAATGTCTTCTTTTTCCGCAAGGTTTTCTTCTCTATCTGAAGAATATTTTTCAATTTCATCACATTTTGATATGTCGTCTGCAAACTCTTTCAATTTTGGAGAGTCGAAAAATTGGTGTTTGGGAAAGGGTTTAAACAATTTTGTAAACGTAGACTGAACGTTATGAAACTTTGCGACACAGGCCCCAGCACCGCAGGTTAGTTTATGGGCCTCCCTGGGTCCTTGCCAGTGCCAGTATTTATTTTTAGAAGAGTTTTATTTGTAAAATGGCCAAATTATGAAAATTGATTGACAATAAAGTGTGTTTTTTTGTCTTGATTTGGAATATTCCAATACATTATATACGTCTCTTGGATAATTAGGCGTCATCAATGGGATTATATGCTTGTTTGTGTGGTAATGCGCCCTGTTCTAATCATGTCTTAAATGTGCTCGTGTTAGGTTTAACCTAAGACTCACTACCTCACCAGGGTACCATTTTACTAAACAACTTAAGAAAAATATTCGGTACTTCATAACTGATACACATAATATTATCTTCAATGAAAGTACAATCTTGCAATGTGACACGTCGTTGGAAGCGTCTCGGAGAGACAATTCCAATGATGTGTTACGTTGCAAGATTGTTTCGCCCAATAATGAAATAAGTGGACTCGTTGTAATAGACTTTCGTACATCTAAATCTTAACTGTAAACTGTCTAGTAAAACGGCACTTAGGAGACTATTTTGTAAACTGTATGCAAATAAAAAACAATCAAGTTCAAGTTCAAACATTTTATTAGCATAACATTTACATGTCGTTGCTACATACATACATACATATATTTACATAAACATACACATACAATCTATAATTATTATTATTATTATCATTATTATTATCATGATTATAATTAAGTAAGTTAATTTTATCAATAATCATACAATTGTGGAGGCTTGTGTGACATCGCTATATTCTGAGTCACGTATAGTATTAGCTAAGTAAATAAAAAACAATATAAAAGATCGAATATACTGTATAATATAAGTTCTCCACTTCATGAATTAACTTCGGGGAAACGACTGTAAATCATCCCTAATGTAATTAGTGTGTGAGTCGGGATTCCAGTTTCTTGATGTACCCATGGTTGTTCCAGTTATTCCCCTTTGACCAGGTGTTGCGTTTGTGTGTGTTAGGCCGCCTTCCTTCAGTTTGAACTTAGTTACTTTACATCGGTATTTCAAACACATTTTCACAACTTTAGCAAAAGTCGTAGGTCAATTATTCTTGATTCTGCCACTCGCGCCGAATGTGGAGTAGTGAAATGCCGCTTAGTGGATCCCCGCTACTCACGAGAATCAAACCCACGACCCCCTTGTTCCAATGTAGACGCTCTATCTCTGGACCAATTTCCTTTCACAGAGGAAATAAGATGGCCTTTTGAAATAGTAGCTGGTAATTATCAGGACTTTGCCTAGTGGGTATATTCAAATCATAGTCCTGTTCACATAGTTGTTTAATGTCGGTCATTTCATGTTACCGGTTCTGTTTGTTATAGACGCGGCCGCGAGTGTAGAGCTTTCTAGCATTTCCCGCCCCACCAGTCCTTCGGGATAAACTTTAAGCCTTTCCTAAACAACAAGTTTTCGACTGTCCCAAATTGAAAGAGTTTGCAGACCACATTTTAAAATGTGATGAAATTGTAAAACAATCTTCTGAAAGGGCAGAAACATGGTGGGAAAAGGAAAAATTGCTCGTTACGAGCAATTCCTCCTTTTCCCACAATGTTTTCTAAAGTCGCCTGCAATAAAGTGGTCAAATGTCGTTATTGTTTGGGAAAGGGTTTAGCCGAGGTCCCTTCCTGTGAGTAGCCATTGGCTAATACAAGACGGACGTAAAACCACCGATATGGGGTTTTAATTTCGTCTACTATATTTCAGTTATAATGCCATGTACTATCCACCATGGATGGAGAAAGACCACTAACCTAACTTCTGATTAGGGCTGGTGAAACGGGGTCAGAAGAATCCGTAGCTTTCCTGACGTAAAATCAAAGATAGATACATAGATAAAAAAAAATGTAAGTGACGGAAACTACGACGTTACAAGTTACGAACAAAAATGAACATATTTACAATTCTGAAGGTCTTGGATGAACAATCACATAAATTCATAACATGTGTGTTGTGCTCCTTATCCCGTTATATCTCATCTTGTCGTATTTGACAACTTTGTTGCAGACGACTTTAGAAAACATTGTGGGAAAAGGAGAAATTGCTCGTAACGAGCAATTTTTCCTTTTCCCACAATGTTTTCTGCCCTAGAAGATAATTTTCCAATTTCATCACCTTTTGAAATATCGTCTGCAAACTCTTACAATTTGGGACAGTCGAAAAATTTGTTGTTTGGGAAAGGGTTAAGAAACCGCACATGTAAATGCAATAGGGCAACCGCTCAATTCTCCTGTTCAGAACCAATGGGTCTTGCATCCTAGCATTCCACGGTGCCGGGCGCTGCTTGCAGGAATCGAACCTGTGACTCCGACAATAAAACAGCAATGGTTGTAGTGACAATGCTTATCTCGTAGACCATGCGAATTATCACGAACATAAAGGGTTAAGCTTCTGAACTGCCGTTTCAATTCAATTTGATTCGAGTGCATCTTACAAGTAGACACGGATGTTATTTGAAATAGAGTACAGTGTCTGTACTGTCTTTTTAATTCAAATTCCTCCAATAAGTTGACGCTGTTGTTATCTGCAATAAAGTGCAGTGTGGTCTCTTTATTACGCTCAAATTTGATAAAACAAGAGAGAATGATGAAGGCTTAACATAACGTAAACACGGCGTTTATTTGTCAAAATAATCTGTTTTGCTCTTGTGTTTTTATGACCGTTGTCTGCAGATGTCTCACACGATAAAAGTGACTAATCTGGAAATGTGACATTGACCCTTAAAGTGCTGGAGCCGACTTCATGCTTATGCAAACAGGTTATTTCCAGGCCAGCTTGGCGGCTGACCTGTGATCTAACCTGTTTGCTACTCTGAGTATCGTTCCTCATCAAAATTAGGCAGATATTTAAGGTTTTGGAAAGCAGACGATACAATTTATTTTTAGAAAATTACCCAGCATTCTAAGGGTTAAAGACAAGAGTTCTACTTAAATGCGGAAGTAATGTACGTTTCTTCTGCAGACGACAATCATTGGTACGTATGCACTAATCCCTAAAAATTCTTGGAATTTTTTTAAAAAGTATATTTCTGTGTCGTCTGCTTTCCACAACCTTAAAGCCATACCTGCGCTCATTTATACTTAAATTATGAAAGTTCTAAACTAATTGAAAAGTAACTTAAATGAACTTTGGATTCCCTTTTACAGACGAATTGTGACTGTAACACGTTAACATGATGCTTTTGAGAGAGTGAATACTATGAGTTTTGTTTACAATTAACGATAACACAAAGTCAACAAAGAAACGTTGGTTACAAATAAAACCCAAGAAATTCTTCATTTTGAATGTTCATGACGTAAAATATTCTAAAATATTTCATAAATGACAGTACTTTAATTAGTTTCGCATGATTTTTCTGAACAGGTGATCGTCACTCATTAATACAAGCGCTCCTTGCTAATTTAGATGTTAATCGAATGTAAACATTGAAGTCAAATTGGTGGGCACCAAATTTGTGAAAATAGCACTTTGAAAACTTGATAAGAAATAGTGCAGGCGTTATAATGCCACGATCCTGTGTTTTTTCGCTATGTCTCAACATATTCTATCATAATTCATAACTCATATCACCCAGTTTTTAGTTTTTCTTGGCGCTAGTATGCTTTTGAATATCTGCCTAATTTTGATTAGGAAATATTCTTAGAATAACAAACATGATAGATAACAGTCCAACCGCCAATTTGCTAATTGTTGAAACACAGTTGAGACGGGAAAAACCCATGGTCTGATACGCATGTACAGATTACTTAGTCGGCCTAAAATCTTGAATAAACACGCAGTTATGAACCTAAGCATTTGCAAATGTTTTACATCTTTCTTTTTACAACGTGTATGATTGCACAGTTTTTATAAATTCTAATAAAAAAGACAACAACAACACATGTTTATCCAATCATCATCATTTAACTATAAACTCGGATGCTCCAAGCTGTTACTGTGTTAGGTTTAGCAATGACACTTTTATTTTCAATACCTTGAAATTGTCGTCGGTGTCAATTTATCTAGATATGTTCAATTTTGCGATGTTACCCTTTTGTATCAAATAAACATTAATTCACTGAATACGCGCTTTAAAGAATTAAGAACAATCTAATGTTTCTCCCAATGACATTTCTGCAGTGCATATCATATAACAGTACAGCTGTTCAGTTTTAAAGAAATTAGTTTGAAACTTGAAACTTTCCTCACCTCTGTGAACTAGCACCGCTAACATTCCGGACTTGCATATACAAACCATTCGTCAAGAGCGATCTAATGGACCTTACAAAACAACAGTTAATTTGAAGTAAATAGGCCACCGGCCCACAATATAATCATACAAAGTCAATAATAATCTATTAATAAGTAAGTGTGATGTGCATCTCATACTGCTTCTAAAGATTCGTCATTAGCAATGAAAGAGAAATATAATCTGAACGGAATAGATTTGCATTCATCGCATGAGTTAATATCAACTGCCTTGAAAACCACAGTTTGTATCAGAAAATGAATATCAAGATGGAAATCGTGTAGCGGTTGGAATGAAAGCAGGGTCTTTTATGATGTTAACCATACGAACAGTTCTTATGTACTGCTAAACAATGGAAACTAATCTATCAGCATTTAATCAAGTTTTCATTGCTCTTTTATAATGATAAAACCGGAAGAAATGGATCGCTTAAATGTTTATGTAATGTGTCCTTAACCCTTAGAATGCTTGGTAATTTTCTAGAAAAAATATTTTTGTGTCGTCTGCTTTCCAAAACCTCAAACATATGCTTAGTTTTGTTGAAGAAAGATTCTCAGAGTAGATAACAGGTTAGATCACAGGCCATCGCCAATTTACTTGGCGACCGGCCTAAGATCTAACGTGTTTGCATAAGCATGAAGTCGGTTCCAGCACTATAAGTGTTAAAGATGACATAACGTTAGTAAACAAGAAAGAGAGTGGGAGGAAGAACATGCATATCAGAGGCTGTTAAGCCATCAAAAGAAGATATTAAAACAAATTAACATTGAATCCCCAGATTCCATGCGCTTAGTTTCAACCAAGCAATATAATTTTCTGTTTTTTCCTGCAACACTTTCTAGCCCAATTTACTTATTGTTTGTTTTACATCGATTGTGTAGGAGGCTTAGCGCTTGTTCAAAGCCACTCTCGATGACTGCTTCCTGGATACCATTTTACCTAAACAGTTTCCATTTACGTAAGTCTAAAACAACAATTACTCTTATTTCGCTAAGCAATATTGCAAAGAAACACATCATTGGAATCGTCTCTCTGAGACGCTTCCAATGACGTGTCACATTGCAATATTGTACTTTCATTGAAAATACTATTCATGTTTATCAGTTATGACTTGCACGAATATTTTCCTTAAGTTGTTTGGCAAAACGGTGCCCTGTACTCGGGCCGATCGGAGGGTTAGTCCGAGCAATTTTCGCCTCGACTAACAGGGATTCGAACCCACGACTCTCGTGACAAGAGCCTGACGCTCTACCTCTGGATCACTGTTGCCTAGCGATGAAAGATACAAATTTTCGTTCCATTTCAGTTATCGTTCGTAGAACTTTCTTGGAACACGTATGAAAATAAGTAAACGCAACGGGCTGTTATTGAACAGAACAGATCACTCTTTATCCGAACCTAAGCGTATAAGTTCATTGTTCTTAAAGACATATATGTGCTCATTTAAAATTTAATTGAAAAAAGTTTTGAAATAATTGACAGTTCACTTAAAGGGAAACTTAAACGATAACCCGTTCACATGATGCTTTTAAAAGAGAGAATATGATAAGGCTTGTTGATAATTATAGAGTATACTTGTATTTGAAATGGTAAAAAGGATATGTTTGTGAGAGTGGATAAAAACACCTTTCATCCAAAAGATAAACGGTACTAACTAACTATTCTGTCTAGACATATTTTTTTTTCTTTCTTGGAAGGCATTTTTATAAAATAGTCCAAGGTTAAAAAGAGTTTGTTTATTAGATGAGTTGAGAAGATTAGTAAACTGCAAAACATCTGGTAGTTCTAGGTATCTTTTATCAACATATTTCTCTCGCATTCTCTTGAAATAAGGACATATGATAACAAAATAACATTTATCTTCAATGTCATTCAAATAACATAATTCACATTTTCTATTGCTTCTTTCTATTCCTCTGTGACGACCACTTATTTATCATGAAATTATGCGAATATAGCCCTAGCTTCGCGATTTTGTTTCTAATTGACATTTTTCCTATCCACTTGGTAATAAAAGTTAACATAGATTACTTCTGCAGGCAGTCGTTGTCAATTTGAACTCGTCGTGTTTATCCAATGAAAACCCCTCTGGCATAATATGGGATCCGCCATATTGCTTTTTGCAAGACCACTTTCTTTAGACTCTCGTTTTCAAAAGGAAATGTCAAATGCAATATCTAAACGGTCAACTAATTCGATTAAGGAAACAAAATGTACCACAACTATAATTTCACTATAATGTAGTAATTACCGACCAAAGATAATGATTTCACGTGATGTTCAACAGTTCCATACACATTGAACTACTCAACTTGGACGTTTATAGGAAATGTTCTATATTTAATTCAAAATGTGTATCCCTGCACATACGAAGTGTTCTTATTGTCTTATGGAAACGCCCGAGTAGTTACGATTGTCGTTGTAAGAAAGAGAAGTCGTAAACATTGCTGAAAAGAGGTATTTGACGTCATTAAAGAGAATTTATAACGTCCTGTGGTCTTTAAATATGCAAGTCATCGTACATTGTGCGTCATTATACCAAAATATGATTTTTTTAGTCCGAAAGAATAAGTGCGTGGACAAGCACTTTTCCTTTGTGATTTCTTAAAAGGACTTTCTCAAAGAGTATGCCCTAAAGGTAACAAACAAAAAGGGATTGAGGCCTCTTATTTCCTGTGCATTTTTCAAATTCAGATCATTGTTTACGAAATAAAGCGTTTAAAGTTAACTTTAAACGGATTACGTATATGCATCATAGTGCCTTATCTCTACCACACGATTATTATGATAGGGATAGTATCAATCATCTATCTTGAAGTACTGCAATAGATATGTGATGTCATTTCATCAGTCGAAGTTATTTTGTCTTAGAAAGATTGCATCCTTTATATGTGTCATTTTGGATGGATTCATATATTTTTCTATACATTAAATGAGAAAAACAAACACATAGCCGCTGTAAAAGACATACGCTGTACAGTGAAAAAAGGGATCGTATTAGTTAATAGATCGGTAATTTACGCCGTGTCAATAGTTCTTAACTTATAGTACGGTTTTCCTGGGACCCACAGGCACCAGGCTTGAGATCTAAAAGGTTGTTGGTAGAGTTCAAGTCTTTGACCCCTGAGTGACAACTCCACACCACCCTAGCCATTTAGCTACAAAGGAACATAGAAATATTTAAACATGAACGCGCTTTTTATCTCAGAATTAGGAGCTAAACGCATTTATAACAATAAATATAAATACGAAGAAACTGAACATATATATTCTTATCAAATAATTTGATTGGTAAACATATGAAGGCTCATGAAAGAAAATTAATGCTATATCAAACTATATTATTTGGTAATAAACGTGAAAGCTAAGCGTGAAAGCTAACGAGAAATAACCAGGATTAGCCGGTTTGATAAGTCAGATTGTCTGATAGTTCATCGCTGACCTGGTCACGTGATGCACACATTATAGAACCGACCAATCAGAGCCCGTTATTAGAATATATGTAAACAATCTGTTTGATTGTTGATAAATATGATTGAATTGGAGACAACTTCATTTCAAGCACAACATAACTTATGCCAAGGAGTTTGTTGATTAATGTTTTACAACGTTCATTAATTGATCATTATGATTTTTATGAACATAACGAAAAACTTCATATAATTTTTCGGGGATTTATTCGTGCTCATATCCTTTCATGGGCCTTTAACGTATTTTTCTTTCGAATACGGAACCCCTGAATTCTAAGTCCGCCACACCAACAGCATGACAACACAAGATCTCATGATCGTTTGAACGTGAACAAAATGGTGTCGGTTTTGTTTTTATGCTATCCTTCAATTTTCTATCTTGCAGCAGGAGACTGCATAATAAAAAAAAGTTGATGATAAAAGCATTGATAAAAAGTATACTTAAGTTAACTTAAAAGCATACTAGCGCTCAGAAAAAATGGGAAATATGAGCTATGAATTATGAAAGAATATGTTGAAACATAGCGAAAAACCACAGTGCCATGACAATATAAGGCCTCCACTATTCATTATCTATTTTTCAAAGTGATATTTTCTTAAAATTGGTGCCTACCAATCTAACTTCATTGTCTACATGCGAGCAACATCTAGAATAGCAAGGAGCGCTCCGATTAATGAGTGGCGATCACCTGGTAAGAAAAATCATGTGAAAGATATAAAGATACTGTCATTTGTCAAATATTAAAATCGTGAACATTCAGAATGAAGAATTTCTTGGGTTTTATTGGGTTCTAACGTATCTCGGCTGACCTTGTTTAACTGATAATTATAAACAAACCTTATAGTATTCACTCTTTTAAATGCACCATGTGAACGTGTTACAGTCTCAATTCCTCTGTAAACGAGAATTTTAATTATTTTTAAGTTAATTTTCAATCATTCTAGATCTTTCACAAAGTAAGTGTAAATGAGCGCAAGTATGGCTTTAAAGTATTAATCTGTTCAAACAGAACGCTTTGAAAGATAAAGATTGAAGGCTTTTTTAAGCAATATTGACATTGTTGTTGTTGCTTCTTTTTTTTTAATATCGTCTGTTAGACCTCCAATGTTTAATGGACCAGCGGATTATCAGAATCTTACCCTTTCAATAAATACTAATCAGAATGTACCAACTCAGCAAATTTTAGACTGTCCCAAATTGAAAGAGTTTGCAGACGACAGTTCAAAATGTGATGAAAGTGAAAAATAATCTCCTGTTAGAGCAGAAAAAATTGTGGGAAAATGAGAATTTGATCGTTTAGAGCAATTTCTTCCATTTCCCCACAATGTTTTCGAGAGCCGTCTGCAACAAACTGGCCTAATGTCGTTAATGTTTGGTAATGGGTAAACGAGTTTTGGATATCAAAATTCAAAAGGGTACAATAAATGACAATGGTATGCTTATATGAATGATATAAACAAGGCTTTCACCAGCTTAGTCGATTATTCTTATGTTCAAGGTTTCGATTTACTATATTTAAAGTGAACTTCTTGCAACTAAGTATTCGCAAATTCAACCACAGGATACCTTGTAATTGTGGTTAAAACAAACCACAAACACGTAGGCAAATTTTCAATATCTCTTTCATGTTTAAAGATGTATTGATTTACGACGGGTTTAATTGCATTAACATTTAAACTGTCAGGGTTTTCTTCAAAACTTGTATGTATACATACATGTTCATTTATCTTTATTTTCATGCAGAATGCCGAACTGTGTGTGGGAGTTTGGGGCTTAACACTGTATCAACAGTTTTATAGTTATAAAACGGATTTTAATTGAACTTTAATTTTTACGAATGTCCGTCTCTGAAATAACCCATCAACATATCATTTTTTTGACAATTGAATGTGCACCTCAAATGTGCTTATCCACATATGAAGAGAGTTGAAAGTCAAAATGAAATGTCCATTGAAACAATACAGTGTTTGTTTTATTGTTTGATAAACACTTAAAAGTAGCTATTGAAAGCATATTTAATTCGCAAAGCGTCAATTCATCTTAGTATGTACAATATGTACGTGGTAGGTCTCAAAATCGATGTCACGCTTTTGGGGTTTTATGGCCCAGTCACATAGCCCGGCCGATGTGGTTCCGATGAGCCAGCGATGCGATTTTCACCGAACACCATCCGGTCACCGGCCAGACATCCGTGACGCGTGTTGCTTAAAACCGCATCGGTGGCAGCTCGGTGAAATTTTAACTTCGGAGCTAAATTTCACCGGGCTCTTACCGAGCTCCTTCATCGCAGCTCATACTGGAACCTTGATTGAGCCAGTTCGTGCCGTTCGAAGTCTCCTCGTTGCAGCCATAGTGATGAACTGACAATGTCAGGTAGGAAGAACGGAATAGCTCGGCACCCAAGTCCTTGTTACATCGGACACGCATCGGCCAGTCATTGTTCAAAGCCAGTTTACAACCTGGCCGGTGATCGCACGGTATCCTGTTACCTGCTCGGTTACCGGTCGTATTCCTTCCTATGTTCGGCCGACCTCTGGCCGGTAGTTGCTGCCACATCGGCAGAAAAAAGCTCCCATTTTGAGACAGACTCCGTACGGTCACCGGCCGTTGTTCAGTCGGTCGCCTGAAGATGTCTGGACGGAGTCCGTTCACGTCTCCGAGCTCTGCTTTCGATGAGGAGAGCTCGGTGGCACCAATGCTTTCAATGACTATTCTTCATTGCGTATCTTATAACGATACGAACTAGTTTTCTAATTCCGAAACCCCTCATTCCTGTGAACAACCAGCTTTAAAAAGAATCGTATAAGTTTTATTTAAATGATATTCCTGTATTTGTCACGTTGAACTCTATATAAAATTACCCACTCATTCTTTTTGACCACGTTTTGTGAAATGTCATGTCAATTCTTTTGGTAAGATAATGATAAATAACGCACTTATAACGCTACCTTCTTTACATAACGGTGAACTAGTTTCTCTGGTAATTTATGGCTTTTGCGGGCATTGCTCCCAATAGACAGACATTACATAAAATGCGCATAAAAAAAGACGCGGGAAAGTGCACAGCGGAGTAGTTCATTTCGAGTGTTCGTTGCAAGACTTAACTCTTTACCAAACGCCAAATTTTCGACCGTCCCAAATTCAAAGAGTTTGCAGACGACATTTCAAAATGTGTTGAAATTGAAAAATGATCTTCTGATGGGGCAGAAAACTTCATTGGAACAGAAGAAATTGTTCGTGATGAACTATTTCTCCTTTTCAAACACTGCTTTCCAGAGTCGTCTGCAACAGAGTGGTAAAATGTCGTTGTTGTTTGGTAATGGGTTAAGTAAGTCCTTCAAATTTGTGAAGGACTTACTTTAGTCTTGAACCCTCGATAGGTGTAAACCAAACCCCGACACTGTTCACGATAAAGCTGGTATGAAACGAAAAGTTCCCGCATCTCCTAAGCGTTCTAAATCATGTCTTAATGAAATTTTGCTTGAAATTCTCAGTCTATTGCAACTGGATTTAGACATTGCAACATAAAATGTAGTAATTGCTCATTTGTACCTTTTATATTTCAACAACAACAACAACAACAACCACAACAACAACTCTAGTCGATTAGAAACGTATTCTGCGGTTATATTGCCTTTTCAACTGTCGTCTGCATCCTCTGTCAATTTAGAACATCAAAACGCCTGATATGCATTGTTTGTTGTGTGGTTGTTTGCTAATATGGTTTAACGCCGTGTCAACAGTTTTTCAGTTTATTGATAGATTTATTCAATGTATGCTATTCTTCCTTTAATGTATTTTTCATGACAATAAGGTGTCGTAATATAATTGTCAACACAATCATTTTAGAACAGTGCTATGTTAGTATTGAACTGTTTTATCAAAAGGACACCGCGCAAAAAAGCGTTACCCATAGGGCTCGAACCCGTGACCGTCAAGTTCTCAGGCCGCCGCCACTAGGCCACCAAGACGCACATACTGTGAGTTAAGTGGCAACATGTTTAGGGGGATGAACATCCCGTGATGGGGAAAGTGTTGTGCAGGATCGACAGGTTTAGATAAAAAGTCAAAATTGTTTTATTAGCGAAAAACAAATGTTGTTTTATAGCCATACAATCGGTAAAAATAATGTTTTACATATATCATACATATGAGAAAAGTATGAAAAATAAAGAAACTTGAATTGAGGACAAAATGAAAGATATATATGCAATATATGTTTCTTATCGATCAGCATCTGACTAATAGATCTCGCCGGTCTCCGTCCGTCTAAAAAGACGATGGGTTGCGCTAAGGTGAGTTCAGGCTTTCAAGAGCAGCGTCTGCGGTGACTGTAGAGGCCAAGTCTTGAGCGACAGTCCGTGGTGCAGCCGTCGCAGACGAAGACCGACCTGTCTGTTGAACTGGTTGAAGCTTTGCTCCTCAGTCATTGTTGTCTTCTTCCCTCGAGTCTGCTAGCCTCTGCTCTGATGGTGCCTGTGTTTACTTCACGCCTCCAGGTTGTGTGATCTTGGGCTTTTTCCTCCCATGATACCACATCTATGTGTGTGGATTTGAGGTCCCTTTTGCAGACGTCAGAGTACCTCAGACAGGGGCGGCCTACTGGACGAGTGCCCTTCTCCAGATAACGTCTTAAATATTAATCTGACGGAATTTGAAAGCTGTGTGTAGGTACTTTGCGGGCTGTTGCAAAAAGAAGTGGATTGCGTACTCAAAATACTGATAAATGTCTGTTGGGTAGGCTATCTAGAATTATACTTTGGCAAAATCCTTATATGGCTATAAAATGAACATACCAAAACAAAATGCAACAGAACAAGCTAATCTGCATCCTAGCTGTCAATGACGTACAATGTATACCACCGTTCTCCTTGTGCTTTATGACACACTTTTATGCACTATTTTTCCACAGATATCTGAATTCATTTGACATCTTCTTGTTCAATTATCCTGACGCCGAAGTCACCCTCGAGTAATGTATTGCCTCATTTCAGGGCATTACCCTCGTAAACGTTACATGAATTGCCCGCGAATATGCAATTATAGACACCTTTGTGTGAAATTACACGCTTTGTCAACATTAACATGTAGCACATTTATAAAGGGCCTTCGTAGCCAACTGGTGATCCCATTACCAAACAATAACGACATTTGACTGGTTCGTTGCAGTCGACTCATGAAAAAAAACATTGTTGGAAAAGGAGATATTGCTCTTAAAAGCAATTTCTCCTTTTTCCACAATGTTTTCTGTCCTATCAGAAGAGAATTCTTCAATGTCATCGCATTTCGAAATGCCGTTTGCAAGCTCTTTTAATTTGGGACAATCGAGAATTTGGTGTTTGAGTTAAAGTACTTGAGTCTGTCTCAAAAAAACTTCGTATGATGGATTTCCTCATTAACTTAAAGTCCCCGGACGTCAATTTTTTTCTGAACTTACGAAACATTAATTAATATTTCAGCAGAGTAAGCAATTCAATATTAGCTAGATTTGGATGTATTTTTTTGTATTCAAATCCGGTGACAAGGGGTATAATCTAGGTAAAGCGCGCATATTAAAGTACATGGTCTATTTTTCATTAAAAGAAAATGGGTACTCTTTTGAATTAAAGGGTTACGACAACCTAAGCAAAGTTAACGTAGACATAAAGTACGAATCTTAACCCATTTAGTGCTTGGACCGACTTCATGCTTATGTAATCGAATTGGATCAAGGTCATCCAACTGGCCTGGATCCAACATGTTTGCTACTGTGGGTATTTTTTCTCATCAAGGTTACGCAGATATTTAAGGTTTTGGAAAGAAGAAGATACAAAAACTGTTTTTGAGAAAATTACTCAGCATTCTAATGGTGAATTTTTCTTATGTCGTCTGACTTGTTATTCTAAGGGCCAGGGGAAAGTTCTTACATAAGATTAAGTAAAAACAGACATGTCTCAGTACGGCCTATTACAAACCAGAAGACATTATAAAACCTTACGACGTAACGACAATTAGCTTTAATTTTCTTTGATCGTAGATTTTTGACGTAATAATTTGCTGGTCGTGACCAAGAAATTCGCTTGATCATAGCGTTGGTTTGCGTCATCTTTGTCAATAATGATACAGCTTAAAGGTAACGTATAATTTTAAAGTCTCATTAATCTAATGTCTAAGACCCACATGACACTCCTATCATGATAGACTCTTCCTTTGTTTACCTATTGACGTTTATCCAAGTTTATTTCCCCCGGTTCGAAGCATTAGCAAGACAGAAACGATCACTAAATTATATTTCGCTTGAAAAGAAATCAGTATTGGAAATAGAGTGATAACTCTATCGTCTCACTTGTTTCATTAAAAGTCTTCGTGACTTAAATAATCAGAGTTGCAAAGTCTTCAACTTACAAAACGAGAAAGAGAGAGAGAGAGAGAGAGAGAGAGAGAGAGAGAGAGAGAGAGAGAGAGAGAGAGAGAGAGAGAAAGGGAGAGAGAGAGAGAGAGAGAGAGAGAGAGAGAGAGAGAGAGAGAGAGAGAGAGAGAAGTTGAGAACGGATAAACAAACCTTCAGAGAGAAAGCAATAGAGGTACAGACAGGTAGAAATTCAAGAAAGAGTAAGACCTTGAGAGAGACGGCCAGAAAAGCATTGAGAAAGGTAACCAATTAGACAGGAGGCCATGAAGAAAGACAGCCATGGCAACATGTAGCCATTGAGAAAGGCGGCCATTAAGAAAGGCGGCCATGAAGAAAGGCGGCCATGGCAACATGTAGCCAATGAGAAATGCGGCCATGGCAACATGTAGCCAATGAGAAAGGCGGCCATGGTAACATCTAGCCAATGAGAAAGGCGGCCATGGTAACAGCTAGCCAATGAGAAAGGCGGCCATGAAGAAAGGCGACCATGGCGACATGAAGCCAATGAGAAAGGCGATCATGAAGAAAGGCGGCCATGGTGACATGTAGCCAATGAGAAAGGCGGCCATGAAGAAAGGCGGCCATGGCAACTTGTAGCCAATGAGAAAGGCGGCCATGAAGAAAGGCGGCCATGGCAACATGTAGCCAATGAGAAAGGCGGCCATGAAGAAAGGCGGCTATGGCGGTCATGCAGACAGGTAACCAATGAGACAGGCTGTCAATGAGACAGGCAACCAATGAGACAGGCAGCCAATGATACAAATTATCATGGAGACAGGTAGCCATAGAGACAGGCAGCCAATGAGAAAGGCGGTCAGAAAGAGAGAATGGAAGTGAGAGAGACTGACGGTGAGACAGACAATCAGTTAACAACAAACAGTGAAAGAAAGCCAATACAACAGACAGTCAGAGATAGAAACCAGTATGAATAAGAATAGTTTTATCTGGATTTGTTTTTTATCGTCAGATACCATAGATACCATAGCGCTATGAGAGGGTCTTTTTTCTTTGGATAGCTCCAGTTAAAGTTATTTGCAATAACATACACATGGTTTGGTTATACACGTAAAAATGTTTACTTTCTTCATGCTACTGACGACTTACCTTAACCCTTGTAGTACTGGAACCACTTTCACGCTTATGCGAATCGATAAGATTTATATACCTTAAATATCTGCTTAATTTTGATGAGGAAAAATACTCAGAGTAGCAAACAATTTACTTGGCGGCTGGTATTTGGTCTAATATGTTTGTTACTTTGAGTATCTTTCCTTATCAAAATTAAGCAGATATTTAAGGTTTTGTAAAGCAGTCAACACTAAAACCTATCTTTAGAAAATAACCAAATATTCTAAGGGTAACTCATTGCAGGAAAAACAGTAACAATTGGTATGGTAAATGTCTTTTTTCTTTAATTTTCCTTTTCTTGTAGCTGTTTGAAAGGTGTTCAACGCCATACCAACAATTTTCCAGTTCTGTAACAGCTTTCCTGTGTTCACCAGAACTACTTCCTGGGTTAACCAGTACTAGTTCCTGGGTTCACCAGCACTACTCCTGGGTTCACCAGTACTAGTTCCTGTGTTCACCAGCACTGGTTCCTTGGTTCACCAGTGCTATTTCCTGTGTTCACAAGTACTATTTCCTCTGTTTACCAGTACTAGTTCCTGGGTTCACCAGTTCTAGTTCCTGGGTTCACCAATCCTATTTCCTGTGTTCACCAGTACTAGTTCCTGTGTTCACCACTACTAGTTTCTCTGTTCACCAGTACTAGTTCCTGTGTTCACCACTACTAGTTCCTTGGTTCACCCCTACTAGTTCCATGGTTCTCCAGTACTAGTTCCTGTGTTCACCAGTACTATTTCCTCTGTTCACCACTACTAGTTCCTTGGTTCACCCCTACTAGTTCCATGGTTCTCCAGTACTATTTCCTGTGTTCACCACTACTAGTTCCTTGGTTCACCCCTACTAGTTCCATGGTTCTCCAGTACTAGTTCCTGTGTTCACCAGTACTATTTCCTCTGTTCACCACTACTAGTTCCTTGGTTCACCACTACTAGTTCCTTGGTTCACCGCTACTAGTTCCTTTGTTCACCACTACTAGTTCCTGTGTTTACAAGTACTAGTTCCTCTGTTCACACGTACTAGTGCCTGTGTTCACCAGTACTATTTCCTCTGTTTACCAGTACTAGTTTCTGGGTTCACCAGTTCTAGTTACTGTGTTCACCAGTACTTGTTCCTGGGTTCACCAGTAATTGTTCCTGGGTTCACCATGGTTCACCAGTACTGGTTCCTGTGTTCACCAGTACTAGGTTATGGATCTGTAGTAACTTGCCAAAGGTCACTCCTACGAAATCCCTTTTTAATACTATAAAAAGAAAGTTAATACAACTTAACACTACGGAATGTTAACCCACAATCATGTCGCATCCTTTTCTCTTGGCCAAGTGTTGACATTTATCATCATATATGCGCGGTGTTAGAGTACTCTAACACACGTATAGAGGACGTACACAGAACAGACGTGATACATAGTTGTGACTTAATGAACAAAGTCCCTTTTTATCAGTTCTTAATTCTTCTTAATGACTTAATCACCTTTTCATTGTTCAGTTTTTTTCATTATTTATGATGGTCGTCCGTAAATAATTATGACTTTGAGAAATCACAAGTCTCCACATGGGGGAACAAGTATAACCAGAGCAGTTTATTTTTAGTCATTTCGGTTAATGTATGCGTATATCTATTGTGGTTATTATGTAAATGATCTTAGGCTGCCGTATACCATCTTAATTAACCGCAGACGACATTTGTACAGTGTCATTCGGCAAGACACGTTTGGTATAAACAACGGCACCGAATTGACTACAAAACGTTATTTGATAGGAACAATTTCAATATTCAGTTCATTTTACACAGGGCTTCTCACAAAGGACTTTTATTTTTTACCAAAAAAAAAAAGTGAAAAATAAAAAGAATGTCAACAGAATTCCTTTTTCATTGTTGTTTCTACATATATTTTTTTCTTTTTTTTTATATATATAACATTTTGTACTTTTCATCGTAATCTATTTAAAAAAAAAAGTCAACGGATGTTATGATATTAGACATATGGTTATGGCGAGTGTTTTAAGAGTGCGCCACAGTTATTATGCAAATCACATCTCCATATTGCGTTCAATATGCACGACAAATGAAAAGTTTAAAACTCAATGAACTCTTTAACCAACATCGAATGATCTGCCATCTCAAAGTTTATCACTCCCTGCCATGCCTATACGTTTACATGTGTTCTAATTTTGAATACTGGCATACATGTCTCGCGAATCCATCAAACATTGAAGGTTTTGTCATCTCAAAATATATCACTTCCTCCATGCGTAGATCCATACCTTTTACACGCTTTACTTTTGAATACTGACATACAATTCTGGATATTTTATCCAACATTTAATGTTCTGACTCTCAATGAGCGATTTCTCCTTTTCCCTCAATGTCGTCTGCCCTAACAGAAGACTATCTTTCAATTTCATCACATTTTGAGAACCATCTGCAACCTCTTGCAATTTTGGACAGTCAAAAATTTAGCGTTTTGTAAACGGTTAAATATGTGAAGCAAGTGATTTGTATTTCCAACACTTTGTTGTAACCTAGCGTCATTAATACCAAGTGGCTACAAAAGGTTTTCACTTTTAACTAAAAGTGTCTGTGTGGAAACCTTTCTAAATCTTTATACAGCTCACCATAGACACAACTTTTGAATGTTATGTTCTCGAAATGGACTAAGAAGAAGAAGGAGAAGAAGAAGAAGAAGGAGAAGAAGAAGAAGAAGAAGAAGAAGAAGAAGAAGAAGAAGAAGAAGAAGAAGAAGAAGAAGAAGAAGAAGAAGAAGAAGAAGAAGAAGAAGAAAAAGAAGAAGAAGAAGAAAAAGAAGAAGAAGAAGAAGAAGAAGAAGAAGAAGAAGAAGAAGAAGAAGAAGAAGAAGAAGAAGAAGAAGAAGAAGAAGAAGAAGAAGAAGAAGAAGAAGAAGAAGAAGAAGAAGAAGAAGAAGAAGAAGAAGAAGAAGAGAAGAAGAAGAAGAAGAAGAAGAAGAAGAAGAAGAAGAAGAAGAAGAAGAAGAAGAAGAAGAAGAAGAAGAAAAAGAAGAAGAAGAAGAAGAAGAAGAAGAAGAAAAAGAAGAAGAAGAAGAAGAAGAAGAAGAAGAAGAAGAAGAAGAAGAAGAAGAAGAAGAAGAAGAAGAAGAAGAAGAAGAAGAAGAAGAAGAAGAAGAAGAAGAAGATTTGTTGGGAATTTCGTCCGCTGACCACACGAAAAAGTTGTCGGTGATTTCGTCCGCTGACCACACAATACTGACCGCAGCGCTCAATGTCAATGTGGCGAACTTGAGCCCATATATACGTCATTCACACGTCGCAGACAGGGGCATCAACGCAAATGACCAAGCTACTGTACATGCAAAATCGAGTGACCGAATTGACCACGTGGGCGAATGGATCACATGTCCCTCATTTTTCTTTCTATGACATTCGTATTCGAACCGTGGGCAGAACTAGCCAAGGGAAGATGCAACCGTCATTAGTCGGTCATTTTCGTACATAGTACGAAATAACCTTCAAAAATAAAGTTAAAAGATTCATTTTTTTAAATAAAAAGCAGTTGTATATATGACCTGTAACAGAGAATAGCCGTCGGAATCAAAATTGGGTATAATAGTTTTTTAGAGTACATGTATGTACATAGCGACCTTTTGAAATCTCGTGGTGGTCATGTTACGCTTCCAATTTTTTGAAATGTCGTGCTAGTCATGTTACCCTACCAATCTTTTGAAATGTCGTGCTAGTCATGTTAGTCTACCAATTTTTTGAAATGTCGTGCTAGTCATGTTAGTCTACCAATCTTTTGAAATGACGTGCTAGTCATGTTAGTCTACCAATCTTTTGAAATGTCGTGCTAGTCATGTTACCCTACCAATCTTTTTAAATGTCGTGCTAGTCATGTTACCCTACCAATCTTTTGAAATGTCGTGCTATTCATGTAAGTCTACCAATCTTTTGAAATGTCGTGCTAGTCATGTTAGTCTACCAATCTTTTGTAATGACGTGCTAGTCATGTTAGTCTACCAATCTTTTGAAATGTCGTGCTAGTCATGTTAGTCTACCAATCTTTTGAAATGTCGTGCTAGTCATGTTAGTCTACCAATCTTTTGAAATATCGTGCTAGTCATGTTAGTCTACCAATCTTTTGAAATGTCGTGCTAGTCATGTTACCCTACCAATCTCTTTAAATGTCGTGCTAGTCATTTTACCCTACCAATCTTTTGAAATGTCGTGCTAGTCATGTAAGTCTACCAATCCTTTGAAACGTCGTGCTAGTCATGTTAGTCTACCAATCTTTTGTAATGACGTGCTAGTCATGTTAGTCTACCAATCTTTTGAAATGTCGTGCTAGTCATGTTAGTCTACCAATCTTTTGAAATGTCGTGCTAGTCATGTTAGTCTACCAATCTTTTGAAATGTCGTGCTAGTCATGTTAGTCTACCAATCTTTTGAAATATCGTGCTAGTCATGTTAGTCTTCCAATCTTTTAAAATGTCGTGCTAGTCATGTAAGTCTACCAATCTTTTGAAATGTCGTGCTAGTCATGTTAGTCTACCAATTTTTTGAAATGTCGTGCTAGTCATGTTAGTCTACCAATCTTTTGAAATGTCGCGCTAGTCATGTCATGCTACCAATCTTATGACACGCCACGCTAGCCATGTCACGCTACCAATCTTATGACACGCCACGCTAGCCATGTCACGCTATCGATCTTTCGACATGTAACGCCAGTCATGTCATCCTACAGCTTTTGACATACCACGCTAGTCATGTCACGTTAGCTTTGTCAACCTTCCCAACTTAAGACATGCCAAGCTAGTCATGTAGGGCTACCAACATGAAGACATGTCACGTTACTCACATGTAGACATGTCAAGTTAGCCTTGTCAACATTCCCAACTTTAGACATGCCTTGCTAGTCATGTCACGCTACTCACATGTAGACATGCCGCGCTAGCTATGTCACCCTTCCCAACTTTTGACATACAACGCTAGTCATGCCACGCTAGTCATGTCACCCTTCCCAACTTTAGACATGCGACGCTAGTCATGTCACGCTACTCACATGAAGACATACCATGCTAGCTATGTCACCCTTCCCAACTTTATACATGCGACGCTAGTCATGTCACGCTACTCTTATGTAGACATGCCGCGCTAGCTATGTCACCCTTCCCAACTTTAGACATGCGACGCTAGTCATGCCACGCTAGTCATGTCAACATTCCCAACTTTAGACATGCCTTGCTAGTCATGTCACGCTACTCACATGTAGACATGCCACGTAAGCTATGTCACCCTTCCCAACTTTTGACATGCAACGCTAGTCATGCCACGCTAGTCATGTCACCCTTCCCAACTTTAGACATGCGACGCTAGTCATGTCACGCTACTCACATGAAGACATACCATGCTAGCTTTGCACCCTTCCCAACTTTATACATGCGACGCTAGTCATGCCACGCTAGTCATGTCACCCTTCCCAACTTTAGACATGCGACGCTAGTCATGTCACGCTACTCACATGAAGACATACCATGCTAGCTATGTCACCCTTCCCAACTTTATACATGCGACGCTAGTCATGCCACGCTAGTTATGTCACCCTTCCCAACTTTAGACATGCGACGCTAGTCATGTCACGCTACTCACATGAAGACATACCATGCTAGCTATGTCACCCTTCCCAACTTTATACATGCGACGCTAGTCATGTCACGCTACTCACATGAAGACATACCATGCTAGCTATGTCACCCTTCCCAACTTTATACAAGCGACGCTAGTCATGTCACGCTTCTCACATGTAGACATGCCACACTAGCTATGTCACCCTTCCCAACTTTAGACATGCGACGCTAGTCATGTCACGCTATTCACATGTAGACATGCCACGCTAGTCATGTCACCCTTCCCAACTTTATACATGCGACGCTAGTCATGTCACGCTACTCACATGTAGACATGTCGCGCTAGCTATGTCACCCTTCGCAACTTTATACATGCCACGCTAGTCATGCCACGCTACTCACATATAAACATGCCATGCTAGCTATGTCATGCTACTCACATGAAGACATATCACGCTATTCATGTCACGCGCAACCCTATTCATGTAAGCTACTCACATGTAGACATGCCACACTAGCTATGTCACCCTTCCCAACTTTAGGCATGCCACGCTAGTCATGCCACGCTACTCACATGTAGACATGCCACTAACTAGCTATGTCACCCTTCCCAACTTTAGACATGCCACGCTATTCGTGTTACGCTACTCACATGTAGACATACCACGCTAGCTGTGTCACCCTTCCCAACTTTAGACATGCAACGCTTTTAATATAAGCTACTCACATGTAGACATACCACGCTAGCTATGTCACCTTTCCCTACTTTTGACATGCCACGCTAGTCATGTCATCCTACAACTTTAGACATGTCACGCTAGTCATGCCACACTACTCACTTGAAGACATGCAATGCTATTCATCTCATCCTACAACTTTGACATGCCACGCTAGTCATGTCATCCTACAATTTTCGACATGCCACGCTAGTTTTGTTACACTTCCCAACTTTCGATATGCCACGCTAGTCATGCCACGCTACTCATATGTAGACATGCCACGCTAGCTATGTCACCCTTCCCAACTTTTGACATGCCAGGCTAGTCATGCCACACTACTCACATGTCGACATGCCACGTTAGCTACTTGTGTGTCACCTTTCCATACTTTTGACATGCCACGCTAGTCATGTCACGCTACTCACATGTAGACATGCCACGCTAGCTATGTCACCCATCCCAACTTTAGACATGCCTGGCTATTCATGTCATGCAACTCACATGTAGACATGATGAGCTAGCAATGTCTCTCTTCTTAACTTTAGACATGCAACGTCATTCATATAAGCTACTCACATGTAGACATGCCACGCTAGCTATGTCACCCATCCCAACTTTAGACATGCCTCGCTATTCATGTCATGCAACTCACATGTAGACATGATGAGCTAGCAATGTCTCTCTTCTTAACTTTAGACTGCAACGTCATTCATATAAGCTACTCACATGTAGACATGCCACGCTAGCTATGTCACGCTAATCACATGAAGACATGCCACACTAGCTATGTCACCCTTCCCAACTTTAGACATGCCACGCTATTCATGTTACGCAACTCACATGTAGACATACCACGCTAGCTGTGTCACCCTTCCCAACTTTAAACATGCAACGCTATTAATATAAGCTACTCACATGTAGACATACCACGCTAGCTATGTCACCCTTCCCTACTTTTGACATGCCACGCTAGTCATGTCATCCTACAACTTTAGACATGTCACGCTAGTCATGCCACACTACTCATTTGAAGACATGCAATGCTAGTCATCTCATCCTACAACTTTGACATGCCACGCTAGTCATGTCATCCTACAATTTTCGACATGCCACGCTAGTTTTGTTACACTTCCCAACTTTCGATATGCCACGCTAGTCATGCCACGCTACTCACATGTAGACATGCCACGCTAGCTTTGTCACCCTTCCCAACTTTTTACATACCATGCTAGTCATGCCACGCTACTCACATGTAGACATGCCACGCTAGCTATGTCACCCTTCCCAATTTTTGACATGCCAGGCTAGTCATGCCACGCTACTCACATGTCGACATGCCACGTTAGCTACTAGTGTGTCACCTTTCCATACTTTTGACATGCCACGCTAGTAATGTCAACCTTCCAAACGTTTGACATGCCATACAAGCTATGTCACCCTTCCCAACTTTTGACATGCCACGCTAGTCATACCACCCGACTCACATGTCGACATGCCACGCTAGCTACTTGTATGTCACTCTTCTATACTTTTGACATGCCACGCTAGTCATGTCACCCTACAACTTTTGACATGCCACGCTATTTATGCCACGCTACTCACATGTAGACATGCCACTCTAGTCATGTCATCTTACAACATTTGACATGCCACGCTAGTCATGCCACCCTACGACTTTTGACATGCCACGCTATTCATGCCACGCTACTCACATGTAGACATGCCACTCTAGTCATGTCATCTTACAACGTTTGACATGCCATGCTAGTCATCTCATCCTAAAACTTTAGACATGCCACGCTAGTCATGTCACCCTACAACTTTTGACATGCCACGCTATTCGTGCCACGCTACTAACATGTAGACATGCCTTGCTAGTCGTGTCATCTTACAACATTTGACATGCCACGCTAGTCATGCCATACTCACATGTCCACATGCCATGCTAGTCATCTCATCCTAAAACTTTAGACATGCCACGCTAGTCATGTCACCTTACAACTTTAGACATGCAACGCTAGTCATGCCACGCTACTCAAATGTAGACATGCAACGCTAGCTATTTTCTTCCCAACCTTAGAAATGCCACGCTAGTCATGTCACGCTTCTCACATGTAGACATGCCACACTAGCTATGTCACTCTTCCCAACTTTAGACATGCGACGCTAGTCATGTCACGCTTCTCACATGTAGACATGCCACACTAGCTATGTCACTCTTCCCAACTTTAGACATGCCACACTAGCTATGTCACCCTTCCCAACTTTAGACATGCGACGCTAGTCATGCCACGCTACTCAATCGTAGACATGCCACACTAGCTATGTCACCCTTACCAACTTTTGACATGCCACGCTCGTATTGCCACGCTATCCATCTTTTATCATATCAATTTCTGCCTCTCTCTTGTTCGCACTGGGACTAGAACTGACAAACTCTGCTTCTTGAGCTCTTACCACTGAGCTATGGAGACAGATGTTCATTTCCTCGTTGATCTAGATATAAGAACTATCATAAATTGAAATATTAGCAATACTCAATGTTTTTGAGAAAAATATAACGTCCACAAGTGAGAATCGAACCCGCAACCCCCGCCTTGATACCGCATTGCTCTCACCACTGAGCCATAGGGGCAAATAAAGAATCTCTTCTTGATTTACATATCAGAATATAATACAGTGAAAAACTAGTAATATTTAACGTCCAGAACAAAAATTACCTTTCCTTCAGCGAGAATAGAGCCCACAACCACTGTCTTGATAACGCATTGCTCTAACCACTGAGCTATGAGATCATGTGATTAATTGAGATTAACGTGATTAATGGCTCATTGATTTGATTATAAGATTATAATAAAATTAAAACAAAAAAATAGTAATATTCAACGTTCCAGAATGGAAATCGAACTCACTACCTCTGTTTTAATAACACATTGCTTTACCCATAGAGCTTTAGGGACGGACGTCTAGTTGTATTGCAGTATATAAGACCTTAACCCTAAGAATGTTTGGTAATATCCTAGAAATAGATTGTTGTGTCGTATGCTATCCAAAAACTAAGTTTTTGCATATTTTCATGGGGAAATTTACTCTGAGTAGCAAACAGGTTAGTTCACAGGCCTGGCGCCAAATTACCTGGTCTGTCGTCACGAGCAATTTCTCCTTTAACCACAATGTTTTCTAAAGTCGTCTGCAACAAACTGGTCAAATAATTCTGTTCCCTTTCAATTTCGTTCGGATTGCGAGACATCCGGATAATATGGGTCCGGATTAACGAGGCTTCACTGTATTCTTACCCCGTGTCTGCCATTCAATATGCTCGGCATAGACAAAATTGCTAAAGATGCGCATAACATCGAGAAATTCTTTTGCAATTTTGCCTATGTCGAATTTTGCATTGAATGCCCCAAGACTTTAACCAATTACCAAAGATAAAACGACATTTTACCACTTTGTTGCAGACGACTCTGGAAAACATTGTGGTAAAGGAAGAAATTGCTCGTAACGAGCAATTTCTCCCTTCCCCACAATGTTTTCTACTCTATCAAAAGATTATTTTCAAATTTCATCACATTTCAAAATGTCGTCTGCAAACTCTTTCGATTTTTGATAGTCGAACATTTGGCGTTTGGTAAAGGGTTTAACATAAGCGGGTCTTCCGAATTACTTTCCAGTCTATTATTGTACGTCGATCATTCTTGAGGTAGAAAACTTTTTTAAAATCGTTTGATCAAAGGGATGAAGACGATGTCATGTCAAATGGGTTTATTATTAATATACCTTTAATAAGGTTCGGAGTTTTAATGGATTTTTTTCCATTTATTTTTTCCTTTTTGTTTAATCCGCTCAATAATTAGGCTTTATGTTTGATTGTCTGGCAAATACTGCAAATAGTTCGGAACAAAGACAGGACTAATGGAATGTACCGGAAAAAGTTCGCCGAAAAGGATAGTATAAAGAATTAGCTTTTGGAATGGTATATTTGATTATTTGATTCAATACGGATAAAAGCAAACGTATAAAAACTTTGATGACAAAATACCTCGATATGATACAAAATTAATTAGTAAATATCAAGAATTAACGTAATAATTGATTGATAAATTATCCTATTTAAATAATGATAATACATAATCCTTGTACTATGTACACTTATGACCTTTTTGTCGTCATACTATGAACATTCGTCATTGCAGTTATTGAATTGTGCCTTTTTATAAGGTAATACGTATTTTGGCGTATGCGTTTGATATGGTTGGCATTTTAGATAGAGACGTCGTTCACAGAATCGACGTGTCCTACTTACGTCAGAAACTACAGTTACGTGGCGGTGAAATCACTTAACCCTTTACCAAACGCCACATTTTCGACTGCCCCACATTGAAAGAGTTTGCAGACGACAATCTTAAATGTGGTGAAGTTGAAAAATAATCTTCTGATAGAGTAGAAAACATTGTGTGAAAACGAGAAATTGCTCGTAAAGAGCAATTTATCTTTTTCCCACAATGTTTTCCAGAGTCGTCTGCAACAAACTGGTCAGATATTGTTATTGTTTTGAAATGGGATAATAAGAATTCACATGCCAATTTCACCTACAAAATGATCGTCTTCAAGGCTGGCCATGCCAGGTCGAACCATTTTTATTTTGAAGTCAAGCGGGAGACTACCTCTAATGATAATACAAAAATATCACAACCGGGATTTGAACCCACAATGGTCATGTGTGTTAAAGGTCTATACTCTTACCAACAGACACCACAGGTCACATGGTCTGGTTGTGATAAGATGGTTAGCAAAATTTAGATAAGGTTGCCATCTTAAAGTTACAAACTGTGTCTCGTATTGTTATGCGTCATAATTAAGAAAAAACGTTGACACTGTGTTAAATCACAAAATCTCCCAACTGACTTACGGAATGCCGATGGTTCTACCCGCCTTGACCAGCCCCTATGGGTAGTTGAGAATGGGGTCTTCCTCCATCATTAAGAGTCGGGCATCGCTACATAACTGAAATAATGTTGATGTGATGTAAAAACCCATATATATATATATATATATATATATATATATATATATATATATATATATATATATATATATATATATATATATATATATATATATATATATATATATATATATATATGTGTATATATAAAATCACAAAAAATATATTTCTCTTTCATACGAGGCATGCTTTTCCAACTCTACTTCGATCTGCAAACTCTTGTCGATTGTGAACAATTAATGTGAATAAGAGTTCAGTTCAGTTCAATGCTCATTTAAGTCTCATTCTTATATACAACATATATTTTCTATCGCATTTACATTAGCCCCTCGCACAGAGGTAAAGGAGACTGTAAAAGTATGATTAACCCTTTCCCAAACAATAACGACATTTGGCTACTTTGTTACGCCTTTAGAAAACATTGTGGGAAAAGGAGAAATTGCTCGTAACGAGCAATCTTTCCTTTTCCCACAAGGTTTTCTGCTCTATCTAAAGAATATGTTTCAATTTCATCACATTTTGAAATGTCGTCTGCAAACTCTTTCAATTTGGGACAGTCCAACATTTATTGTTTGGGAAAGGGTCAAAAAGAGCAAAAAAAACACAGCCTAAAAATCTCTCCGAGCAAGATAAACGTAACAGGTTTCTAAATTTAGCAAACATAGAGAACTTTGAGGGAGTTACCTCTCTCGCTTTTTAATAAAAGTCTATATATTTCCAATGTTATAATAAACGACGTTCCTAGTCAGACACTTTCTCTATGAACATCTCTGAAAAGATATATTTTTATTTTATTTTGTTTCTTTTCTCTTTACTGCATTCCTTTCCAGTACATTAACCAAAAGACTCCACAGAAGACAGTTTCTTTGATATTTGTTCGTGTGAAGGTATGTCTTGCTCCTGAAGAGGAATAACAGTTCTTAAATATCCTCGACGTCATACACTAAATATATAATAGGTAAAAAGTAGAAAATGCGTATGATATTCAGCTATGCTTCTAACAAATATTCATTAAAAAGAAATCGCCGAAATCGCGGTATAAATGAAGGTATTGACGGAAACCCCCCACGGCCTCGACTTTTGTATGTTACTTCAGCTAAATGGTAAGTAGTTACGTCACGTGGGCTGTCAAGTGCCTGTCACGTGACGATGAACACCTAACTAAGAAAATAGTAGCGTAAGCGTCCATTTTTGTTTTCAGCGTGTAGTCTTTGTATCACGTGAGCGTCACGTGACCGGTTGTTCATAGCTTGACGCTATATTTAGATTAAGTCGGATTTCCCTCGGATTCTTATAAAATGAAAAATGTTAAAATTCATCTTATATGCTATTGGTTTCTCTGCTGAAATGTTAAATCAATCTTTATTCCTTTATTTTCGGAAATTTCAAAAAATAATCCTATGACGTACAAAAATTTAAAGCACTCGTGAAAAAATAGAAATAGATATTAGAGAAAGACTGGAGTTCCATCCCCTACCACAACAGTACAGAGTATGACATGCTCCTGTCGTACTATAATAACTTAATCCGCCATTTTGAACTCGTTCCTTCGTCGGATTACTTAAGTCGTTTTTGGTATACATTGGTCTGTGCCGGAACTATGTACATTAAACATCGGTTAGAACTATTAGCGTCAAACCGAATTATGCCAGTTTCTATCGATATTTATCGAGAACGATCGAAGTAACCCGATGAGTTAATGAGTTTCAAAATGGCGGATTATGCGCATTCTACCTTAATACCAATTTGATATTAAGGGAAAGGTAAATAAGTCTAACACTTTGAAACCAAACTAGAAAACTGACGAAGATACTGCATTCAAAATTTGGTCTTGTACATAAAGCCATCATGCGAGTAATGATACATTGTAAGAGATACGATGAAAAAGTACTATACAATTTCTTACTCAGTGTAGATTAGGGGTATGCATAACTAGAAAAGAAAAGGAAAAAAATACATGTCACGAAACAGCATGTCATTCTCTCTTCCTCCAGCATAGTCTAGGCAGTTCCTTTATTTAGATTTCGGTAAGGAATGCTCCAAACATCTCAGTCATTAATAGCCCCAAAACAGTTATTTCTACCACGGTACTGTATTTAGCACATTTTGTATACGAAAACATCCCACTATCGGCATGTGTTGGCGACATCTTTCCAAATATAGCAGGCGCTAAACACGGTAACTGTCAGGACCATGCGACACATGGGTGCAACAGTCGTTCAGAAATGGAACGGTACTTTGCCATTATCAAACTGTCATTTACAAACTGCCATCTACAAATGCTATTGTCTGATCGTGTTAGCCCGGTGAAGATGCACTTCCGGTCGTTGTAGCCTAGACAATAGTTCTTTAAAGGCACATAAAAGGAGATCAATGCTATATCAAACTATTTTATTTGGTAAACTTTTGATCAGATTACGTTAGTTATCACAAAAAAACCCAATCAGCAATACTTGAACATGAAAGTCTACCAGAAATAACCCAGACTAGCAAGTTTAATTATTCAGATTGCCTCATTCTTGACCATTGACCTTGACAGTTGATACACGAATATTTGAATCGACCAATCAGAATTCTTTATTTTGAATATGTTAACAAAAAGGTTGTTGATAAACATGAATGAATTGGATATAACTATATTTCAAGCACAAACAAAACTTATATTAAAGGAATCTTTTAGATAGGGTCTATGTGCAGTTGTTAATTAATTATCATGATTTTGTTGAAGATGATAATTGAACTCCATATATTCTTTCAGTATTTTTTTTTGTACTTATCTCCGTTTATGTGCCTTTAAAGGCACATGAAAGGATATAAGTACAGACAAATTACTGAAAAATGGAGTTCTTTCATTGCGTTCATTAAAAGTCATGAAAATTAATTTAATTATGGGTGACCCTATTTAATAAACTCCTTTAACATAAGTTATCTTGAGCTTGAAATATAGTTTTCTCAAAATCAATCATGTTTATCAACAATCTGTTTGTTTACATACCTAAAATAGCGAATTCTGATTGGTCGGTTGAAAAATTTGTGTTATCACGAGATCAGGTCAGAGGTAAAAAATTAGGCAATCTGAGTTATTGAACTGGCTAATCTGGGGTTTTTCTTGTTGGCTTCCAAGTTTATGTTGTGCTGATGGGTTTTGGTGGTGATACCTATTTGAATCTGATCAAAAAATTACCAAATGATTCGTAAACCTTCAAAATTTATTGTGATGAAATGGTTAGAAGGCAAAACGAACAAGAGAAAGTACTGTATGAGAGCGGTATTTCTGTGTTACAGCTAAAACGGAGGGTGGTAATTAGCATGGTGGAGATGGAAGGAAATTAGACCGTGCCGACTCCTTATACCATCAAAATAGCGCAGATATTTTGTTCTCCCTCTCAGAACCCCAATCTTTCACACAAAAGATGGTTCCATCTTGAACCCCTCTCCCATCTTCCAGACATGAGATGAAAATCCTAGTTTCGGACCCCATTCATGGGGCTACCCACCTTGATGGCTGTGATTTTGATATCAAAGCCATTGGACGTAGTTATACACACACCATGTTCAAATACATAACTGAAGGGTAATTTCACTGGAAAACCAGATTCATATTCAAATGGTATTAATTATCAGGGGTTTAAGCTTGTCCGAATGTTCCAGACGTAGATATTTTATTCTAAGCAGCTTGGATCATCCGAGTTGGGGTTTATCATAGCGAAAACATTATTTCAGCTATGTTGAGATGTCCAGCTGGTTATGGTTAAGAAAGACCCCCGACTTAACAGCCTTAACCCTTTCCCAAACAATAACGACATTTGACCACTTTGTTGCAGACAACTTAAGAAAACATTGTGGGAAAAGGAGAAATTGTTCGTAACGATCAATTTTTTCTTCCCCCACAAGGTTTTCCGCCCTATCGGGAGATTATTTTCCAATTTCTTTAAATTTTGAAATGTCGTCTGTAAACTCTTTCAATTTGGGACAGTCGAAAATGTGTTGTTTGGGAAAAGGTTAAAGGACTTCCCAAGCCAAGAAGACCGAGTGGCGTTCCATAAGTCAGTCGAGAGACCTCTCATGAATATACAATTACTGTCATCGGGATTTGAACCCAAGCGGACAGGGGCCATAAAATTTCAAGAACCGGGACCTAGCTTTCGAAGATTCGTAACAAAACATCGATATAATAACAAAATTGTCTTAACCATCGAATCTCAAAGGTAACCCTGTTTCCGTGAATGAAAAAAGGCCTCTCCCACATGTTAAAAAGGGCTGTACCCGAGCGTGAAAACATGTATTATAAGACGGAGGTCGAGATCAAACTGAAAAAAATGATGAATTAATAGGTGCAAATGAATCTCGTCTTGAACATATTGGACCCAGGTTTAAAGCCTATGGATTTACCTATATTCTTTTCTTTCGATATATAAACACGGTTGATGAACGTTCTACCACACCACCATTGTGCTGACGACGAAATCGGTTGCACGATGAAGTTAATGCAACAGGGTTTTCCAATTGAAAACGTGTTTATTTGAGGTAAATGATAATACACTGATTGCCATTGAATTTTTTCTGTGTTTGGTTTAATGTAGTGTCAACAATTTTTCACCTGCGCTACAGCTTTCCCGGATTCACCAGTGCTAGGCTAGGCTCTAAAATGATTTGCCAATTGACTCTCCCAATAAAACCAGAGGTACTGGCTGTGCTCGAACCCTTAACCTTCGATTTCTAAGACCATCACTTAAAACACTGCGCCATTCAGGACCCGTCGTCACTTCAAAAATGGAAAATTTCAATAAGGACTAACACTCGAATTTCATTTGATCAAAACGGTTTGCCGATTTTGCTCCTAAGCATTATCATAACAAATATTTCTTCGAATAAGAGAAACGGGTCTTGCTAATCAACGATAATCCATCGTTGTGTTTAATAATCTATTTTCTCTTCTTTTTTTTTTAAATCTGCAATGATGATCATAGCAAGACACCTTCGAATACGAGAAAAGTGTCTTTTTAATTAACAGTACTCCATCTTTGTGTTTAAAAATCTATTTTCTCTTCTTTGTAATAAATAATTCTGATTTTATCGTATGAGCTGACTGTTTGCTTATAACTAACAGGACTTTAAATCATAATTTACTCTTCGTTTGATACATTCGCTGTTTGTGTCAATGCTCTTTCCGCAATTTAGGTGTCTGCACTATCTTTATGAGATGAAGATTCATATCGTTATTGGGTTAACCCATTACCAAACTATAACGGCATTTAACCACGGTGTTGCAGACGACTTTGAAAACATTGTGGGAAAAGGAGAAATTGTTCGTAACGAGCTATTTTCCCTTTTCCCACAATGTTTTCTGACCCTTCAGAAAATCATGAATCAATTCCATCACATTTTGAAATGGCGTCTGCAAACTCGTGTCAGTGCTCTTCCCGCAATTTAGGCGTCTTTGCTGTGTTTTATGAGATGAATATTCATATAGTTAATAGGTTAGGCGGATACAGAACTCCCGCCTTTTCTCACGTTGCAAAGTCACGTGTTCAAACAACGACTTGGGAGGTCTTCCCAGCGGCCATTTTGCGCGACATGTAAATTCACAGCTGACAATGCGCGTCCATTTATATACACGGGACGGGCCGGGGATAAAACCGCTAATTTTACGATCACGGAGAAAATCGGCCATCCCCGATCAGATTTGATATTTAGATATTCAGATATCTAAATAAGAAGCATTTCACTCAGAAATGTACACATATCCGTTATGTTTTATATTATTTTAACAAGTATATACATACAATTTGGAAAACGTTGGACACGGCTTATAAAGGTTGGCGATTGTGTTTGAGGTTTTTAGGTTACAACCAGTCCGAAGGATCCAGACGTAGATATCTCATTCTGTTACACAGTTACAGCTTGGATCATCCGAGTTAGTTTACGACTTGTATGAATGATATCATAAGGGGCAAGTATTTTACACGATCATCTTTTTTGCACAGAAACGTCCATCTTTTTTACCAAATGATCATTCCCCCATTTATTGAAAGGTATTTTAGAAATAGCTGTTGATAAAAGCAAATTTCAAAAGCGTCGGTTAGTATGATTTTCATTCATTTTATTGGTATTTTTCTTTTGTTGAACAAGTATATAACTAGATGTTTTTTTTCTTCTTTCATTTATCGACTGGTGAAGTGGAATTATACGCTAATTACCAAAGAAACATTTTACGTTTTGCTTCTTGTGAGACTTAAATAAACTTGCTTTGCTTTGCCGGTATCGGAAATCGAACCAGCGATGTACGGTCTCAAATTTTATGAAGTATGACCGTATCCACTAGACCACGGCGGAACCATAGCCTGGGGCCCTGGCCCGTGTGTGTATCCCGTACTAGGCTAGTGCTAGCCTAGTGAAGGGTATACGCACGGACCAGGACCCCAGGCTATGTGAATCCATTGCTCTCCGATCAGCATGTGAATATTTAGACACAAACATCTTTTTTTATTGACACAAACATTACAGTTTATGGACATTAACATATGTACAATGAAAAATGTTTATCACATGAATCGAGAAAGAGAAGAAAGAAAATGAAAGAATAAGGAAAAAGATTGAGAAAAAATAGCTGTGAATATTTAAACCTAGCCCTACGTGCAATTTGTCAGATTTTGACCAAATGTTGTTTGTTTGCTTGCCTGTTTGTTAGGGATCCCGTTGACAGTAATTCACCTGATAATTGAAGGAAGGGAAGGCTTAAATTATCTGCTAATAAATGATTGCCGATGCACGTAGAACCATTGGCTTGTCAGCCATGGGACAACCTTGATGAAATTGAAACCATTCGCTACCAAGTTCCAACTCATTGCAGAGAGGACACATCGTCAAAAGATTTTTACTTATATAAAGGTTGTCCTGGATTCGTCAATACTATGCCAGAAATCTGAAGTGCCTTGCCCAATGACTTTCACAAGAATCCAGAGGAACCGTCAGGGCTCGATCCCCTGATTGATCCCCGTACTTTAAGACTCCCATCTATACCACTGGGACACGCTGAACCGTTTGAAGGTGCTTCTTTATAGAAGTGAGGACATTTGGAAGTTAGAGATTGATATCTTTAAAACTGCACCACAGCCATGCTGTTAGTTTAAACTTATATATTTTTGCATCGATTGTGAAACAACTTCTTACAACTAAGATCAATTATTCTCGATTCTACTTCCTGGATACATAACCAGTACTCGCACCGAATGTGAATTAATGATAGTTCGCAAGGCAGATCCCGGTTTTCACGGGATTCGAACCCACGACCCTAGTGTCCAGAAGCCGACACTCTACCCCCTGGACAACTGTCCACTATGCTGTTATATGCTACGCAATGAAGAATAGTCTAAGGAGGCAAACTAAAATTGTTTTTAATTTTTTGAAGTTTGTATACAATGAATTGACATGTTTCTTTATCAAAAAGCGTGACATCGTTTTCAAGATCTACCGCATATTACCTCTATACGGTGCCACTGAGGTGACATGTGTGATATTTTTTTCGAATTCCGTTTTCTCGAGATAATAAATTTTATTATCAAGGGAAAACGGGGCAAAGTTTGTTTTCCCGACATAAAAAAAGATATTGTCTCGAGAAAACGAAAAAGATTTGTTTTCTCGAGATATTAAAAAAATATCATCTCAACAAAACGAATCAGAGTTGGTTTGAAAAAAAAATTATTACACATGTCACCTCAGTGCCACCGTACCTCTACGTACTTAGATAAACAAATCCTTTCTGAATTAAGTATTGCATATCAAACAGCAATATAGCACTGAGTTGTATCAATGACGTTTTATTTTGAGTTTCATATCATCTCTTTGTGAACAGACATTTTTGAATTCTGTAATCGAAACACTAAGCCTACTAGGCTTGCTGAGAAAACAGACAGCTCTGTTTCACATATGATTGCTGGTATGAATCGGACGTGACAACAATTGCCACAAATAAGAATAAGAAAAATTGGACCATTGGTAAAAAAAGCATTAACCCATTACGAAACAAACAATAACGACAGTCGACCAGTTTGTTGCAGATGACGCTGGAAAACATTGTCCTAACTATATTAATGAGCAATTCCTCCTTTTCCCACAATGTTTTCTGCCCTGTCGGAAAATTATTTTTGAATTTCGTCACATTTTGAGATGTCGTCTGCAAACTCTTTCAATTTGGGACAGTCAAACATGTGTCGTTTGGTACAGAGTTAAAAGACGACTCTTAACGAGCAATTTCTCCTTTTCCCACAATGTCTTCTGTTCTGTCGGAGGATTATTCCTTAATTCCGTCACATTTTGAAATGTCATCTGCAAACTCTCTCAATTCGGGAGAGTCGAGCTTCTGGCGATTGGTAAAGGGTTAAACATATTGTGGCATATGGATGACTTATCAATGAAAGATGACTTATAATTTTGGCACATTGGTATATCAAATGTCGTCTGTTAAAGGCCCATTATAGGAGATTAATGCTATATTAAACTATATGATTTGGTAAACTTATGGACAGATTCAAATAGTTATCACCAGAAAACACCACCAGCACAACTAAATTGTGAAAGTAAACCAGAAAAAAAACTAGATTAGCAAGTTTTATAATTCAGATTTCCTGACAGTTGATACACACATTTTTGGACCGACCAATCAGAACTCTTTATTTTGAATATGTAAACAAACATGTTGTTGATAAACATGATTGAATTGGAGACAACTATATTTCAAGCACAAACAAATTTATTTTAGATGAGTCTATTTAATAGGGTCTAAATGCATTCCTAAACTAATTCTCATGACTTTTATGAACATGATAAAAGAACTCCATATATTTTTTCAGTAATTTATTTGTACTTCTCTCCTTTGATGTGCCTTTAAGCATATTGCTGTGTCTCTTTGCACTGGTACTTCTATCTCTCCGAGTATAGTCCAACAGACGGAGTCAACCTGGAATCTACATCCCATGCTCATTTTAATGCCGTGACCGGGATTTCAACACATGCAGTTTGGGGCATATGAATTCCAGTTCTGGGGCCCGTTTTACTAAACAACTTACGGAAAATATTTGCGTAAGTCATAATTGATTAACATGAATAAAATCTTCAATGAAAGTACAATATTGCAATGTGACACGTCATTGGAAGCGTCTCGGAGAGACGATTCCAATGATGTGTTACTTTGCAATATTGCTTTGCCAAATATTGGAATAAAAGGACTTGTTGTTTTAGACTTACGCAAATCTTAAGCGTAAACTGTTTATTAAAACGGGCCCCTGTACTCTAACCACTAGGTCACAGAGGCCCCTTGTAATGTTTTTGAATACAGTCCTGTGTAAATATCTTGCATCCTGTGTAATAAGTTTTTACACTGAAATGATAGATTGTGAGTCGATTGTGTTAGGACGTATCCACTGCAAATGGTGACAAAAGAAACGTCACAAAGTATGCATTGTTTAAGTTTAGAAGGTGAATTGATTCGTGTTTAACCTTGGATCAATTAGAATATGTTTATCTATCTTAATTCATCCACATTTAAAAATAGAATTATGTAAGCTTTCAAACAGTGGACGAGATTATATGACAACGAGAGGTTGTTTGATGGTTGTTTGCGTAGCGTTTATGGGACCCTTCAACCCATTACCAAACAAACCACGTCTAACCAGTGTGTTGCCAACTACTCTGGAAAAAAATGTGGAAAAAGGAGAAATTGCTCGTAACGAGCAAATTTCTCCTTTTCCCACAAAGTTTGCTGCCATATCAAAATATTGTTTTCCAATTTCATCACATTTTGAAATGACGTCTGCAAACTCTTTCAATTTGGGACAGTCGAAAATATGGCGTTTGGTAAAGGATTAATCGGTATTCTGGCCTCTCGTGATAATTCAAATGTCGTCATCATCGGGATCTGAACCCCAATTAGAGGGGTCGAGTGATAGATGTGTTGAAATCTGTATTCACTGCATTGGAAGGAAATTGCTTCACATTCACTTTTGCCCAAAACTCCGTTTTATGACAATTTGATTCATAAATGAATGATAGAAAACATTTCACTTTGATATTGTTAACATATTCAACAGATACTACATTGGCATAGTCTTTAAAAAAATGGAACCACCGTTCAGATGGCGTTTAGAAATTGGCGTCTGCAAAATTGAAGCCTGAAACACAAGGAGTGCATGTTGTATATTCTGGTTAATCTGTTAATTGAGGACTTTGGAACTCGGTGCAGAACGATATCTGGGCTATTAACCCTTTCCCAAACAACAAATTTTCGACTGTACCAAATTGAAAGAGTTTGCAACCGACATTTCAAAATGTGATGAAAATGGAAAATATTCTTCAGGTAGGGCAGAAAACCGTGTGGGAAAAGGGAAAATTGCTCGTCACCAGCAAGTTCTCCTTTTTCCACAATGCTTTCTAAAGTCGTCTGCAACAAAGTAGTCAAATGTCGTTATTGTTTGAGAAAGGGTTAAAGGTTTCCTTTAAATCCATCACTCTCATACTCCAAATCGACTCATTTTAACGCATCTGCTGATCAGGCGAGGGAATGACATGATCAATGTTTACGTCTAACACTCGGCAGAGAAAAATCAGTCGACAAGCTGGGCATGTCTTAAACCGTAAGTCTTCGACCGCGATTCTCCTGCCGAGTATAAAGCATGGGTTATCAACTAACCGTATACTACCAGAACCGGAAAGATCATGGTCAACAATGTGACTATCATTGGCAAAAGTAAGTAAAACAAGCAAACATACCTGGGCAGAACTATTTTGTTCGGATAAAAGATCGAAAGCATTGGTCACGTGATATCCCCCCGCCTTTTATGCAATCTGAACACATCGGGTTTATCCAATAGAAAACACCTCTGAAATAATAGGGATGACGCCATATTGTTTCCCGCGAGAATGACGTCACTTTCTTTCGTTTCTAAAAATAGATCTTGAATGTAAAATAAAAAAAGTCGTTAAATTTGATTGAGGAAACGAGTATACATGTCACAACAACAAGTTCGCCATTTGGTATGAGTTACTGATCAAAAGTGATTAAAAAGGATGTCCAACAATTCCATACACATTAAACTACTTAACGTGCACGCTTAGAAAATGTGTTAATTGGCGGATGCCGATTTACCCGAAAAATTGTAACCCTACACTTATATCCGAGGTGTATTTCACAGCTCACGGAAATACCCGAGTAGTTCCGATTGCCTTTTATGATGACGACATGAAAACCCCGTTGTTAGAATACGAGAAATTGCTCATGACAATCAATTGACCCCAAGTTTATTCGAAGTATGCAAAAATGTTTTTGTCTGAATACGTCAAAGCTTCTTTTTTCTTCATTATTGGGTGCACTAATAGTTTATTCTTATCAATTCATCAATTTCATTGATTGTGAAACAAGTTCCGATTTCTTAGATTTATCAATCTCGATTCTGCTTCTTTGACACAAAACACATACTAGCGCCAAACGTAGATTTATAAAACGTTGCAAAGTGAATCGCGATACTTATGGGATTCGAACCTGCGATTCTTGTGTCCCGAGACCGACGCTCTACCCCTGGATGGACCCCTGTCCTCCATAGAAAAACTGTGAGAAAGATCATTATTTCTTTAAGTTGTAATCGTTCATGTCGAAAAGGTTACGGTATTCTACCCCTGATGGAAAACTTGCATTTGCTTTGGATAAAGACTAAATGAACGCAAATCATAGAAATATCACTCATCTCTAAGGCATACACCAAGCCACTTTTCCGAATCCGTCTGATTTTTATTCCATATTAACAAAATGAATATCGATGAATTTTGTTATTGAATCCAAAGTTTTTACCATCGCATAGTCATCTTTTTTTGCACATTTACATTGAAACTACATGAATGAAAGTTGGCAAATAAATATTTCAACCATAGATTTTCTTTAATGATGTAAAACTTTATTTTATAACAGTGTTTGTACTTTTTGTATCTTTGACTTTATTCTGACTTTTCTCCATTAGGGATGGAATACCTTAAGAAGAAAAGCAATGAACGTTCGATAACAAACTCCTTTTGGGAAATTACACCCGAGGCCGAGGCGTCAGTGTACTGCTTTTTGAAATCACAAAGCCCCCCCCCCCCCACCTCTTTGTGAATTCAAATCAAGGAAGCAAGAAGTTTTGGTTTTCAAGAGAGGCAGTCTTTCATCTTACACAAGTTGGAAGTTTGTTTTCCTTGTTTTAACCGTCTTGGGTGGCCGTTAATCATAATCAACCCACTACCAAACAATAACGACATTCGACCACAGACCACTTTGTTGCAGCCGACTCTAGAAACCATTTTGAGAAAGGAGAAATTGCTCTTAACAAGCAATTTTTCCTTATCCCACAATGTGTTCCGGCCTACCAGATTACTTTCCAATTTTGTCACATTTTGCGATTTCGTCTACAATCTATGTTAATTTGGGACAGTCGAAAATTTGGCTTTTGGTAAATGTTAAAACGGGTTTTGCATCGCGTCAACATTATTTTAGTATGGTTGCGATACTCGGCTCATAACAGTGAATACATACCCCCTAACCTAAATATAACATTTACTAAACCATTTGTGAGCATCGTTAGATGACGTTGTTGGGAGTCGAGGGAGGTCTCTTATGTGGGTCGAAAGTTGAAAGGGATAAAAAGAGTCATTCTTAACTTCTGAAAGACGTCACTGAAATCTGCGAACTACTTTCTTCACAATGAACCGCCTTAACGCAGTTTCTAGGAGTGACTCAAAATACTTACTTTATGACGAATGGAGGAATCACGTTGTTATGTCAATCGGAACTACTCGGGTATTTCCGTGAGCTGTTTTCATTTGATAAACCCGATGTGTTCAGATTGGTTGTTATGTGTTAAAAACTCATGATTTCAGGTTTAAAGGTCCTTGTTCACAGATGTGAGTAACTTTGGAAGTTGATGATTCATTTCTTAACAACTGCACAACATCTGTACTGTTTGATGATACAGACTGGAGAATAGTCATTGGAATAAAAAATAGATCGTTTTAAATTTTCATGCAGTGTGAGTACATCGTATCAACATGTATTTTAATAAAAAAAAAAAGCGTAACATCGCTTTTGAGATCTAACGCATATTAACTGTATAGACAAATACATTGACACTTCTTGAATTAAGTATGCTTTCAATAGCTATATTTGATTCTAAATAAATCAACAATTTATAAACTGTACTGTTTCAACAAAATCTAATTTCCTTTTTCCAATTTCCTTTGCTTTGTAAATGATGTTATTCATTCGAAAGGGACATTTAAAGTATATTGCTTTCGTCCCAATCCTTTTGTATAATTTCAAATAAAGTATGTTTATACTAAATTTCATTTTGCCAAACACACGCACCTTTAACATTGCCTGTAATTGACCATCCTATGGGGAATGACTCAAGATGACGCAAGGAGAAATCGCCCTACATTCTAAAATACTATAGATATAGACTAACCTAATCGCCTCTGATAGGAGTGACTCAAGAAATTAACTACGTGTATATGACGTTAGAAGAAGCGCTCTGAAATCTGCTATAGGAATAAATGTCTCATGTGTATCTAATAACATGTATTCCAAATGGAACTGGTACTCATTTGCCTTAATTTATATTTAAGCGGTATTTAAAAAAAAAACAACTGCATATTCAAGCAGGGGAATCACGTAACAAATGTTTACAATATTATGTCCGAACACGAAGGCTGTGCCCATGTTTTTGCTTTTATCACCTCCTTTTGCCAATGAAAGCCATATTGTTTATGTACCTTGCATAAGTTGACCATCGGCTTTCCGGTTCTGGTGGTATATGATAACACAGGCTTTATAACGGCGTGACGTCTTACACTCGGCAGATAAGTCGCAGTGGACGGGCGACGTTTTTAGGGGTCATTCACGCCTATTATTGCAAAAGGCTATAAAAATGTATTTGATTACACTGGATACATATTATTGCAAAATGTTATTATGCTTTTGATTACCATGAACACCTATTATTGCAAAATGTAATGCTGTATTTGATCACATTGGATACCTACCAGCTTTTTTATAAAAGTGCATCGAAACAATTTTGATGAACCTATGAATTGTTCTACAAGAGCAAATCATCTATCCATCAAGATGGTTTTAAGACTTCTGTAGCAGGTGTGACAATGTACTGTATGAACGAGTAAGTTACAAAACAATAACGACAATTAACAAGTTTATTGCAGACGACTTTGGAAAACATTGTGGGAAAAGGAGGAAATGCTCTTAGCGGGCAATTCCTCCTTTTCCCACAACGTTTTCCACCCTATCAGAAATTAATGTTTTTCAATTCCATCATATTTTGAGATGTCGTCTGCAAACTCTTTCAAATTTGGAGAATCGAAAATTTGCCGCTTGGTAAAGGCTCAAGTTTGGAGAGTGTCTGAGACGATACGTAGGTGCGTCATTTAATATAAGAGTATGTACTAATTTATACAACATAAGCGGAATGGTCATTTCGAGGGCATTGTCATGCAACTATTGACGTTTGCATGGTGAAGCTTTTGGGAAGGCGATTCTAGGTCTTTGAAGCTATCCCCTCCCAACCCCCGAAAGGGAATGTGTCAATGGTTAAGATAAAAAATGTTAACGTCAGTTGCGACATTCTACGTCAGTTGCGACATTTTACGTCAGTTGCGACATTCCACGTCAGTTGCGACATTTTACGTCGGTTGCGACATTTTACGCCAGTTGCGACATTTTACGTGAGTTGCGACATTTTACGTGAGTTGCGACATTTTAAGTCGGTTGTGAAATTTTATGTCGGTTGCGACATGTTACGTAAGTTGCGACATATTACGCCAGTTGCGACATTTTACGTCGGTTGCGACATTCTACGTCGGGCTTGGCCTGTTCTCATTTCCACCCATTTCCACCATGTAAAATAGCACCTGTTTGAGCAGTCACAGAGATAAACTGCTTCAAGACCGTACCTTCTCTTCTGATCAATAATGATACTCAAAACTACCAAGTGGTAAAAACGCTGCATTATCGGTTTGTTTGAAAAAAGTATTTCAATTGTTACCTGGGGTTTCAGTTGCGGACTTTCGAATTGCAATTCAGGAAAATAGCAAAAATCCACCCCAAAAATGCTAAACCTGAAGTTACGCAACCGATTTCGTCGTCAGCCAAAATGTTCTAAAGGATTACAGTCATTCAGATAACGTAAGCATAAAACAAAAAACAAAAACAAGGGCAAAAGAGGAAAAATTGCATTTGCTTTAAAAGGAGTGGCAAACTCTCCTAAAAAAACACGGAATAAAAAGAAGAAAAAAGCATTTGCTTTGTTTGTAGTGGCAAACTCTCCGATACAGATGACGTTAGCATGTGAATATTGACGTCTGCAAGGCGAAACTTGTACCCACCTGGGAGGCTGTACCTTGTCTTAATGGGGGTCTCGCACAATCTAGACTAGAGGTCAAATTGATCCATGTTCACAAGAAACGGGCTTAATCCATTACCAAACAATAACGACATTTAACCGGTTGGAGATTTTTCCAGCTCTGTCAATTTGAGGCAGTCGAGAATTTGACGATTGGTGAAGGGTTGATAGCTGACTCATATATCAATTCTGCTGGTTGTGGCTTGAGTGATCGTTGTGCCAAAATAAGAAATATCTCGCGCAGAATCCTAATTAACAAAAGAAGTGCTACCTGACGAACACAAAATTTCTTTTTGTCGCAAAATTGATTCTTTCTCAAAGTCACAAGAAACAATATGCAGATGTCTTACACTTCAAATGTCCTCTTGTGATTCTAAATATTTGAATATTTCTTGTCGAACTTTTATAAGATTGGAACAGCACGTTTGAATGAAATTCAATTCTCAGGCCAATTTATGGACCGATAGCATGGTGTCGTATATAATTTTTAGTTATCCGTCACTAGATCACGTGATCGCTTCGCGCACCTGTCAGTAAAGATTTTCTGTTGTTGTTTTTTCTCATGCCTTCTTGTTTTGTATTCATTTTTGTTTGTTTATTTGAATCCAAATAGGTAACAGAATAAATATAATACATGGTTGGTTTCTTTGAATAGGAAATATTATCCAGCTCAGCTTCGGATTATTATCCGATTATAATGCGATTCATCTTCGGCTCACCGAATCATCTATTCTCTTTACTCTTACGCCTTGCCCGATAACATTTCCGATTCACGCCATCAATCATCTATTCTCTATTTATTCGAAGGGGGAGCCTTGCAGCACAATCTAACGAATAAAAAGAACGTTCGGCTTCAAGACTGTGCGTGTGTGTTTATGTTTAAGTTTGTAAGCGTTCCAAACAATGTACAGGGTACCCCCCTCCCCCCCCCACACACACACACACACACATACTAAGCTTTAAGTCTATAATTACAAACAGAGAAATGGGATCAATGATTTCAAGGAGTGTACCATCTGCATGATTTCCATATTAATTAACCACCTTACTCAAATCCGCTTTTTACCTATAAAATCTGTAATTTTGAAACTTATTCCTCCGTCGGATTATTGTGCCCGTTCTCGGAAAATATCGGTCTGTGCCGGAACTATCCACATCAAATAAGTTCAAACATTGTCCTTGTTTAAATATTGAAAAAGAAATATTGCGAAATAACCCGCCACTGCAATATACTTTTCTCTACAATTTTGTATTTTTGTTTAAGATAGAAATATTCATGAATACCGATTTTGGCCTACGCAATTCTTTCCAAAAGTTGTTTGGTAAAAACGCTTTCCCGATCTTTTGAATTTGAATCGTCTGCCAAAAAAGTGCACTCTGGGTAATTTGAAATGTATCGCGACAAGAAAACTTGAGAACACTGGGTAAAATGAGAGCTCTAATGGGCAAAATGGAAGCTCTAATGTGCAAAATGGGAGCTCTAATGTGCAAAATGGGAGCTCTAATGGGCAAAATGGGAGCTCTAATGGGCAAAATGGGAGCTCTAAAGGGCAAAATGGGGGCGCTAATAGGCAATATGGGACCTCTAATGGGCAAAATGGGAACTCTAATGGGCAAAATGTGAGCTGTAATGTGCAAATAGACATTGTGGTATAAAATTGGTTAAGAATGGCGTAAACCAGTGGTCGTCTTCGTCAGAACGGCTGCTAGTAGTTCGAATAGGATTCTGATATGACTCTGAATTGTACCAAACAGCTATGTTAATTGTGTAAACCTGTATTCTCTTTCTTGAAAAATGATAAGATTTCATTGAATCGGAAACAGTTATAAAACAGAAACATTTGAAGAGTAAAGGAAACAAATGTTTGGAGACTTTGGTTAACCCTTTACTCTATCATGAGTTATTTTACTTGTCAAAATTAAAAGTAACGGCTGAAAACAAAATTTTAATTTTCATAACCATTGTAACAAAAGGAGGCACTGCTCGTAATGACTTGTAAAACGAACAAAAAATGAGTATCGTTTCACTAAACAACTTCTTGCGTGAATCAAAAATGATGAATATTACGACATTTGATCTGTTTGTTGTAGACGACTCTGGAAAACACTGTGGGAAATGCTTTCTACTATATCAGAGGATTCCTTTAGCATTTCATTATGTTTTTAAATGTCGTCTGCAAACTCTTTCAATTTGGCGCAGTCGAAAATTTGGCGTTAACGGTTTGGTAAAGCGTTTAATCATGTCATTGAAAGCGTCTCAAAAATACTTTGAAGTATTGCTTCGCCAATATTGAAATAAGAGGATAATGAAGTTTTGAACTTTTTCATATTTTAGCATAAAAGGTTTAGTAAACCGTAGTCCAGATTTCTGGTCTCGAAGGCTATTGCTATATTGACTGACGCCTTCGAAGCGAAGCGCGATAAGTGTCCAAATGTTGAAAACATGTACTAAAATACTCAAAAATGAGTGTTGTACATGAACAGGAAGAAGAACAAAAGCTTCGTTCACGACTCGTTTTTGAGCTTAAGTAAAACGGTACCCTGAGGGTGACAATATGGCAATCTGAACATCGGGTTTATCCACAGCTCACGGAAATACCCGAGTAGTTGCGGTTGACAATATGGTTCAGTCATAAAGTCTCTCTATACGGAAAGAGGTCAATAAACTTCACGGATTCCATCACCATATACGGGAAAGGTTGACCTAATTAGATTTATGCCAGCGTGTTTCGCCTCGAGACCCCTGTGAAGGAATGCTCGATATAGACTTCTGCTAAATCAATACCCTTGTATGGAATTTTGTCACCAGTCTAAAATGAAGCGAATAACAGACGACAAGCATGGTGTTTGCGAGAAAGATATTTCCGGTTTAGATTTTCGGATGAAAATATGTCGTGAGAAATGCTTGTTCCGAGCAATTCATTCTTCTGCTACATTTGTTCTGTAATCCTATCTACACAAAGGCGATTGAAAGAGTATTATATATATGGTTTCAATAACACCATTAGTGGCGGGAGCAGACGAGAATATATCCAGATTTAGAACGGAATAATGAATTATTGATGATACAAGCTTTTTTTCAATTATATTTGATTTCGGTTCCTATTAATACTCAGCGGGTGACAATGTGTGTATGATTGTGTAAGCCATGACTTCAAATGACCTCATTCTGACTTCAGCAGGCGTTAAACCGCACTGTTGCAAATTGATAGAGCTGTTACCATGTAGCTATTTATTTTTTCTGCGTGGTCTTACCCCTATCCAACAAAGAAAACGTTGTTGTTGTTGGTTGTTGTTGTTGTTGTTGAAGAAGACGAAGTTTATGTTTTCCAAGCCTTATTGTCGTCTGCTGGGCATTGCAATATGGTCCAGTCAAGTAAGCTCATAATAGGGAATAGCAGGAGAGGGCAATCTTTTTAGGTGAAAATGGGAAGAAATCATTTTGATAGTAATGCGATGTGTGTCACGAGGAACGTCTACTTTCGTTTTGACAGACGTCACTGACGTCTCGTAAAAGTCATAGAGAGATACCTCTACGTAACTAATGTTCTCTTTATTTGTTAGATTGTGCTACAAGGCAACCGTCATATAAAGAATCTTCTGCTGAAATCTGATTTCTATTTTTATGCAGACGTCAGTGGTTGAATCATAAACTGATAGATATCTCAGCGTAACTAACCTTTCTTTTATACGTTAGATTGTGCTGCAAGGCCCCCGTCATATAAAGAACCTTCCGCTAAAATCTGATTTCCATTTTTATGCAGACTTCTATCGTTGAATCATGAATTGATAGACATCTCAGCGTACCTAACGTTTCTCTTATACGTTGGATTGTGCTGCAAGGCCCCCGGCACGTAAAGAATCTTCCGTTACAACGTATTTCTATTTTTATGCAGACGTCAGTCGTTGAATCATAAACTGATAGATATCTCAGCGTAACTAACGTTTCTTTTATACGTTAGATTGTGCTGCAAGGCCCCCGTCATATAAAGAACCTTCCGCTAAAATCTGATTTCTATTTGTATGCAGACTTCTATCGTTGAATCATGAATTGATAGACATCTCAGCGTACCTAACGTTTCTCTTATACGTTAGATTGTGCTGCAAGGCCCCCGGCACGTAAAGAATCTTCCGTTACAACGTATTTCTATTTTTATGCAGACGTCAGTCGTAGAATCATAAACTGATAGATATCTCAGCGTAACTAACGTTTCTTTTGTACGTTAGATTGTGCTGCAAGGCCCCCGTCATATAAAGAAACTTCCGCTAAAATCTGATTTCTATTTTTATGCAGACTTCTATCGTTGAATCATGAATTGAAAGACATCTCAGCGTACCTAACGTTTCTCTTATACGTTAGATTGTGCTGCAAGGCCCCCGGCACGTAAAGAATCTTCCGTTACAACGTATTTCTATTTTTATGCAGACGTCAGTCGTTGAATCATAAACTGATAGATATCTCAGCGTAATTAACGTTTCTTTTATACGTTAGATTGTGCTGCAAGGCCCCCGTTATATAAAGAACCTTCCGCTAAAATCTGATTTCTATTTTTATGCAGACTCCTATCGTTGAATCATGAATTGATAGACATCTCAGCGTAACTAACGTTTCTCTTATACGTTAGATTGTGCTGCACGGCCTACGTCATATAAAGAATCTTCCACTAAAATATGGTTTCTATTTCTATGCAAACGTCATTCGTTTGACCATGAACTGACTCAGATAACCATTTTTCCATTTTGGACTAATCAAATGTTCTGTTTCAATCTTTTAGACTTTCGACTAGCAAGAGTTCGAATATGCGGAAGCAGGAGAAGACAATTAAAGTTTAAGACATCTACATATTTTTTTCTTTTAACTTTGCGAAGAAATCACTTCGACAAAAAAAAATATACTGACTGACTGACCGTAACCCTATCAGAGATTTTGCCACTATTTATAGAGCAAATGCTTTTTTTTCCCCTCATTTGTTTGTTTCTTTTTATTATTATTTTTGTTTTGTTTTATTCTAACGTCATCTAACTGACCGTAACCCCTATTAGAGATTTCGCCACTTTTAAACAGGCGACGTAACGGCGTGATCAACGTTTACGATTGGAAACAAAATGCAAATGGTGGCGCCCCGGAATGAGCAGGTATTTACGTATTGCATCAGCAGATTACTTTTATTTTCCACTATTTAATAAACGCCGTGTTCCGACAATCGATTTTTCGCAACCGCCGGTGAATGATGTTAACTATGTTCCGGTTCATGAACAAAACTACATTCATCAAATATAGATGAGTCTTTTTACCGACTAAAGTTGCCTTTAGATGTGGTCACAACGTAGGGTCATCAATGGGTCAGTCGCGTTAGAAAAATGTAAAAATATACAAGATTAATGAAGACGAATCGAGAAACAGTCGAAGTAACGAGGTAACGAACGTACACATTGTGTAAGTTCAATAAACAGCGCCCTTTCTTTGTTCTGTATCAAAAGTCAATCTCCTATGCAGAGTTATCGTCCCACGGATACTAAATGTGAGAGCGTAGCGGGAACCAAATACTCTGGTAGAGATTGATCAAAAGTGTGAGCATGGTATTGCCCTCCACAAAAAGATTCAGCACTAGTCTATAGTTATCCAATAGCTCACTGTTAATGCCTAGTGATAAACCAATTACCAAACAATAACGACATTAGACTAGTTTGTTGCAGATGACTCTGGGAAAAAATGTGAGAAAATCAGAAATTGCTCTGAACCAGCAATTCCTCCTTTCCCCACAATGTTTTCTGTCCTATTAGATGTTTATTTTTCAATTTCACCACATTTCGAATTGTCGTCTGCAAACTCCTTCAAACCAGGGCATGGCCATCTTGTCCTTTGTAGAGCAACCGTAACTACTTGGGCATTTCTATAATCTTAGAAATACATTCATTTAAAGGCCATCGAAAGATTAGTTACATGTATTTAGCAAACTATATTATTGGTAAACTTTCGGTCAGACCCAAATAGTTATCACAAAAAAGCACGTCAGCACAACTTTAACGTGAAAGCCAACGAGCTAGATTAATATTTTTATTCAGCCTCTTCACATCTGACTTGTTCACGTGATACACAAATCTTTTAACCAACCAATCAGAATTAGTCATTTTGAATATGTTAAATAACAGATTGTTGATAAACATTATTGAATTAGAGACAACTATATCTCAAGCACAACATAACTTATGTTAATAGAGTTTCTTGAATAGGGTCTAATAGCTTTCATAAATTAATTTTCATGACTTTTAGGAACATAATAAAAAACACATTTCTTTTTCAGTAACTTATTTGTACTCACATCCTTTCATGTACCTTTAAAATGAAAGTATAACGAAAGGACAACTGACCTAGTCTGGAAAGAAGCCATATGGTGGCTTTCTTCATTATGTCAGAGCTGTTTTCATTGGTTAAATCCGACAAGTTCTGGTTTCTCATGAAGCCCCATCGTAATGTAATTTAATTGGCCGATTCGTTTCACTACTTGACAACCGCCTTTTAATGACTTGAATAAGCGAATACAGCTTGCTCATGAACTTTAAGAGTACAATGTACTTAAAGCCTTGTACACACTTATGATCTTGTGGCAAGTATTTGAATTCATTGTCGTTTTATATCCAAATAATCATTGATTAGATGTGTTATTATAATGATTCATAATGTAAAAAACTCTTGTTGATGTTTAACGCCTTCCCCCATTCGCTTCTTTTTTTTTTTACATCTTTAAAAGCATACTAGCGCTCAGAAAAACTGCATCACTGGGTAATATGAGCTATATATTCAGATAGAATATGTTGAAACATAGCGAAAATCCACAAGATCATGACAATATAACGCCTGCACTATCTATTATCTATTTTTCAAAGTGCTATTTTCACAAATGTGGTGCCCATCATTTTAACTTCATTGTTTACATTCGTGTAACATCTAAAATAGCAAGGAGTGCTTAGATTAATGAGTGGTGATCACCCGGTTTGAAAAAAGCATATGATTCACATGAAAATACTGTCATGTATCCAATATTAACAATGTGAACATCCAAAATGGAGAATTTCTTGGTTTTTATTGGTTCCCAACGTTTCTAGACTGACCTAGTTTTATCGCTAATTGTAAACAAACCTTATAGAACACTCTTTTAAAAGCATCACTTTAACAGGTAAAAGTCTCAGTTTATCTGTAAAAGGGAATTTTAAGTACTTTTAAGTTATTTTCAATTATTCTAGAATGTTCATACTTTAAGTGTAAAAGAGCGCAAGTATGGCTTTAAATGAAATTTAAATGAAATTTGAATAAGATTAGACGCTACCTAAGCTACGGGAGAATCCGTGGTCTAGTGGTTAGATTACAGAACTTGAAATCAAATGGCCCTCTCCGAGTGGGTTCAAATCCCAGCATCTGGATATTCATAATGGGTAGTCGCCCCGCTGACTTACGGAATGCCGATAGTTCGTCCCTGCTTAACCAGTCCTTAAGGGCAGGTGAGTATGGGGTCTTCATCCGTAATTAAGAATTGGACATCGCAACATAATATAATATTGACGCGATGTTAAAACCATATGAACAAAAAAACAAATGCTTTGGTGTAAATAAAACAAAATTGAATGGCCACGCCGGCCCTGAAGGAATATTGAGGGATTCTGGTCCTGATAATTGGAACATGGTTTGTTGAGGTATAAACAAACTGCTGCTGCTGAAAACTGCATGTCCCCCGATCAAAGGAAACTTGAAAGTAAAGATTACTAACGGCACAGCAGCTGCATTGTTGGTTGACATGCATTGAAGAATATCCATTGGAAGGAACTTTTTTAAAGCCTGCATATAGTGAAATAATATAAACAGTGAAGCCTCGTTTATCCGGACCCCGATTATCCGGATGTCTCGCAATCCGAAAGAAATTGTAAGGGAACGGAATTATTTGACAGTTTGTTACAGACGACTTTCGAAAAGGTTGTGGGTGAAGGAGAAATTGCTCGTGATGAGCAATTTCTCCCTTTTCCCACTATTTTTTCTGCCATATCAGAAGATTACTTTTGATTTTCATCACGTTTTGAAATGTCGTCTGCAAACTCTTTCAATTTGGGACGGTCGAAAATTTGGCGTTTGCTAAAGGGTTATAAGTATACACGTACATACAGACAGACCGTTTATGTCTTTATGTGTATAAGAACATGCTCTGCTTCATTAGTCCAGTTGATTCGGTAATCCGGACATTTTGTTGTGACCGCACTTGTTCGGATTAACGCGACATCACTGTATTGAATTCCAAAAGCATTGCATCCTTTTGCGATCTAGTTATGTAGACTGTATATACTAGGATAATATGACGCTTCCGGAACTAAATACGCCTTCAGTAGCTACTTTTGAAATCTACATCAAACATTAAAAATGTATTATTTCAACGACATTTTATTTCAACTTCCAAGTTTGCTCATATGAAAGCAATCACCTTTAAACGGTGATCCAATCATCCAACACACTAAACAATCTCGATCTGACCCAGATTTCCCGGAAAAAAAATGACTCATTAGCGAATATGTACATACATTACTTTATATGTATGTATATAAGGAAGGCGGTTATAGTCGTACGCCTTGGGGCACTCCATGTTACTTACAAACATTAGCCGTATATATGGGTCACCATTTCAACCTTTAAGCCCTTTACCAACGACCAACTGATCGACTGCCCAAATTGAAAGAGTTTGCAGACGACATTTCAAAATTTGATGAACTGAAGATAATTTTCTGATAGGGCAGAAAACATTGTGGGAAAAAGGAAAAGTTGCTCGTTAAGAGCAATTTCTCCTTTTACCACAATGTTTTCTTAAGTCGTCTCCATCAACGTAGTCAAATGTCGTTAATGTTTGGGAAAGGGTTAACCCACCGAGGCGATCTCTTGTCTAAATGATTAAAAAGGATTTCCAACACTGCCATACACATTGAACTACTTATAACGTGCATTCTTAGAAAATGTGTTAATTGCCGGATGCCGATTTACCCGAAAAATTGTAACCCTACACTTATATCCGAGGTGTATTTCACAGCTCACGGAAATACCCGAGTAGTTCCGATTGCAAGCATACATGTTAATTGATGGCTTTTGATTGGATGAAGGTTTTAAAACAACGGTGAACTAATATGATCAAAGAAGATTGGTTATTGCCATGCACAGCGACTTTTCAAAGTGTACCATTGGTGATGAAATGGGTCATCATCAACCTTTTAGCTCACCGAGGCGATCTCTAGTCTGCCTCGAATTAGAAGCAACTGTTAGATAAGTATACATGAAATTGATGGCTTTGGATTGGATGGAGGTTTTAAAATAACGGTGAAGTAGTGTGATTAAATAAGATGGTGTTACTTATTAGCAGGGATCGGAACGAAAAGTCGAGTACATGTATACTGATTTGGGTCCGAATATTTGAACCGTAAATTACTAATTTAATATTCGTTTTTTAGCCAATATTAGTGTATTTCTACATGTATAACTATTCAAAAATCATGTTATGATTCATTTCTCCACAATATTTAATAGATCTAATTAGTATAAAATACCTTAGTATCATGCGCAACAACTTTTCGCAGTAGCTCCTATATATAACGACTGTTTTTACTTATGAAGCGCGTGAATATGTCAACAGGTGTTTATTGTATGGCTATTTTGGCATATTCTAAGCGGGGAGGTTGTCCTATTTCGGAGGGGCCTCCGTGACCTAGAGGTTATACCTAAGACCACACGCCCCCCTTTCTGCGGGCGTTCGTGGATTATAGTGAGAAACTTACAGTATGCCGATGGTTCAACTTTGAGCTGACCAGCCCTTATTGGGGTTGATTGAGGGGGTTTCCTTCTTCAATGGGAGTCGGACATCGCAAAATAACTGAAATAGTGTTGAATTAATGTAAAATTCATATTCATGTAAGATATCGTATTTCGCGTCAACAAGATGACAAAATCATTTATAGTTGTCATAACCTAAGCGTCATAATAGAAATAGTCGGAACACGAACAATACCTTGCGCAGTACGGTGGCAAAGAGGTGACTTGTATGCGTTTTTCTATCTCGTTATTTCCAGTTACCAAATAGCATACATGTCACCTCTATGCTACCATACCAAAGTGATTCACCAACAAACTTTTGACTTGAATAACCTGCAACCAAATAATTTAGTGGGTCAAAAAAAGATGTATTATGCCTGACTTGCTCCTACCAGATTTTGAAGCCAATTACTGTCTGACTTACTCCTGCGTGACATTGAAGCCAACGACTGTCAAACTTGCTCCTACCAGATTAGTTCTTTAAGCAAATGACTTTGATGATTGCTCTTGTCAGGTCCTTAAGCAAATGTCTATGATGCTGCTTGCTTTTACCCGTTTTTAAAGAAAATGAATGTGAAGCTAGTTATTACCAACTCTTGAAACAAGCGACTCTGGTGCTGCTTGCTCCTACCAGTTCTTTAAGCAAACGAATGCGATGCTTGCTCTTGTTAGATCCTTAAAGGCACATAAAAGGAGACAAGTACATATAAATTACTGAAAAAAGATATGGAGTTCTTTTATTATGTTCATAAAAGTCACGAGAATTAATTTACAAATGCATTTAGACCCTATTAAAACGACTCCTTTAACATTAGTTATTTTGTGCTTGAAATAAAGTTGTCTCCAATTCAATCATGTTTATCAACAATCTGTTTATTTACATATTCAAAATAACGAATTCTGATTGGTCGGTTCAAATATTTGTGTATCAACTTTCAAGGTCAGAGGTGAAGAATGAGGCAATCCGAATTATTAAACTTGCTAATCTGGGTTATTTTCTGGTTGACTTTCTCGTTCAAGTTTTGCTAATGGGGTTTTTTGGTGATAACTAATGGAATCAGATAAAAGTTTACCAAATACAATAGTTTGATATAGCATTAATCTCCTTGTATGTGCCTTTAAGTAAATGACTATGATGATGCTAGTTCTTACCAATTCTTGAAACAAAAGAATTGTGACGCTTTTTCTAAGTACCATTGATGTATATGTTTCCTCTTGTTAGCCCTTGAAACAATTGTCCGTGTGTTCATTGATTCACAACGCTGCCTATCAACAATGAATAGTGTTCGCCCAATTAATGTCATAGATACTATATTGTCACCAGGCTTTATTACACGTAGAGGGGATTGGCTTTCGTAACCTAGTTTCGGCGTGAACAAAATCGATTGGAGTCGCGGTAAAGTAGAGCGAATGCCCTCTTACCGGAAACTGTAGCTCATCAGACGGTCGTTATTTGGTCGGTTTGACGTCGATGGCTAAAATACTTACCGACTTGGTTGCTATTTTTAACTCTCGATCACGGGTTTGGATGACCAGTGTCTAAGGTGTACTGAAAGGTAATGGATTATGATTGTCGATCTATAAGTCCGCACCTGTTTCAACTTAATACCGTTTCAACAAAAAACATTGGTGCAGGGGTAGAGCGTCGGGCTCTTGTACCGAACGGTCCTGGTTCGAATCACCGTTAGGCGGGGTGAAAGTTTCCGGGACTAACCCACAAACCGGCGCGATTACTGGTTTAGTATCCAGGAAGCAGGCATCCAGAGTGGCTTTGAACAAGCTCTCAGCTTCCTTCACAATCAATGTAAAAAAAAACCAATACGGTGATATGTCAGTTTAATCAGATCTGCTATTGTTAAGGGATACTCAAGCTGGAATATCATTATACCCATGAACCTCTTTGGCATAATGGTAAGATAGTCCAGATTTCTGGTCTCGAAAGCAATTGCTATTTTGACTGACGCCTTCGAGATGTAGCGAAGCACGATTTATGTCCAATTGCTGAAAAAAGCTTCGTTCATGGATCATTACTGAGACTAAATGGTAAGAGTGCAGATCCTGTAACATTGTCACTTTCAGCTTGGGTTCATATATCGGTGACGGCATTTGGATTTTCATGAAAGGTAGTCTCCCGGTCGAAATATGGAATGTCGGTGGTTCTACATTGCTTTGACAGCCTTCGTGAACAGTCAAGTTTGATGGTGCAACGTTCGTTGAACGTTTATGCAATTAGGAACCTAATGCATTGTTTGATAGAACATGCTGGTATACATCGGCACTTGGATATTTATGAAAGGTAGTCTCCCAGCTGAGCTCTTGAATGTCAATGATTCTACCTGGCTTGACTAGCCTTTTAATGGCAGTCAAGTTTGTAACATCCCTTCGCCATAATGGACCGGGCAACGTGACCGAAACAATTTCGACACAATGTAAACCAATGGAGAATGAAAATCAACAGCAGAACTTGGAGTCACATGGCTCCTCTCCGTTTCGTTTTGATACCGGTGACGACATTTGGATTTTCATGAAAGGTAGTCTCTTGTCTGAATTATGGAATGTCGATGATTCTACCAAGCTTACCAGCTCGTATGGGTAGTCGCATTAGGGTTAGTTATCCAGGCGCGTAGCTGCTTATAAGCTAGTACGTGGCTGAATCTACATGATTCTGACTAATGACTAAAACAAATCAGGATTTTTTTTTTAAATAACAACAATCTACTTCATTAATGTATAAACCCTTGACGCCTTAAAGGCACATAAAAGGAGATTAAAGCTATATCAAACTATATTATTTGGTAAACTTTTGATCTGATTCAAATAGTAATCACCAGAAAACCCCATTAGCACAACTTAAATGTGAAAGTAAACCAGAAATAACCCAGATTAGCAAGTTTTATAGTTCAGATTGTGTGATTTTTTCACCCCTAACCTCGACAGTTGATACACAAACCTTTGAACCGACCAATCAGAATTCGTTATTTTGAATATGTAAACAAACAGGTTGTTGATAAACATGATTGAATTGGAGACAACTATATTTCAAGCACAAAATAACTTATGTTAAAGTAGTCTTTTTAATGGGGTCTCAATGCATTTGTAAATAAATTCTCATGACTTTTATGAACATGATAAAAGAACTCCAAATACTTTTCAGTGATTTATTTGTACTCATCTCCTTTTATGTGCCTTTAATGTATTCTATTTGGTCCTAAAATCGCCTAGAATGCACCGGATTGTACCGTTATTTTCAAAATGTTCCTTCCCGGATCTTCCTAGCTTAATCATGAATCCACGCACCAATCGGAACTACTCAGGTATTTCCGTGAGCTGTGAAATACACCTCGGATATAAGTGTAATGTTACAATTTTTTGGGTAAATCGGCCCCGGCGATTAACACCTTTTCTAAGAGTGCAAGTTAAGTAATTCAATGTATATGGAAGTGTTCGCCATCCTTTTAAATCATTTATTTTTTCGGTAACTCATAAGAAATGGTGAAATGATAAGTAATGACATTTAGAGTTGTGTCATTAATCAAATTAAACGACTTTTTATATTTCACATTGAAGATCTATTTTTAAAACGAAAGGAAAGTGACGTCATTTCCGCGGGAAACAATATGGCGTCATCCCTATTTTTTTTTCAGAGGTGTTTTCATTGGATAAACCCGATGTGATCAGATTGTCCACGCGCATGTCGTCCATCGTTATGAGCCGCGCGTCGCAACAAAACAGGTCGTATACCGCTAACTTTTTGTCCTATTTTATCCTTTATAAAAACGTCATTTGGACCCTTAACAGTACCTTCCATGACAAGATTCAGAGTTAATCCGTATTTTTCCACTATTCCACAATACATACCCAATCAGAATTTTACGAACAAACATGCCGAAGATTAGCTACTTTTTTCGCCATTGGCAATGTCTTTTCACCACCCTCAAAAATAGCCACCAAAAATGTTGGGGTCAGCGAAGGGCGTCTTCCTTATCGCTTCACCTTCCGCGAAAGTAGACTAGTTTTGAAAAAAAAAGAACAAACCAAAGGTTAAAAAAATGGTCAACACCCATACAAGATCAAAAACAGTCTAAAGGACCGCCTCCTCTGTTCTAAAAGCATTAAATTAGCACACAAAGTAACATTGTAAATTTTCATGAACTACATTTTAATAAACAACGACCTCCGAGGGAAATTCCTGAGTGGTCTCTGACCATAACTGAAGACATGATGACTCAATTCCAGGTAAAAGGCGAATTTTCCTTTCCATCTGCCCTCTTCGATCCTGCAATGCTTTCCCGTTCAACATTTTCTCGAAAAAAACAAAAAAAAACAACAACGTATAGATCATGTAAATACCATCCATAGATATCAATAAACCACAAATAACAAACATTGTAAGATGCCCATGAATGATGGTTATATCCTACGAAAGTGTAACTCCCAACCGACAAAACGCACCATATTACCGTTTTTTTTTTTCTCTCTCCAATTCTTAACCGATTCTTCAAGGAACGGCCTCAAATGATAGTGAAATGAATGTCCTTTAAAGGAAAAGAAACTGTCATCTCAATATATTCCCCAAAGACAACGTTAGCTATATTTGTAAAACATGGACACTCTCTGGTTGCAAAATCGAACACTCGTCACCATCTAATCAGTGGTCGAAACAGCTCGGAGGGCAAAATTTCCGCCACATTAGATGTTCATATTTATTAACTTATTTACTTATTCACTTCCTGTTATGAGCATTGGCCAATCGGAACTACCTGGTCATTTCCGTGAGCTGAGAAGTACACCCCGGATATAAGGGTAGGGTTACAATTTTTCGGATAAATCGGCACCGGCGTATAACACCTTTTTTAAGCGTGCACGTTAAGTAGTTCAAAGTGTATGGAAGTGTTGGACATCCTTTTAAAATAACTTTTTATCGGTAACTCATACAAAATGACGAAAGTATAAGTTGTGTCATATATAGTTGTTTCCTTAATTAAATGAAACAACTTTTTAGATTTTACGTTTTGTTCTATTTTTGAAAACGAAAATGAAGTGACGTCATTCTCGCGGGAAACAATATGGCGTCATCCCTATTATTTCAGAGGGTCAAACACCTGTTACTTTTGAGATCTTGAATTCCCATTGACTCCAATGTTAAATCAGGCATTTTCAAGACTCTGCTGAGGAAAGAATAGTGTTTTTTACGCTTAGCTATATACAGAAACATCAAGTTTGGCCATTTAACTCTCAGGAACTGTAATAAAATGGACACCTCAATCGTCTCATTTTTTTTCTACGGAGCAAAGTGTATTAGTACCGTCCAAAAATCAGTGCACTAGCTGTCAAATCTAGCCGAGGTACCGGCATTTGTGTTCATACATCCCAAACAAATAGTCCTGCAATAAGCAATCAAAACAAACTTTGGGAGCATTTCAAGACTATAATCTATACAGGAAACACATCAGTGTTCTACCAGCTCATCTCTTACTAGCAAAATTATGCACCAGAAGTCAAAACTCAAAATTTCTAAATGGGACTACTTTTGGGTACTACGACCCGGAAGTGCTCCGTAAGAGGTGCGAGGCCAAAGGTGTTTTCATTGGATAAACCCGATGTGTTCAGATTGCCCGTTGGCATGTAGAACAGCAACAAAATATTTCCACTCCTGTCTGTTGTTAGCCTTTCTTTTGTTCTTCTGTTGTTCCCCACGTGTGGTTAAAACTGTTCATTTCTCCTTCGACAGTCCGTCTCCATGTATTATTTGGTCTGCATTGTTTCTTTTTCCATCTGATGTCCGGTTTATGCACATTATTATAATATGGACCAATCACAAACTCGCATTTTGTGTACGCGTGTATACCAACCCAAAACAATGGCTGTTTCGAAGGGCAAGAACATCCTCTTTTAATTCGTAGAAATGTTTTAAGATAACATTTTCCTTTTTTGCGTGATTGACACTCAACCTCAGGCCGTCGGCGCTATGAACCAATTAACCCTTACAATGCTGGATTTTTGTGTCATCTGCCTTTCAAAACCTTAGAAATGTGCTTAATTTTGATGAGGAAAGATACCCACAGTAGCTAACAGGTTAGATCACAGGCCAGTCGCCAATTTACTTGGCGGCTGGCCTGGATCTTACCTGTTTGCATAAGCACGAACTCAGTTCCAGCACAATAAGGGTTAACACACATCTTTTAACACATACGCGACTTGTTTAGAAAAGCACAAGAAGACATACTAGTAAAAATAAAAATAAAAAACACATATAAAAAGAAAGGCATATTCCCGCATCTCTACAGCTCTATGTATCATACTTTGGTGCATTAACTTCGCTTTTAACCAAAGCTCAGATATATCACGCCGATACCTAGTTTAAAACAAGAACAACTTTTTTTTTATTCATCCGGCGCAGGCATTCAAGTCATTATGTTTGTAGCTCACTATTCGGCGCCCCTCTTTGTTAAAATGTGATTTTGGTCCCTACAAAAAGGTTCAGATTAAACCATTACCAAACAATAGCGATATTTGACCAGTTTGTTGCTTGTCACAGAGTCGCATTTTGTGTACGAGTCTGTACCAACCCTAGTCTCAATAATGATCCGTGAACGAAGCTTTTTTCGTCATTTGGACATTTATTGTGCTTCGCTACGAAGGCGACAGTCAAAATAGCAATAGCCTTCGAGACCAGTTATCTGGACTATACCAACCCAATACAGTGGGTGTTTCGGTGGGCATGAAGATCCTCTTTTAATCCGTAGAAATGTTTTAACACACCTTTTAACACATCCGCGACTTGTAACGGAGAGCGCAAGAAGACAAACCAGATAGAAAAGACCCAAGACCCTGCAGAGATTTCGAGTCTAAGGATGTTAATGTGTAAAACAGTGGGTCTAAGACAAAACCCCGACTCGAAATTCTCCGCATTGTCTTGGAGCAAATGGCGCGGCCAACATGGAAACAACTTTAACCGGTGGTTGCTGTTTGATCGTCAGAACATGGCATAACTAAAATGGTTAGCAACAAAAGTAATCTGCTGAAAAAAAGGCATAGGCCTACTAGTAAATACCTTCTCATACATGGACGCCGCCATTTGCAATATGTTTTATATCGTAAACATTGATCACATGATCACTCCACATGACTGCTGTACATATGGGCCTCGTCACACGAAAAGGTGCACTCGGACATAAATAAAAACCGCTGACTCAGCTCTTTCTTAACGCTATTATTCCAGCATCTAGTCACGACAGTTATCATTTGTATTTAGTTAAAGGTAGAACTTGATGTCCTCTTAGACGGCAAACAGTGTAACCCCAGACCAGCCGCCACGTCATTGACGTGGCGGCTGGACTGGGGCTACACTGTTTGCTATGTCCGAGTGCCCCTTTTCCCGTGACGTGGCCAATATCATTATTGAGGAAATGAAAACAACGCCTCCGTGCTTTGAGCCCACGCGGAGAGAGGTCGAGTGATTTACCCCATTTTTGTTACACAATAACACGTACTGTACTGTAGTGTAACAAAGGGAAGTATTCCTGCGCGGAGTTTGGGGCAAGCTCAATCTGAACACATCGGGTTTATCCATTAGTAAACACCTCTGAAATAATAGGGATGACGCCATATTGTTTTCCGCGAGAATGACGTCACTTTACTTTCGTTTTTAAAAATAGATCTTAAATCCGAAATCTCAAAAGTCGTTAAATTTGATTGAGGAAACAATATTACATGTCACAACAACAATTTCGCCATTTGGTATGAGTTACTGTAAAAAAATGATTTAAAAGGATGTTCAACACTTCCATACACATTGAACTACTTAACGTGCACGCTTAGAAAATGTGTTAATTGCCGGATGCCGATTTAGCCGAAAAATTGTAACCCTACACTTATATCCGAGGTGTATTTCACAGCTTACGGAAATACCCGAGTAGTTCCGATTGGGGCAAGCTAACCAAGCCTTATGTTGATACACTACGTACGAGTGAAGAAAGGTACGAGTGATTGACACCATTTTTGTGACTTAACAGCACGTGTAGGCCGATGAACATGTACATTATCAAAGACTGTGGTATGGTTTCTCACCTAACGCCCCCGTGGACGAAACTGTCACGGGCAAGCTAACCGAGCCTAATATTGATTCACTATGTACGAATAAAGAAAGGTACGAGTGATTGACACCAGTTTTTGTTACACAACAGCACGTGTAGGCCGATGAACATGTACATAGACTGTGGTATGGTTTCTCTCCTTACGCCCCCGTGGACGAAACTGTCACGGGCAAGCTAACCGAGCCTAATAGTGATACACTACGTACCAATAAAGAAAGGTACGAGTGATTGACACCAGATTTGTTACACAACAGCACGTGTAGGCCGATGAACATGGACATAGACTGCGGTATGGTTTCTCTCCTTACGCCCCCGATGACGAAATTGTTTCCGGCAAGCAAAATAGTTATAGCAAATTACTGACACATGTGCCATATATAGGATCTCTTTGTCAGAGCCGTACCAACATATTCCAGTTATGTAACGGCTTCCCTGGATTCACCAATACAAGGCTAGGGCTCTGACGTGACTCGCCAAAGGCCACTCCCACGAAACCATTGGTTTGGTTGGGGCTCGGACCCTTGACATCTGAGTCCACAACCCTAACCACTGAACCAAGCAGGTAAATGAACCTATGCACTATGTACGAATGATGAAAGGTAGAGTGATTGATACCGTTTTTGTTACACTACAACACATGTAGGCTGATGAACATGTACATAGACTGCGGTATGGTTTCTCTCCTTGCGCCCCCGATGACGAAACTGTTTCCGGCAAACTAAATGAGGCTTATAGTTAGTTATACTCTACGTACGAATGAAGAAAGGTAGAGTGATTGTCGCCAGTTTTGTTATACACAACACGTGTAGGCCTTACATGTACATAGACTGTGGTATGGTTTCTCCCATTACGCCCCCGAGACAAAATTGTTTCCGGCAAGCTAAATGAGCCTAGCGCTATGATTGAATGGAGAAAGGTACGGCCTTTTACTCCAATGACAACTTCGTCTAGAGGTGTCAATTAAACCAACGCATATCCTTTGTTTGAGGTGAATGAGTGAGTGAATGAATGGGGATACGGTAGGTTCATGATGGTTGTGACGATATGTCCTCGTTTATTCATTTCCATTGGGTTTTAACATTGCGACGGTTTTCTTTCTTTTTTAAAAATACCCATTACCAAACAATAACGTCATTTGACCAGTGTGTTGTATACGACTCTGGAAAACATTGAGGGAATAGAAGAAATTGGTCTTAACTAGCCATTTCTCCTTTCCCCACTTTTGCTGCGCTATGTGAAGATTATTTTTCAATTACATCACGTTTTGAAATGACTTCTGCAAACTCTTTGAATTTTGGGGTTGGGTGGCAGTCGAAAATTAAATTTGGCATTTGGTAAAGGGTTAAGGTGGTTAATAAATGGAGATTTAGGTAAATTTAGGGTGGTTCTGAAGATGTCCCCTTGTATTCATATCCATTGTTTTTCTTTTACATTGCAATGTTTTATTTCTTTTTAATTGCCATTGCTAGGCCTATACCAGCCTCATCATGAATGGGGCGGGTGATGGAATATATGCGAGACCGTGGGGGTAAAGCACTCGATCTCTACATCAAAGCGGTATTAACAAAGGAAAGTAATGCAAACACAAAAGTAATTTATAATTTTTTAATCTTTTTTTTTCTCACTCATTTTTGTTTTTCAATTCATTATTCAGGTTTGACAGAAAATATACATTAACACATGAGACAACAAATAGTTTTGTTGGACTAAAAGGAGGGTACATAGGGGACCTTCTCCCAAACCGAGGCTACACCAAGGCTTGGGCGGCGTCTATGTTACCGTTTTTAACACATTACCACCCAACACCACACTTTTTGCATCTTGCAGCAGACCACTTTCAAAAAAGCATTGTGACAACAGGAGAAATGGCTTGTCACAAGCAATTTCTCCTTTTTCCCACAATGCTTTTTCAATCTATTCACATATCACAAAAGCAGAATTGAAAGATTGAAAACATGTTTTCAAAACTTTTTTAAGGTTGGTTGCATTTTTCTTCAACAGTAAAAAAATGTCGTCTGCAGGTGGTAAAGAGTTATAAAGACAAAACAGTGCATTTAAAATAACATTCACATTCGATCATCTACATTTCAATGAAAACAATAAGAACAAAGCTATCCCCCACAAGATATTCATGAGAAATGTATGGTATAGCTCATTATTCAACTCCACAAATTGATTTTTTTAAGAACTGACAACTGGTGCAAACGTTAAGCAACAGCAGACGACAAACCAATTGAGTTGTAACTATCACATGCTTTTAACAAGATGGTTTCACAAGTCTTCTTCACTTGAAATGATTTATCTTCGTAATGCTGTCATATACTAAATACATACCTATCTATCTACCTATCTAAACATGTCTCTGTAAAGTAACCCAAACCATCATACGATCCAATATTAATCGTCAAACCATTACCTAACAATAACGACAGTTGACCAGTTTGTTGCAGACGACTCTGGTAAACAGTGTGGGAAAAGAAGAAATTGCTTTTGATGAGCGATTTCTCCTTTTTCCACAATGTTTTTTGCCCTATCAGAAGGTTGTTTTTCAATTTCGTCACATTATGAAATGTCGTCTGCAAACTCTCAATTTGGGACAGCAGAAAATTTGGCGTTTGGTAAAGGATTAACAGATGATGATTGCAAGTTCTCTCATAAATGACACCGGAACCTTTGAAACAACAGAAGAACTTGCTGTTTGACCAACAATTTCTACCTTAAACACAAGGTAGTAAGCGTCTGTATGATGGAATGAGTTACATCTTTACTTATGCCCTATTCAACAAGATACAAACAAATACATAGAGTGCCATTTGAAAAAAAAAAGAATCACTTCATTGTTTAACCCTTTAAAGTGCTGGGATCCATTTCATGCTTTAACAAACGCATTCGATTTTTTATAGCTGCCAAGTAAATTGGTGGCTGGCCTGTGATCTAACCTGTTGGCTTCTATGAGTATCTTTCCTCATCAAAATTTTTGATGAAAGCAGATGACACAAAAATCTACCTTAAGTTACCAAGCATTTTAAGGGCTAAACAGTTCCCCTGATCAGCTAAATATGCCGAAGAGGTAACAAGATTTATCAACCAATGAAACTTGCATGTTAAACTTAATTCTTAACAAGAATCATTGTGACAAAAGGGTTATTTGCTCATAAAAATCAAGAAATTGAAATAATATATGCAATTTAAATTAAGTCGAAGAATGGTTAAATCAATTTAGCTTTCTCCCAAAGACCTTAGAATATTCTTACTTAAATCTAGTTAAAATCTGAAACTGTAGCTAATTGGTTTGTTGGAAGCTTAAAAGAAAACTGTTTGATCTTCCATAGCAAATATAGATAGGCTTGAGTAAGCAAGTTCTTTTTCTGGCAGAAAGCGCTATTGGTGCACAGCAACTGCATTTAATTCTTGCATTATGAGACTGAATGCATGTAAGTTTTCATTTTGAACCAAGAAACACAGAGCAGTTGTAATGGATAAGAAAAATACGAATCATGTGCAACCAAAATACACTATTGAATGACAAATGCACTTTAGCTCTAATTTTGCACCAAGAAACTAAACTACTGTTTAAAGAGAATTGTTTAAGCACACGTGAGACATTAAATTATCTCAATTGGGACATTCAATTATCTCAATTTCTCTATATTTCTTTCACAGGCTTACCAACTAAAACTCTTCAGCAAGAGAAAATCGTATTAATATTAATTAACAAACAAAAAAATTGCACATTGCCATTCTAAAAGTCATACTCTCCTCATGCCTTCATAAATGTTAGAACAAAAACAAAAAGTGGAAAAAATTACTTAAATGAGACATAATTCACCGTTCAATGTGTTACATATTTCAAGTTTTGTTTCCAGTCTTTATTTTGAAGTTCAGCTTTCAGCTGATATCCATGTAAGTTTGTGTCATATAAAACATTTCTACAACCTTTTTCACCTTCCCTCACCATTTTCACACACAGAAACATAGACTCCATAAGCAACATTTGAAAGTACTGACAGAATATTTGCTTGTAAGCAAAATCTTCCTATGTGACATCAACTTCAATGTTTCCCAATGTAGCTTTTCAAATGTCTGTACTTTTTGGACCGACTTTTAGCTAGTGTTCTAGGTAATGTTTACCAATAGTTTCTCGGCCATTCATTCGACAATGCACCAATGAAAATGTCTGCTAAGGTGATGATGTATTTCATACATAAACCTTTTTTTCCTCTTAACAAACAGTCCCCTTTAAAGACTTAAAAGATGACAATTTCGGTTAATGGAAAAGGCCAATATATCAATTTTAGAATTGAGATAAAAACCATTTTATCAACACAAGACGGGGAAAATAGAGGGGAAAAAAAGAGAAGGAAAATATTTCTTTACCAAAGGAGTGTTACCCAATTTGAACAAACATAGCAACAGGTCTAAATGAAAGCAACAAGCAGACCACAAAAATAGTATTGAAATAAACTCATTTTTTGCTAAAGTATTATTTGTTATCGGAAAAAAAAAAAAAAAAAAGGTCATAGCAATGTAAATTCACCGTGATGTGCAATTTCATTGTGATTTAATTTCTTCTTTAGTTGGCTGTTTATCACTGAATAATCTTTATCAAGTACTTTTAAACCAGTTATAAATTAAGAAATCATCTATGACATAGCCATTAAACGATTTTGGTGTTTTACAAAATATAAAACAAACAAAAAGATAGAAAGACAGCAAGACAAGAGTTTGAAGGACAGAATGGAGAGACAAAACAAGATGAATAATACACCAGCGAGATAGTCTATAGATGCATTTTATAAATGCTCTTTTCAAGTGTAGTCAACATTTTGAATGAGGTCCTGGTAAAGTTTCACAAGTTTTCTAATCCTTAAAGGCGCTTGTTCACAGACATAGCAAAGAAAGAGGAACTTCTTTGACTTCTGTATCTTGTTTATGACAGAACCATTTCAATAATACTAAAAACAAAAAGCAAACTAATAACGGACAATCAATTTCACAACTGCAGTGACTTGTCTGAATTTTGCACCAATAAACCTTTGAAAATAGGCAGAGTGGAAGGAAAACTTACAAACAACTAGCAATTATTTTGGGTCTAAACATTTTGTTTCTAAGCACAACTCAAACGAGAAAAAGCATGTTGAAGGTGTTGAGTCAGTGCCTTAAAGTCTGTATCTCTTAAATCATAATAAAGGAAATGTAGTTTTTATAGGTGCTTGTTCACAGAAGAACAAATATGAAGGTCAAAATAGTTCTTGTACTATTGGTTGATAAACTATAAACAATCAGGAGAAGATATTGAAAGCAAAATGAACTCATGAAGCCTCAGTTTATCATTATATGACAGTTTATATGTGGTAAATTGCAAAGGTGATGTCAAGCCATTGGATTAAAATACAAATCAAACACACTTGAAAGAATCAAAACGATCTAATTTCACTTCCAATGGCTTTTCTTCGGTGCATAACATATTCCAGTACAGCTGTTGTTCTGTTTTAAAGAAATTTATTCTTAAATGCCAAATTTCCTCACATCTGTGAACAAACACCTTCAAGTGTTAACAGACATTCTATCCATTCAACCGTTACAGATTTTGTAAATCACATTGGTCTCATAAGAGGTTCAATTGCATTAAACATACTAATTTTCATCAGCAACATTTGATAATTTATGTATCTTTATAAGCACTATGTCGTCTGTCAGCTGCACCTCCAGATTTTAATTTCATTACTAGTGTAGCGTTTTCAATCACATGACTATAACGAATGCCCTATACTAAGCCCTCTTATAATGTTAAACCAGTCTGCTTTTATGTTATTAACAGCTTCACAAGAATATCCAGCCCTATCTCTGTCCAACCCCCTACCAAACATCCACAAGATGAGAACCAGTCAATTATATGGACAACACTGGAACCGGTTTCCAAAGTCTTCACAAAAGGGAACCAGTATGTTTGAAAGAAAAGCCTGGAACCAGTACCCTCTGTCAACATGAATTGATCCACTCTGTGATGAAAACTGTTCAAGACTGGAACCAGAAGTCTTTGGTCTACAATCTAATCCCCATTTCATTCCCATCTATCAAAACTCGGCCCACACTATACAATCACTATGGCTTCTGTTAAATAACAACCCCCTCCAGCCTAAGAAACAGGCTACGGTCTCGTAAATCTTTCCATGCGAGTCTACGTAGATGTATTGTCAAAACTTCATCACCAGCGTCTCCATGAGGTATTTGGTTACGGTCAGTCCATTTTTTCAGCAGTCCGCATTCACCAGCGTTGAACTGAACACTTTGCAAACCCCCTCTTAGTTCTACTGGAGAGCAAGCAGTTTTGGCACTATTCCATGAAGGAAAAGAATGCAATATTATTCCGTTTAGAAGTGGAGTAGACGAATCCTACCCATCAGTCGCTGCGAATACATCAGTAGTTCTGATTCATGTGTAAGTACACCGGTTCTCGGCTGTATATCGGGTCGACGTGTGTGTGCACCGGGTAAAGTAACCGCACATCTAAACTAGGATTGTGTTCTTTTAAAGACTCCTGCTGATAGTGCATCACTAACTGCATTAACGAGGCGTGCTTGAAGAACGGTTCCGCAAACCCATAGCCAGTCTTTCTGTGCAGAATCTTGCAGTGCCCAATATTACCCTGGTACCTAAAAGTGGATTGAAAAAATAATAAAAGATAAGATAGACACATGGAAATAAATGAAGAAATGAAACATGCAAGCTGTTACAAAGAAAATTTAGTAATCATGCCCGTTCTTTGTTTACAAGCAACAAGAGTTAAACCTCAAAAACCTGCTTTCACCAAAGACAATATCTGTAGCCATGTCAAAGGTTCACAGCAGGACTATAATAAATTATTCACAAACGTGAAGTACTTCAAGGGTTTAGTGCATGACTAAAGCAAATGCTTCAGGACATAACTAGGGGAATTGAGAACACCGCAATGACGTTGATAACAGAAGTAAGAATGAAAAAACAATCTCGTAATTGAGAAAATCCAAATAACAGAACTGAGAAAACCTGAATCACATAGATACCAAAATTGAGGAAACCCACAGAATATAGGAACTTAAATGGAAAAAACTGAAATCCCATATCAAATAGACATCAAAATTGAGATAACTCCAATTGAATTGATAACAAATTTGAGAAAATCCTAATATCAAAGACATTTGAATCCAATCAACAATCAATACTTACGATATGGATAACACATAGACATCGCCTTCCTCCTCCTTGGGTCGAATGAGGAAGGTACCGTCGCGCGTTTCCTTCAGCATGTCCTCCGCTTGGTGCCGATCACAGTGTACGAGCCACGTATCCTGGTCGAGGTGCGGTAGACCCTGAGGTGGCATGTCATACGCCTGTCCGTCCGTGTCTTTCTCTTCTAATATGCTGTCTAACTCTGCCGCGAGAACCTTCTTCTCCAACAACCATCTGAAAATGAAGACAAAATTGGTTAAAAATCATGGCTAACATCACTTCAATGGGTCAGCAAATTGAAATGATGACAACTTAGGTGTTTGTTAATATGGACTTAAAAACGGTGTCAACAATTTTTCAGTTATGATAAGACTTTCCTGGATCCACAAGTAATAAGCTAGGGATCTGAGGCATCTTGCCAAAGGATTCTCCGACGTAACCAGAGGTAATGGTGAGACTCGAACCTGAAACCCCGGCATTTTAAGACCACTCTGCAAATGAAACCAAAAATTTTAACCTGTCTGATGCCTTTTAGTCATTTTCTAATTTCTTTATTAAAAATGATGAGTTAAAAGCACTTGACATAGAAAATGAAATCATTCAATTCAGTTCTTTGCCTTACTTTGCTGACCATTGATACATTTTGATTTTGTCACATTGTTTCAAAGTTGTTACTGCTGTGGGGTTGTTGAAAACTTTTTTTTTTTTTTCTATGGGTTTTACATCACATCAACATTATTTCAGTTATGTAGCGATGCCCGACTCTTAATGATGGAGGAAGACCCCATTCCAACTGCCCATAAGGGCTGGTTAAGGCGGGTAGAACCATCGGCATTCCGTAAGTCAGTTGGGTGTTGAAAACTACCATGTGTGGGGGTACCATATGTTATCAATCAAAAGTCAACATCAGATGCATGTTACGAGTATTCCTTTAACTAGTGTTCATCTTAAATCCCAAAACTTTCAACGGTTCCTTCATTCATCTGTCAAAAGGTAAAAAAGAAAATCAAGGGAAGACTCACTTTTTAAGGTTGTCTCTCTGGCGACTGAGTCGCTTCATTTCGGGCTTCAGGCTGTTCATCTCACTGATAAGAGCCCTATTATGCTGCGTTTTTCGTTTAATGTCCACATCAAGCTGGCTTTTGCTCTCCGTAATGCTCAATAGTCGACCCTTCAACAACTCAAAATTCTCAAGCAGTCTGAAATCAAAAGAGAAAGTTAATAAGTGTAAGGTTAGATTTTTTGCATGGTTGTAAGATTTGTCAACAAACTTTGCAGTGGTATTTGAAAAGAACAACTGCAAAATTATAATTAAAAAACATTGCTTAATCAAAATAATTTCCCCTTTTCTTTAAATGCAAACTAGAATCTATGTTGCTGATTTCCACATTTTAGCTAAGTATCTAAACCCTTACAGTGCTGGAATCAACTTCATGATTATGCAAACAGGTTGATTCCAGGCCAAGTAAATTGGCAGCTGGCCTGTGATCAAACCTGTTTGCTACTATGAGTATCTTTTCTCAATAAAATTAAGATCTTTCAAGGGAACCAATTCCTTTGATGAGACAATTCTATTAGGTACCAAACCAATTCCTTTGATGAGACAATTCTATTAGGTACCAAACCAAAATGAATACAGGGTTTTCCCTTAAACCCTTTATTTATGCTCATTTCCTGCACTTATTGATGCCTTAAATGTGTAATTGTGAATGGAAAATCATTATTTTAAGGAATTTTCAGGAATTGGGGGGTCCTTTACTATACTATATAAGTTGGGGGGGTCAAGGAAAACCTTGTTAATATTGTGTTTATGGATAATCAACAACATTATCAAAGTCAGGAAAGGATATATGTCTCCGATCTGAACCTCAATGGAAGCCACACTGTGGCTTTATGGGAAGCCCCATCAATACTTATAAGCCCTTCCTTATGGAGATAAAATACATTGTGTAAGACTTCCCCTAGGATGGGCTTGTCGTCAACATGTCAGGACTTGGGATATTTAACGGATCTCTCTCGCCCCCTCTTGTACCTTAAATGTGGGCAAAAAGGCTTAGAAGCTTTCCAGTATCGGACCTCTTTCGCCCCCTGGCACAATGTATGGGCCAAAGAGCTCAAAAACTTTGGTCCTGCAGCAGCATTCCTTAGAAACCAGTGAAACAAACGGAAAAATTGCTTGTGACAAGCAATTTTACTTCATTCACAATAGTTTCTTCCTTAATTAATGAAATCTTTCTTACACCTCAAAAAAGCTGTTTGCTGTTGTTTTCAATTTAAACTTTTTCTTCCTTTTTAAACATAAAAGTTTACCCACAATGTCAACAAATTTTCAGCTAGGTATATACCCAGTGACAATTTTTGGCCTGTAAAAATCTCATAAAATTTCCCCAAAACTTATTACTTTTATTCATTTTAATCATTTTTCTATTGAAAAACCCATTGATTTTTAAGTTTTGGTCAAAAAAGCCCATTGATTTAATTTAGAAAAAAATCCCTGTATACCCAGCTCTCCAGAGTTCACCAGTGCTAGGCTTTTCTCAAAAGTGTATTGTAAGGGGACTGACTCTCCAATTAAACCAGAGACACCAACAGGACTCAAAAACCATTATCCCTCTAAGGGTTAAAAAATTCCCACCTTAAAAAACACAGGATCTTTCCCCGTTTCCTTACCTTTGATGTTCGTGTTGAGAGGCCTCTGATTGAAATCGTCGGTGGAGCTCCATTTGTTCCTCAAACACGGCGATGGTTTCCTTAAAGGCATCGAGGGCCTGGTGTTTCAGCTGGAGATCGACTTGAGTCTTTGTGTGCTCCTCGTAAAGCAGGTCATACTCTTGTTCCTTGCTCTGAAAGTCCTTGTTGATCTGTCGCAACCGAGACTTCTCCTGATGGATGTCATCCGAGGGAGCACTCTCCTGTAATGCAACGTTACAGTTCCCTGTTAGTTCAATTTAAAGGCACATCAAAGGAGAGGAGTACAAATAAATTACTGAAAAAATACATGGAGTTCTTTTATTATGTTCATAAACGTCATGAGAATTAGTTAAGGAATGCATCGAGACCCTATTTAATAGACTCATTTAAGATAAGTTATTTTGTGCTTGAAGAATAGTTGTCTCCAATTCAATCGTGTTTATCAACAACCTGTTAGTTTACATATTCAAAATAATGAATTCTGATTGGTCGATTAAAAAATGTGTGTATCAACTGTCAAGGTCAGAGGGGAAGAATCAGGAAAACTGACTAATAAAACTTGCGTATCTGGATTATTTCTGGCTTACTTTCACATTTAAGTTGTGCTGATGGTTTTTTCAGGTGATAACTATTTGAATCTGTCCAAAAGTCTACCAAATAATATAGTTTGATATAGCATTAATCTCCTATAATGGGCCTTTAAACTGAAGTTCTTTCCATCAATTGTGGAGGAAACAGTATTTTTCTTTCTGCGAGACAGTCATTTTTCTGATAAAATTCCTAGGTTGAGTAAACCTTGTTTCATTTCTTTCATGTTACGGATTTATTCTAAATAGCCAAATGAGAAAGTTTAATATCACCCTAAAATTTAAAAACCCCATCAAATTTTGAAATGTCTCCCCCTTTTTTGACCAATTTTACTATTATAATTGCTTCATGTTTGTGAAGGACTTTAAAAAATGAGAAATTGCTCTTTACAGCAATTTCTCCTATTGCTACAATTTTTTCTGCACTACCAAAAGATTATATTTCAATTTCATCACATTTTGAAATGTCGTCTGCAGTCTCTTACAATTTTGGACATTTAAAATTTTGACATTTGGTAAAGGATAAACGACAACCCTGAATAAGTGTCAAAAATGCGCCTCTCATTCAAATCTCTGAAGATAACTGTTAAAAAAATGTTGGTACTTACGTTTGCTCTAGTTTGGCACACTGGGTAGAGTAACTTTATGTCTAATGTCCGATTATAAATCGCCAACGAGTTATGCTTGTAATAGTGAATTAAATCCACCACAGAGTCATTAGTTAACGGATCCACAAACCCATATTTCCCATCCTTGTGAAATATTTTAATGAGCTTATTCGCTCCACCTTTCCGTAAAGTTAACGTGTAATCACCCGGCGTACTCGCATCGCGCACCAAGAACGTGCCGTCAGGCTTGTCTCTGAGTAACTCCGTCACTTCCTCACGAGAAATAACACCCCAGTACCACTCTGCTTCCTTTAGAAGATCGTGTGGCGATACATGCTGGTGTTTCATGTCCGCCTGGTGCATGTCCTCCATTTTAGGGCGTGGCGGTATGGGTGGGGGAGAAGGGGGTGTGGTCTCGCCCCAGTTGCCATTTCGCAACAACTCCTCAAAAATGTCTATGTGCAGTTTTGTGTTTTCAACAATCTCACTGAAAATTGAAGGAATAAATAATAAATACTATGAAATTTATATAAAATGAAAAATATTTGGTTTTAAGTTTTATATGGAGCATACAACTGTTACTTAAGCAAATGAATGATTCTCAAAGAATTTCAAAATGTTTATGATACAAAGTATTTTTTTTGTAAATTTTTCATCTTTTTTTCCAACTTACCAGTACTACATAAACTTGGCTTCAGAGCTCTTTTAAAACTACTATTACAGAAGCACAGTAAGTCTTGAATCCTAAAAGTAACTTTTTCTTTGTAAATGGAAAAGGGACATATGTTTAGATTTGTTAGATTAAACAGCAAGGACACTTCATGAAACCTTTCCAGAATGAAACAAAACCGTCCACTTACATGATTTTTTCCCAGGGAGGCCGGAGCACAATGTGGCAGAACACATGGGACAGTTTATCAAGACCATCCTCCATTCCCGAGTCATGTTGGATCCTCCATAACCGAATGAAATGACGCATGAGATACGACAAGCTCGACTTGTGCGCGGGAGGCATATGCTCCACAAGCTCTAACAGAGTCTTAACACATTCCGAGTTATCCGCGAGCTTTGAAGCGTCGATAAATCGGCTGTACATTTCCACGGGTATGACGGGGTTGGGCAACTCGCGGAGGTACTTCTTCAGGGCACCTGCCACACAATGAACATTGAAGCTGTCCAGGTTGATCTGCTGTATATCTCCAGCTGAAAAAAATGATTGGGGAATTTAATGTACAATGTTTATAGCATTTCTGGTTTTTTTTTGTATGGTGTTATAACACCGTTTCAACAACTTTTCCGGTCATGCAACAGCTTTCCTAGAATCACCAATACTAGGCTAGGGGTCTGAAGTGACTTGCCAAAGGTCACTCCCACGAAAAAAGAGGTGTTGGTAGTTCTCTAACCCGGGTCCCCCAGGTTCTAAGTGTGCCACCGTAACCACTAGGCCACAAGGGACCCGTAGAATATTTATATCATTTTCTTCAAAACTAATGTGAACAAGGACATTTAGACTAAGAATATCTTAATACAAGACAAAAGTCATTCAGAAAGCTTTCCTCTACATGTCATGCTCAAATCCAATTTATTTCATTTTGCTTTTAACAAAAATTTAAGTATTCGACAGCAAACCCTAAAACTCAGTGCTATCATTTTTATCAAATATTACTGTTCATTACCTTTTTTTTAGTACATAGAAAATTACATATTGTATTAATGGCAACCTTTTTCCCATGCCATTCATGTCAATGAACCAGAAAGAGGTTTCCCTCATTGAACAATTCTCCAAGTTCACTTGATGAAAATATAACAAGAAAATAAATTTGTATTGGGTTTAATCTTTTCCCCAACTGTAACGACATTTGACCACTTTGTTGCAGACGACTTTAGAAAACATTGTGGGAAAGGAGAAAGTACTCTAAACGAGCAATTTTTCCTTTTCCAACAAGGTTTTGTTGCTCTATCTGAAGAATATTTTTCAATTTCATCACATTTTGAAATGTTGTCTGCAAACTCTTCAATTTGCGACAGTCGAAAGTTTATTGTTTGGGAAAGGGTTAATGCCATGTTATCAATATTTCAGTAATGTTATAGCTTTCTCGAATTTCATCCGTTCTAGGCATGACCCGCAATGTATAATTAGTTAGTAAACGAATAATACAAAATTAAGATGAGGAGATTCAATTTTGTACTTACCTTTATTGAAGGCATTTTTTATTTCGTTTATTTCCTCCGTTTTTGCAGATATTCTGTACACACTCAGGGCCTCAGATTCTGTGTGGAAGAAATAATCAACACTATAAATAAACGTTCAAATGTAAGATTAAGAACATTCCAATGGTTGTTTGTCACGACTTGTAATGAAAGCTTCACCACACTTACCAAAGTGGAGGAGATACACATTATTATTAAAACCTTCATGGGTGCAATCTTAATTTCATTATCAATCAATCCTATAACACATTGTATAGGTTATCAATTTTTCAGTTAAACTATTGACTTTCCTGGATTCATTCACCAGTACTAGGCTAGGGCTCTGAAGTGTCTTGCCAAAGGACACTCCCATGTAAGCGTAGGTATTGGCAGGGTCCATGATCCTCTTTTTTTTCTTATATGGGTCTTACATCACATCAACATTATTTCAGTTATGTAGCGATGTCCGACTCTTAATGATGGAGGAAGATCCCAACTGCCCATAAGGGCTGGTCAAGATGGGTAGAACCATCGGCATTCCGTGAGTCAGTCGGTAGACTGCCTCTCATGAAAATCCACATCCATCTCAGGATTTGAACCCAAGCGGAGAGGGGCCATGTGATTTCAAGGTCTGTACTCTAACCACTAGGCCATGGAGGCTCCAAGATCTTAACCACTGGCCTAGTATATGTGTTTAATACATTCAATGAAATAAAATGCGGCTTCAATGTGAAATGTACAAGTCGTGTAAACTTAAAAACGAAATGCTGGCTAGCACTCAATCACCGTTTCCCTGTCTCACAGTATCTCAAGACTGTGAGACAGGGAAACAGCAACAGAGTGCCGACATTCACAAAACATTAATGACGTTCTTCTGCATAGATACTTACCATGGTTGCTGCATGACTTCTCTATGTGTTCGATACATTTAATAACAACCAACGGGGCTTCAGTGTGAGACCGGGTCATCTCCTCTGTCAAATCCGCACCGAACACAGAATCTGTAAATATACAAAGTACATCCATTATGAAAATATTATTGAATGATACAACATTTCTTTCCTATACTCTCATTTCAGCATACCATAAGTGGAATAGGAAAAATGATTGCATCAAAGGGAGAGATTGCTCATAGTAAGATTGCTGTTTTGTTTTACATTAGATATTTTCTACCATAAACTTATATTTTTCATAAAATCTAACTTAATGTCTGTTGATTTCATTTTACATTTTACCACTTTGTTACAGACCACTCTGGGAAACATAGTGGGAAAGGAAGAAATTGCTTGTGACAAGTAATTTCGTCACCACAGACCACAGTATTCGTCATCTGACACATGTATATCAGTGCTTTTTTTCCATTAAATTGGGAAGAGGCTTAGCCTGCTGATTTCTGGAAATTGTATCGACAGAATTGCTTAATAGGGAGACTAAAAAACTGGTGTAAATTTTTGGAAAAAATTCATGATTTTGAATAAATCCCCAATTGAAAAGGTGCATTTGATTTGATGGTCCACTGTTATATAACCCCAAAAAGCCCTGCATATACAGGAATGATATAAGTCAAAAATTAAGTATTTCATTATCATCGGCCAACAGGACAAATGAGTTAGAAATATTTCTATATACATACAACCATGTATGTACAATACAACATAACCAACCCCAAAACCAGCCAATACACATTCACATACACCTCACGTTTTTCTTCAGCACAAAGAAAATCTATTCATAGATCCTTTCAATTTGGCAAAGTCTATAAATAGCACTATCCCAGATAGGAGGCCGAGGTTCTCGACAGAGTTGCCTCCCTTCTCCCATACTTTTCGTGTTTGCACCTGACCTAGTAACCTGGATCCGGTAGAGCTTGCACTTTATTCGACCTACATATAACAAAGACCAGGCAAGCTTAGCTTTACACAAATAGAACAGGTTTCTGCTATCTACACTTGGTATTAAAAACTTGGTCCGAGTTCAACACTGCTATGCTAATGGGATTTTTAATCCGTTTCCCTCAGACAGAAATTTCTCTGACTTGTGTTCCTTATAAACCATTAGAATGCTGGGTAATTTTCTAAAAATAGATTTTTTCCATCTGCTTTCCAATACAATAAATATCTGCTTCCTTTTGATGAGGAAAGATTCTCAGAGTACTTAACAGGCGAGATCAATTTGCTTGGCGGCTGGCCTGGATCCAACCTGTTTGCGTAAGCACTATAAGTTTTAAAAGCAGTGGCAGACCACATGAATAAAGTATGAGAAACACATTTTTAGCCATTATAACAAGAGGAGATGCTCCTTGCCATAAGCAATTTCTCCTCTAAGTCACATTGCTTTATCAATTCAATACATAAGATGTGTTAACATGAGTAGATCTACATGTGTACAAAAGGTTTGATCTTTTACCATATCTTTCTCTGATAGAAAAGTGGTGTTGATATTTTTCTTCATTATTTTCAGCCAAGTTACAAAAGACATTTCCATCTTCGATCATTTCACGTACAAATAAAACCCCAGTTAAAGCTGTGTGTTCACAGATGTGAAGAGACTTTAATGTTTAAATTTTATTCTTTCAAAAGTGTATTTCTTCTCAATTATAAAGCTGGCAAAACTAAAAAAGTGTTTTGTTTTTTCAATTATAACATTTCCTTCTATTGGCTGTACATTCTTAAACCAGCATGTAGAGATCTAAGGGTTTAATGGCCTTTTTATGCTGGAGTCTAGATCTAATAGGGGAATGAATATGTCTACTGTAAAAGGAGATTTTAAACCTTCTGGGTCACTGCTCAAACTGAAACCCAAAGTTTTGACATATTTGGTAAAACCGATTATATCTTAACACTTGTCAAAACTAGCTTCAGCATGACCAAGAACAAAGCATGACCATAGTAGGCAAATGTTTTAAAAATAATTTGATAAAAGAAGAAAATTGTCATTTGAGATGTAATCTTTGTGTAGAATTTTACTTTCATTCTAGTCATTGAATTTTTTCTGTTATATCTTTTTCAAATGGTTGTAGTCATCACCTTTTTGCCTCAGGGGAAATTTAAATGCTGTCTCCTGCAGTGAATATTTGTCTACGAATGCAGTAGATTAACATTGTTTAAGGAAAATTACCCTTGAATGTTACCCAACAAGTTTTTCCTTTGTCAAAATAATTAGCCTACACAATTTCATGACACATTACAAACTCTTTAAAAATACACCAGCAGAAAAAAGACCAGAGACCAAGGGGACAAAAGTTAGTATTGTTGTAACCCTATAATATGGAGAAAGGAGTCGAAGGCTGCTCATTATGACTTAATAAAACTTTTGTCACAATGATTTTTTTGGCCGAGTCCTAAATATCCCCCCTGTCACCATGTATTAACCCACTTCTGATTAGATAGCATTTCAAGTAACCTACAATGGGGAATGGGGTTGATCCGTTTCAGAACCTTCTAGTTGGAACTGGGAAGTATTTATATTTAATGATTAACCGTAACATGCCCAAGAGTCGTCAAGTCAGTCATGAAACCTTAGTGGGGGACAAACCAAATAGCATTCATGATCCTTAAACATGAAAAGGTCAGGGTTTCTTTATGTTAAAGAATAAGGGTCTATCTACATGCACTGCTATTCAAAACCACAGTTCAGTCATTCTAGGTCAAAGCTCTTTTTCTTTCCTTTATTTGATCAAAATCTTGCAAGCGCTTGGCAGAACAGAATGTCAGCTAAAGTATCATGCTTTGTTCATGGTTTAATGTTGATCTCAACGTCTTTTCAGTTAAACCTTGTTTAATCACTAAGAATTGGTTGAACAGGCCAAAACAAAATCTGAACAGACCACTTGGAAGGGGGGTCCATGGGGATTATTAACATAGATCTCCGCAAATTTAAACCAGCCAAAACATAATTGAAGCTGTCATTTAGGTCTGCAGACTTTTCTTATCAAGAAGACTGAATAAGTCCCCTATTTATCAGGGCAACAAACAAAAACTATTACTTACTCTGGGTGAAACTTGGTCTTCGATGCCGCTCCAACTTTGGTGTATTACACTCCGAGGGTTTGGTCGCAGAGCAGAATCGGTGACTGCATATTCCACAATCTGAAAAAACATTGAAGCCATGTATTAGCGCTTGTTAGGAAATAATTCTTTGGCTGTAGTAATAACGAATTTAGTGGATAAGCCAATAAAATCAACGATAACAACAGGAGTTGCAAGGGAGACAAATAAACTTATTCAATCTCTTTAAGATCGAAAAATACTCTAAATAATTTGACGCTTGATAAAGGGTTATATTTTGTCATATACAAAAACACCAACCACCAAATTATCGACTGTCCAAATTGAAGGAGCTTGCAAATGACATTTCAAAATATGATCAAATTGAACAAAAAAAACCCCTTTCAATAGGGCAGAAAATATTGTGGGAAAAGGAGCAATTGCTCTATTGCTCATTAGAGCAATTTCTCCCTTTCCCACAATGTTTTCCAGATTCGTCTGCAACAAACTAGTTAAATGTCGTTATTGTTTGGTAATCGGTTAAACCAAGACCTACCTCTGCACTGGACGCCCTGTCTCATCAAACCATACAGAAATTTGTCACACAAATGGCAGCGTTGGAGGGACGAGAAGTTATACTCTGCAAATTGATGATTCTCCGAAGCAGCTCCTCCGCAGCCGCTTGCTGCTGTAAATAAATAAGAAATAAAATATTTAAATCAACGATAAATTAAAAAAAAAAAATCAAATAATAAACAAAAAATAAATATTTAAATAATTGATGAATTTATGAAAAATAAAACTGCCCTAAATTTCTAGTTTGTTATACATATTTCAGTGTTTTTGTTATTTTGTTTCGTTTTTGGGGGGAGGGGTGTTCTAAAACAAAAAAAGTTCTTGGCCTGTTTAAATTTGGAAAAAATGATTGTTACAGTTATTATTTAAATGGACAAACAATAAAGCTTATCTCTATGTTTTTAAAATTCGTATTTTTTTCTATTTGAAAATCTAATGTGCATGGGACATTACTTGGAAAACAATTTTAGTGAGATCATTATACAACTAAATACTACTACCATGGTTACAAGCATGGCTCAAAAAAAAGAAGAAAAAAAAAAATTCACATAAAAATCTTAACTATCAACTGCCTGTAATGAAGCTTGAAAATTGACCAGGGGCAAAAGGAATGAATCTATTAACCGAATTAAAACCACCAAAACTTCTCCACTACACCAAAGTAGTTAATTTGTATGTGAAAACCTGTTTCATTCGGTCCCGTTTAGGTTTATGCAGACCCCTACCCTTGCCATATTATCTCTATTTTGCCGATAGGGGTCTCTTGAAGGAAATGTCCTTCTCTCCCCAAAATAAAGAACTTGCTGTTTTTGTAGCAGTCAACTTCTGGAAATTCATTAAATTCTGGAATTCATTGAAAATCATTGAGACAACATAAGAAATCTTTTCTTCCCGGCTTGAATTCCTCATAAAGACTACTTATGTATACAAATGAATACACCACATATGCAAATGCCCATGCAATAATTATTACACTAAACCTAAGTGTGCCGAGTAATTTTCTTTGAATAGATTTTTGTGTCATCTGCTTTCCAAAACCTTCCATATCTGCTTAATTTTGATGAGGAAAGATACTCAGAGTAGCAAACAGGTAAGATCACAGGCTGACCACAAATTTACTTGGCAGCTGGCCTGGATCGTACCTTTTTGCCTAAGCATGATGTTGTTTCAAGCACTATCAGGGTGAAAATTGAGAATAAATATAAATGATATATATAAACATAGATTCTCATTATTTAATGAAAGGTAGGTTATGTACACTTGAATAATTTTCATGGCGAGGGCTAAATTGCGCAATTCCTTTAGAGATGAAGGGATAAGAAAGAGGGGGTCATTAACTGAAGTGGGTCACGGGCCATTTGAATAGGGATTTTGTGTAATGTAGCCCTTCCCTTGCTGAATTCAATACCAAGCTTTCCACAGGAAATTGAAACCCCTTTTCAAATGTTATCACTAGTTACCAAATTTATAGGTAGATAATGAAAATGTCAAAAATGGTGGTGTTGTTCTCTTTTCATTAACTGAGACTGTGTATCTCTGTGATATCTTTTAAATTCTTCATTTTGTGACTAGTCTAAATTGAAAGAAAAAGCGGACGACATGAAAAATCAAGAATTCAAGCATGATAAATCGTATTTTCCATATATAGATTTCTATAATTATGATTGGGTAGATACTGGGACTTTTTCCCCCACATTCAAATAAGAAAACCATCGTGATCAAGCCAAATTAAGAAAACCATCGTGATCAAGCCAAATTAAGAAAACCATTGTGATCAAGCCAAATTAAGAAAACCATCGTGATCAAGCCAAATTAAGAAAAACATTGTGATCAAGCCAAATTAAGAAAACCACAGAATAAGTTTAATCATTGACTTTCTTTTCAATGGAACTTAAGTAAATAATCATTGCTTATCTTTTCTTTTAATAATTTTCATGAAGAACAACATTTGGTTTTAGTTGCTCAGAAGCATCATAATGTCAGCAGGGTACAGATTATAGGGTATTAGATATGGAATGGTTCCTAAGTACATGAACGCTGATTATCTGTTTTAGAAAGAGGCCCCTATAAAACAAGCCCCTTTGAATCCCTATGAATTCAAAACCGTCTGCATTGTGCAGTTCTGAGGCATCTGCTATTTATAGACACACTCAAATGCAGTTTCAAAATAGCATTAGAATGCGTGTACACATTTTTAAGCAGACTTCCATGGCCATGTGCGTTTTGAATGCATGCATGCCTCGAGTTTTGTGTAGTAAACCTAGAGATTTCAGAACAGATAGCTGTATAGTAATATATATCATTATTTTTTCATATATCCGTTTAAGTTTAGGACATCTATGGTAAGTAAAAATAAGAAAAGAAACACAAACTTGGTTAAAAATAAACATTTAAGACTTCCCGTGACAATATTATGATTTATTATGAGGAAAGCCATAATTTTTCTTGACTATAGAAACAAATGTTTCCTTATATAAGATGGCGTTGATGGCCAGCATAAAATCAATATTTAAATGAATTTCACCCATTCCCACACTTTACATTTAAAATGAAATCTAGTAGCAAGCTCAAGCAACTTTCAAACAGTCACATTTTACCTCTTTGTCATCTCTGTCACTTGTTAACTGGGATAAATGCCAATTTCAACGGCTTTTTTTGGTAAGAAAAATTTCCTTAATGATTTAAATAAGACTGAATAATACTATGAATTGGTGTCTCGCCCAATGACACTTCAAATTGATATAACTGCTTGCTGTCTCGTTAAAACCTATTTTAACCTTGGTTGTACAATCTTGAGCCCAATAACTATAACTACTACTGAACCACAGTGAAAAAATGTTATTCCAAAAATCAAAAACAAAGAATTGAAACACTGACAATTAAAATGGCATGTGAAAATTTTGGTGTATTGAGAAACATTTCTTCATGTATCATGAAGGGTTTGCAATTCCCCTGTAACAGGTGTGCTAACATAGAAATCTATTTCGGTTCTGGGTTAAATCAATAGAGTATTCGGATTGTACATACTATTGCCAATTTGTCTCACATAAAAGCCAATGTGACTACTCATGTACGTATTCCTAATGAATCCATCATATTGATTTTTTAGATCATGACATTTTTGCTCCTTTGCTAATACTTAAAAGATACAAGATAGGTGTTAAGTTTGCTACATATGAGGTTTTTTTATGGTTTGTTTAAGAAACAACTTAAGGCACCATACACATGATATAAGATAAAAGATGATTATTCTGAAAGTATTATCTACTTAAAATCTTGAAAGTTTAATATGATTGAAATAGCTTAAGATACAGGGAAATGATAAAAACCGCTTAAAACAGGACCAAAGTCAATACCCTTTTTTCTTTGAACCCTTTTTCTATAGAAAATGCCCCTCTACACATTTACTGCAGGCAACCTTTTACAAAACATTGTGACAAAAGTGAACTAAGTTTATCATGCAGAAAATCTGATTTTAATGCTCTTTTTGAGGTTGATTAATCACTTTGTGTGTTTTGTGTCAATATTTTTTTCACAATTCAATGGTTCAGTGCAATACTATAGTAAGTGCTTCTCGTTGTCCGCATTTGTGAAGCACTTGCAATTGAAGCTAAGCCATGATTGTTCAGCACATTAATTAATCAAAACAGGAAAAAGCCGGTTAAGACCTAATTTTAATTAATGTTTTGTTCTGCCAGGGCACATTTGGGATGATGGTAGTAGTAGATGGATCAAGAGTGCTTTCTTCTGAAAATCGTCTTTTAACAAAAAACAATGAGAACATTTGAGAATTTAATTCTATTTTATTAAGTTTGGTTTGTGATTCCGTATGTAACATAATTATAAGTTATAAAAGCAGGTTTGGGAAAAAGTACTATAGATGCACTATTGGGCGAACCAAGTAAAATGAAACAAAAGCCAACTTTGCCTAGTGTCAATATAATCTATTTAAATAATTGAAAAAAAAAACAAGATAATGAATCGTTTAATTTTGTAGAAGAGGAATCTTTTAATCTTTATTCATGAAGGACTAATTCTTTCTTCATAATCATTTCTAAACAGAGTTAAAGTGAAATCGGAATTCCATGTATTAAAACGTACATGTTATCAACAACAAGGGTGTGCTAATATCAAATATCACAATCAGAAAGTGCAAATTATCCAGTCATGAGTGAAAATGCAAGTGGTATGCCTCTTTTAGAGCTTTCAGCAGACAAATTCAATTCCGAAAGTAGAACAAAAAGAAGAAAAAACTCATTGAAAAGGTATATATGACAGTTGTGGGCATCATTATTAAAATCTCTATGGTTTTATATTAGATATAATTGTTTTTTTCTTCAAAATATTCCTCTAAACCTCTAATAAGCCTTTAAATGTCTTCTAATCGATGTAGACAGTATTATACAAGGGAGAGAATCAATGTGAAAGAAATGTGTTAGAAATCTTCTTAATTAAACCACCTTTTCACTTCCATCTAAACTTAATTTAACACACCATTTAAGTTGACTTTTTAAGGAACAAATGTGAAAAGAATTATGATATTGTTCAAGATAAGTAATTTCTATTTTTTGTCAAAATCTTTTGACTGTTTAAATTACCAGAAAACAAAATTTATTTAGTATCATAAAAATAGTCAATGTTGCCAACAGTATTAATTCAACACCAGACACATCTTGCAGGCACCAAGGATTGTCTAGTCTGACACTATTGGATAACATTTGGAATTGGAAAGCAGATATTACTGGTTCGAGCCCCAAATTGTGCCTTATCCTACCATGGTGGACTGTCTTTGGGCAAGGCACATTTTTCAGACAAAGCCTTCCACTGGTGTTTTACCCAGAAAGGATTGATAATTCTAGGATTTGTTGAAAAACTACATTATCCTTACAGTTTTGTGAAAGGCTTACACTGGCTTTGCATTTATTCTTTTTTTATTGAAGATGAGATGTTAGGAATTTTCTTAGAAAACGTTGGGTGAAAATGTTGAAAACGGCAAAAACTCAAAATCTATAGAAATAGCAAACCAAGAAACAAGTGATAAAACCCATGTTGTCGGTACTCACCCTCCATGTCTGACATATACTGCCCCGGTGGTGGGAGCGCTCGGCTGTAGGGACTCTGTGAAGGATAAAATAGATGTGAGGGAGGGACGGGTCCGTGTACATCCACGACACTACTTCCACAGTTGTAACACGAACAATCAAACTCCTTGTATTGCATACTGCAACATGGCTGGCCCCCGAGAGCCGAGTAATAATACAATTCAGACGAAAGCAGTGAGTCGTCTTCAGTGTACGGCGCGCCAAACGCCGGGGCTGTCATACAGAACGCGTGATAAAATCCGAGACCGTTAGGTAAGATGTAGGGGGGAAAAGAATAATCAAATCCGATTCTCTTTCAAAAATGAATATAAGTCCACGACAAATAATCCCGAGCGATCTGAATAAAATTCCAAATGTTAAAATCTGCAGGAATCGAACACACCAAACAAGATTAAAAACACGATACACTAGTTCCAATTAAATATGTCCACCATAAATAAGATAGTGTCGAACAGAATTATTCCTTGTGTTTCACAAAAATGGTAGGACGGTAACGCATGTGAGTCGGCGAGGTTCTCTACAAAGGGCTATCGGGAGAAAATTTCCTTCAAGCCGTCGCATTAGGTCCTCTCACGTCTGTGGTGTATTTCACTCTGGCACACGGAGACTACACAGCGATACTCAGCCAACCAATAACGCTCTTTGGCAACCCGCCAAACAGTTAACCTACAAGCCAAACTGATCGCTTTAGCGGTAAAGATATATTGCAGGTAACCCACTGGGCTTGACCTAGATAAAAACTTCCCCGAGATTGACTAGGCTCCGGTAAAATTTGACAGTTTATAGTCCGTTTCATCATGAGGTTTGGGTGATTTAAAGCCCGTTTCAATTTAGCGTTTATTTTACCCGCGTCCGACTCGTGGGATGAAAAATAAGTCGTCTTTGTACAGACAATTTGGATGCATTGTGTAGCAGCTGGCTTAATTGCAAATTGACCAAACAAGGCATTACTCAGCATGAGTAATACTAAATAAAAAAAAAAAACCAGTTCTTTTGACCTCTATATATACCACCACATCCACATTTCTAGTAATCTTTATGGAGGCATAACTATCTTTTGTCATCTGTGAAAACCCATAATTTAGTAAAAAGTCACGATGCAAAAAGGTGTAGTAGGTCTAATCAAACACCTGAATTTAAACAGGTTTAAAGTAAACAAAATTTGAAATACTATGAGGAGCACTATGCTTGTTTTTTAAGGCGAAATTTTTAGTGAATATTTACTCAATATTAGTAGCTTCTACTATTTGTATGTTGACATAGCAATGCAATTTTTTTTTATTCATGGTTTGGATCATGCTGATAGTTGTTCTGGTTTTGAAGCATCTTCTGATTATTTTGGAAAAGGCAAAAACGCAAGTTTTCATCATCAACTTTAAGGAAATTCTTGCTTTAACTTACTTTCATGTATTGAAACAGCACTTTTATGTATTGAAGCAAAATACCTAATAAAAAAAGTGCCTTAGGTCTTTGATTAAAGACAAATAAAAAAAACAGGCATCAGAAAGTCGATAAAGTAGCAGATTTTAAATTCAGGGGTCCCTGGTTATGTGGGAGTTTCCTTGGGCAAGACAGTTCAGAGCTATATATAGCTTAAGGCTGTTATAAACACAGGAAAGCTGTAATATTACTGAAAAATTGTTCCATACACATAAGTACCCCCCCCCCAAAAAAAAAAAACCCAACCAAAATAAACCCATGGTTAACAAATAATGGTAATGAACAAAAACCAAACTGATCGGAAGCAAGCATCAGTATGCACGATTTGGTCACATGGTCAAAGGTCAAGGTCACCAACTGTTACAGTTGTCCAAATTGAAAGGACAAGCACATGATACTATTGAATTGCTAAACAATACACAGTGTTCACAATGCAGGGATTTTTGCCTTCAATTGGGAAGTGGCCCAAGCCTGTAGAATTTGGGGGGAAATTCTATTGCTAAAATTGCTGAATTGGGAAGCCTAAAAGCTGGTATGACTTCGATTTTTTTAGGAAAACTGCATGATTTTAAAAATTGGGAAGGTGCCTTTTATGGGAGTCTGTTATATAAAGTAAAAAAGCCCTGCAATGGTGGTTGGAAACCCTGTTAACTTAAAAAAAATCTTGTTGAAACAAATTGTTCTCTTTTTACATAGTTTATTTTCTTTTTCAAGTGTTTATGGGTTTGCTTTTTCAAGTGTCTTATGGGGATGTGATTTATATTTCCAGTCTAAAGGGTTATTTGGTGTCAATACAATACTAGTTTTAAAAACAGATGATGGCAAAGAATCTTGTTTCAACAAGAAAACATTTGTGTTGTTTTTCATGCCATTCCACCAGTGACCTTCATATTGATTCCAATGACATCAGTTTGGGGCATTGATTGTTTTCTTGGCCTGTTTGTATATATGTCATTGTCAGGAACTTAACCCATAGAATGCATGGTAATTTTTTGAAAATATTTTTTTTTTGTTACATGATTTTCCAACACCTTCATTAAATATCTGCTTAATTTTGTTGAAGAAAGATAAACCGAGTAGCAAACAGGTTAGATCACAGGCCAGCCGCCAGTTTACTTGGTGGCTGGCCTTGATCTAATTTGCTTGTATAAGCATGAAGTCAGTTCCAGCTCTATAAGGATTAAACTATCATCATAAAATAGAAACCCTTGGACATAGGTTCTTCAAATTCTAGCTCTGGTCATTAAATGAAGTGGAATGCACATAGGTTACCAAAATTTGCATTGTGACATGTATCTGAATGAAGGCTACACAGAATATTTTCTAGGTCACTTGGTCAAAGATCAAGGTAGCTTTAACATGGCAAAAGGTCAAATTTCACATTGCTAATGAATGAAAATAAGTGGACCTTGGTGCTTGAAACCTCTAAGTGACTGAATGGCATCAACATCCCCAATTTAATTTGAGTTTCACTTTGTCAAATGGGCTTTATTGGGGTATAAGTTTTAGTGTTTGTGAAGCACATATTTTTATCTTTAATCACATAGTGTTGTAAGTATACTTCAAGAAAAAAAAGGATTTGCTGCAGAGTTAAATCCGCAACTGGTTGTTTCCTGAGTTAAAGGGTTATAATCAACCCACAAGTAATTACAGTTATTGGGTCTTTGCTGGCAGCTATTTAGTCCCATGTCAGCTTAACCCTTTCCCAAACAACACATTTTGGACTGTCCCAAATTGAAAGAGTTTGCAGATGGCATTTCAAAATGTGACGAAATTGGAAAATAATCTTCTGTTAGGGCAGAAAACATTATGGGAAAAGGAGAAATTGCTCGTTACAAGCAATTTCTCCTTTTCCCACAATGTTTTCTAAAGTCTTCCACTATTAAGATACTCATTTTCATACGCTTTCCTTTAATTCATCTAATGGTATTGAATATGTAGATGCATGAATAGTCATGGGAAAGTTCTTTAATATTATGAAAATAGTCCCCCAGGTTAAAAGAGTACTAGGAATGAGGATTTCAGGATGGATTGACCAGACCACATATTTTCCTATCAGATTATTTCCATTGAAAGTCCTTAAGATTCAAACACTGCAAAAGTATCTGAGCAATTCGTATCAATTAATTATGGACAGGAAATCATTATGCGCCATTTTTTGGGTGTTTCCGTTTAATCAGTAATCCTTGACTATGCGTTTTGACGCGTCTGCAGAGTGGCACATGGGAAACATTGAGAACAAGAAAAAACAAAACTTTTATTACATGCTACCTTCTTTTCTTTGAATGTTCTTCTTTTACTTATCATTTACGTAAGCGAAATTGTCCCATTTGTAGCATCCCTTTTGCGTTAAGCTTCACAATTATGAGGTAATTCAATGCTCCCTTTTTTCACATGGGATAATTAAAGTCTTATATAACAAATCTGTAGCAAAAGATATGGAGAAATAACCATGACAAAAGAAGAAATTGCTCACTAAGAGAGATTCTTTTTTTGTAACAATGGCTTATCATACTTTGTAACTGTCGTCTGCTGTTGATTTCAATTTGGATTACGGTAGATTTGGATCAGTTGCAAGTCTATACAAAGGGAATGTCTTAATGCAGGAACTCTCTGAGAGGAGCCCTTGAGATGTCAAATGCTTTTCCTGAGATGTCTGTTGTTGTAACATATATCACATTTTTAGGGTGATGTAATAAAACATTTATAGAGCTTCTTTTTGCATCCCTCAATCAAATCCACCTTAACCCTTTCCCAAACAATCACGAGATTTGACCGCTTTGTTGCAGACGACTTTAAAAAATATTGTGGGAAAAGGAGAAATTGCTCTTACAGGTTTTCTGCCCTGTCAAAAGATTATTTTCAAATTTCATCCAATTTTGAAATGCCATCTGCAAACTCTTTCAATTTGGGACAGTTGAACATTTGGTGTTTGGGAAAGGGTTAAACTATAATTCCCCACTTTGATGCATTAAAACAGAAAATGAAGGAAACTACAGCGACAAAACAGTAATTACTTTTGTGCCATCTTTCTTTGTTGTCATAATACATGTAGTTTCTACCCAATTCCATACGGTTATAGTTATTAGACAAGCATTCATTGCAAGACTAAATAAATAGAAAGCTCTTCAGAAGAATGTGTGCGCTCTCAAAGTGTATTCTGCTGCTGTACTATTTTTTGACACCATTCCAAAAGTCTTAAGACATAGCAATGGGTTAAGGTTGGGTACCCATAATCCGCCATTTTAAAACTTATTCTTTCGTCGGATTACTTCGATTGTTCTCCGTATACATCAGTCTTAGCTGGAACTATTCATATTAAAGGATGAAATGATGACATAGCCCTAACCCTCTACTCAAATTATAACTAAAATCAGTAATCAAACTATCTTAGAGGTCAAGAGAAGGAGAGGGTGCATCAAGATCTTTTCCAAGCATTAGTTTATGGACCATTGTTAGTAGGTTTGTTTATGTACTGGTATACATAATGAGCTATATATACAATACACAATTCTATTGAGCAACACTGTCACCATTAGCATAAAGTTTTTACTGGAATTTAAAAGTTTGAAATCCTTCAAGGTACTCCATTTTGAAATTTGTAATACTATGTTACAATAAATAAGTCTGAATAGAAGTATCAAAGATTAGGAAGAAATAATTTGATATTCATTAAATGGCCTACGACCTGTCATAAGGGATATACACAGATTTCTAGGTCAAAATAGCCTTGTCATCTAATGTTATTCATGATTTAATGTGACGTGAGTGTAGGTCCATCTTTTAGGTAGTCTAGGGGACTTGCTCTCATGTGGCTGAAAGCCAACATTCTTTCTAATCTAAATGAAGTCATACACACAATATTTCATTATGTCAAAGGAGAGATATCAGTTTGCCTGTATACTATTAATCAGAACACAAGTATATAGCAGAAAGACATAAAAAGAAAAAAAAAATGAATAGAAGAACTGGCTTGTTCTCCTTATTTGTCGCAATTTTGCTGGTAACTACCAAGCACAAATTGACCGCTGGCCTGTGATTTAACCAGCATCTACTCTGAATATATTTCCTGTCTGGTTATTATGAAAAAACACAAGAACACAGGTAAATTGGTGGCTGGCCTGTGATCAAACCTGTTTGCTTCTCTGAGTATCTTTCCTCATCAAAATTAAGCAGATAGTTAAGGTTCTGGAAAGCAGGCAACACAAAAATCTATCTTCAGAAAATTATCAAGCATTTTAATGGGTAACAACTTCAGTGACTGTTGTTGTCCTTACATTACATTGGCCATGCCAAAGACCTCATATGAGGGAAGGGGGTTTGACAAGGTATGGCCATGCCAAAGACCTCATATAAGGGAAGGGGTTTGACAAGGTATGGCCATGCCAAAGACCTCATATGAGGGAAAGGGGTTTGACAAAGTAAGGCCATGCCAAAGACCTCATATGAGGGAAGGGGGTTTGACAAGGTAAGCAGGAAACATCCCAGTGACACAATTAGGTACATTTTCCCTTTTTGCACCGTTTAGTTTTAATAAGTTCAGAAAATAACCCTTTACTTTTGGTGGTAAAATCTACTTATTGTGTATTCTCTTAACGCTTAGAATGTTGAATAATTTTCAAAGAAAAGATATTTGTGTCATCTGCTTTCCAAACCCCTAAATATATGCTTAATCTTGATGAGGAAAGATACTCAGAGAAGCAAACAGGTTTGATCACAGGCCAGCCGGCAATTTACCTGTGTTCTTGTGTTTTTTCATAATAACCAGACAGGTGTAAATTATTGAAGCCAAGCCCATAACTTGTTCAACTATATTTAAATCTTTCATAAGCCCAGGCTCAAGTTCTTTTATTGATCAAGCAGAAGACAACATTACTAAGGTGAGTCTGCTTAGGTTTCATTATCTTAAGGTTTCATTATCTTTAGGTTTCAATAGCTAAAGGTTTCATTATCTTAAGGTTTTATTAGCTAAAGGTTTCTTTTATCTTTAGGTTTTATTAGCATAAGGTTTCATTATCTTTAGGTTTTATTAGCCTAAGGTTTCATTATCTTTAGGTTTCATTATCTTTAGGTTTCATTAGCTTAAGGTTTCATTAGCGTAACCTTATCTTTATCAGAATGGCTATGGTTTGAAACCCAGTCTGTTCTCAAACTCTTGTGGTAAGTCAGTAAATGGCAGCTCCCTTTATGACTGATAAGCCGGGCATAATTGTAATTAGAAGGTAAATGAATAAGTGATGTGAAACAAAATGAACCCTTATATTGCTGAGACCGACTTCATGCTAATGCAAACAGGTAAGATCCTGGCCAGCCACCAAGTAAATTGCCAGCTGGCCTGTGATCTAACCTGTTAGCTAATCTGAATATCCTTCCTCATCAAAAAAAGGAGATATTTAAGGTTTTGGAAAGAGGACAACACAAATCTCTATATTTAGAAAATTACCCATCATTCTAAGGGTTAAACAAATAAAATATAAAACCAAGAATATATCACAGAGCCAGGTTTCATTGATTTATATCGGACTTGGGCTTTCATAGCAAGGATAAGGCCGATCCAGCAACTTTTCATAACTGTATCTAGGGCTGTTTTCTCAGGTAACAACCCACATTACAGGTATAACCATTAAAAACCAAATGTAGGTCACCTATAGAAATGGGATTAAGAAATACAAGTTATGGCCCAATTTTAGGATTATGTAAACCCCCTTCCCTCGAAAAACGGAATATATCTGACCCGTCCAAATCTGAAATGACATCTGACAACAATTGAAAATTCAATTTATTTGTATGGTGTTTAATGCCATATCAACATTTTGTTCCAGTTATGTTATAGATTTCCTGGATCTACCAGTACTAGGCTAGGACTCTGAAGTGACTTGCCAAATGCCAATCCCACAAAACCAGATGTGTCAGTGAGGCTGGAACACAGGGACCACAAGATCTCAGTGGCCCCTATTCATGATCACCAAATCTATTCTTGGACTTGTTCATGAATTTAAAAAACATATTCATGATCATTAAAAAAAAAAGTTGATGAATGTATTCATGAACTTGTTCTTGGTGTAACTGAATCTGATCTTGAATTTAATGAACAAAATCTGTGTTCATGAATGGCCATATGTAGATCATTAAGGTTTATGAAATTCATGAACAAGTTCTTTAATCCTTCCCAGGGCCTATGTTAAACCTCTATCCCAAACTAAGTTTGAAGAAGAATTCATTGAGAGAAATAGGTTATTTGTTCAAAATTTGAACAGTTTTGTCCTTTTCTCTCATTTTCTTTCTTCTCTCCCCTCCAATACATGTATGCAATCACTGACTTGATTTTATTTTTGTTTGTTAATTGCTCAGAAAAACTATGTGTTTAGTTTGTATTAATGTTCTTTTATGCCTACACAATATTGTTTGCTATATATCTACATTATTCATGGCTATTGTAAAATATGTGAGAAAGAAAAAAAAGGTTAGCAGGGGTGAAATGAAGGTTTAAATTGGCGTCATGTGTCTTAATGCATTGGATATATAGGGTTGACGTAATCCTCTCTCTAGTGACAAGTAGGACAACGACCGTGAGGAAAATCCCTCTTTAAAATATTGTAGCATATCTGATCAACGTTTTCATTTGTAATAATGGAACCCCCATTGTAATGGTCCGTCAACCCTTTTATATGCAGATATACCAGCAATTTTTACCCTATATATTTGGTACCAAAAAACAGACCCATTCCGTATAGAATAAACTGACGTTTTTTCCCAAATTCACACAACAAAATTTTCAAAATTACTGTAAATGATTCAGTGTAAAAAAAAGAAAATGTCTTGACACAGCAAATACTCTGTGAAATAGGGTAAGTCGTCGAATAAAAAATAAAAAATAAAAAAAAAAGGTTTGATTGAATTCAGCGTTTCCTTAAAAATTCCCACTTTCCCCAATTTTTGCGGTACCTGGCCCATTCCCGAATTTGAAAAAAAAAAAAAAAAAATCACTGTATACTCGTATCACTATGAACCCCCCAAAGACATGAGATTATTACTTATGAAGCCACCAGATGTGAAGCAAATATTTCTAAATAAAATCTCTTTGGTGTGGTATTTAACACGGTGTCAGCAGTTTTTCAGTTGTGTTACGGCTTTCTGGATCCACTTGTACTAGGCTAGGGCTCTAAAGGAAGTTACTAAAGGTCACTACCATGAAACAAGAGGTGACTGTGGGACTTGAACCTGAGACCCCTCAGTTCTAAGTCTGCTACCTTTACCAACCAGCCACACAGGACCCCATCAGTGAGAATCTTAATCAAAGGCTTAAAGCAAGACTATAGGAATTGCTTCATCTGGGAATCATTACAATCAATGGTCGATATAAGAAATATTTGATCAGCTTACAACAGCTTATTCTTTCTTTGAATTTGTATGGTGTTAAACGCTGTATCCACGATTTTTCAGTTATGTTAAAGCTTTCCTTGATCCACCGTCATATTGCTATTTTTTCAAGCTTGTACTCAGAAGCATGTCAAAACACCAGGAATAAGTAAACTTACAACTCAATACAGTATAAATCAAAACATGATGAAAATTGCATAAATCCTGATATGAAGAAAGTGAATTGCCGCTGCAATGTATATGAAAATCAATGAAACTTGCATCAACTATCAATATATTAATGATGAAATGTTGAAATAAGGCAGCAATAAAGCTGAAAAATTGTTGAACTTTGCACCAAAAATCTTTTAATCAATATGGTAACGATAAAACTGTCACAATATAACTGAAAAATTGATAAAACTCGCATCAAATACCGATAAAACTATAAGATCATGATGAAATGCTGCCGCAATAAAACTGACAAATCAATAAAACTTGCATCAAATACTTACAAATCAATTTGATAATGATGAAATGCTGCTGCAAAAATCAATAAAACTTGCATCAAATACTTACAAATCAATTTGATAATGATGAAATGTTGCTGCCAAAGTCAATAAAACTTGCATCAAATACTTACAAATCAATTTGATAATGATGAAATGCTGCTGCAATATAACTGAATTTCTTTTTAAACTTGCATCAAATATCAATATAGTAACATGACAATAACGAATTACTGCGATGCGCCTTAAAACACCATTCATTCATTCATTCATGAATTACTGCACCAATAAAATTAAACATAAACTCAAAAATTATTCGTAAATGCTGTTAAATCTGCTTTGAGAACGAATAACAACTAAATGAATGTGATGGTTAGCAATCTGCCATCTGCTAAATGGAGGTGATGGGTTACTGTATTGTTACCTTGTCCACATTTTTGCCACACAATTCATCTACAAGAATAAGTATAGACCACAGGTGGAATTCGTCTTTGATGCCAATATCCTGAAACGAGAATGAATTCATCTGATTAAACCCTCAGCCTCTATCCCTCTTATCACATATACATGGATACTCACTTTAACCTTTTGCTAAACGCCAAATATTTGACAGACCCAAATTGAAAGAGTTTGCAGGTAACATTTCAAAATGTGATTAAATTGGAAAGTAATCTTCCGATAGGGCAGAAAACATTGTGGGAAAAGAAAAAATTGCTCGTTAAGAGCAATTTCGGCTTTTCCCACAATGTTATCCAGAGTCGTCTGCGACAAACTGTTCAAATGTGGTTATTGTTTGGTAATGGGTTAAAAAATCTGTAGCAAAAGGTTTAAGGTAGGAAAAACTGTTCAAAAATTAGAAATTGTCACCCATTTTATCACACTGCATGGTTCTTATCAATATCACAAAGTACATGTAATAAAAACCATTTTTCATTCTGAATATTTGCCTCTGCTTTTTCTTTCAATTTGGGCAAGTCATGAGGTCCCTGCATGGCTAACAAAGTAAGGCACTGGGTTAACCCTTTCCCAAACAACAAATTTTTCAACTGTCCCAAACTGAAAGAGTTTGCAGACGGCATTTTAAAATGTGATGAAATTGGAAAATAATCTTCTGATAGGGCAGAAAACATTGTGGGAAAAGGAACAATTGCTCGTTACGAGCAATTTCTCCTTTTCCCACAATGTTTTCATAAGTCGTCTGCAACAAAGTGGTCAAATGTCGTTATTGTTTGGGAAAGGGTTAAGAAATGTTTTTTTTTAGAGGTTTTACATCACATCAACATTATTTCAGTTATGTAGCGATGCCTGACTCTTAATGATGGAGGAAGACCCCATACTCAACTGCCCATAAGGGCTGGTCAACGCGGGTAGAACCATCGGCATTCTGTAAGTCAGTCGGGAGACTGCCTCTCATGAATATCCATATCCCTCTCCGGATTTGAACCCACGCAGAGAGGGGCCATGTGATTTCAAGTTCTGTACTCTAACCACTAGGCCACGGAGGCCCCGAAGAAATGTTTAAACATTCATAAATAACCATATGATCCTAGCTATAATGGAAGGATTATTTGTTCAGTCAGCAAACCTTCGTAACATGGTGTAACCAAAGCTGTTTAAATAGTTCAATGAAGGATTTACTAAATAAAGAAACACTCTAAAATTAGCTGCTTTTCTGATTCAAAAAGATTCAAAAGAGATTTTTCGTAAGAGAAAAAATAGAAATAAAAGGAGAAATAATGTCTTAACAGGTAACTAAGCACATATATTTGAACAGTTTCACCTTCTCCCACAATAATGATAATGTAAAACGATTGCTTGAATAAGGGCTAAACTATTTCCCATTATGGCATTTTTTGACTACCAGTAATTTGATTGCGCTGAGGTGTCTTGCTGAAAGACACCTCTATTAAACTAGTGATGCCTGTGGAGTCTTAGGCACAAATGCCCAATGGTTAAAAGACATTCCCACCCCCACCTAAACTGTTGGGCCACGCAGGATTACAATATTTTACAGCATAGAATTTTTTAATTAGCCAGGGACTGTCAATTAGGATAGAATGGACATTGTCAAGTCACCAGTGCCATTTTAGGACCGATAACTAGGTGTTGAATAACATTTTGTGATATACAGCACTAACCATATAACATGCAGTCTTGTGAGGAACCATGATGTCATAAGTACACTAACCATATAACATGCAGTCATGTGAGGAACCATGATGTCATAAGTACACTAACCATATAACATGCAGTCTTGTGAGGAACCATGATGTCATAAGTACACTAACCATATAACATGCCGTCACGAGACGAATCATGACATCATAAGTAAGCCATCATTGACATATGCCATCATGTGTGCATCAGTCTTTACTTCTTTACGGTCACTTTAAATTGGGTTTCAATTTTGTGTCCTTTTCCTGTGTGTTTTATTTTCAATTTTTGTTTGATTATATGAATCCATTTAGGTAACAGTATGAACAGAATAAATGGATGATGTCTTTGAATAGCAAATGTTATCCGGCTAGGCTTCGGATTATCATTCCTTTTCTCCTTTGGCTCACACAATAATATTCATACCCCTTGCCCATTAACATTTCTGATTTATGACACCAACCATAATACTCTCTACATACATCTTTTCTGGTGCCACATTGATATACTTTAACAATGGCTATAGAAGTTGTTGACAAATCGTAACCCATAACTAAACATTAATGACATTTTACCAGTTTGTTGCAGACGACTCTGGAAAACATGGTGGAAAAAGGAGAAGTTCCTCTTAATGAGCAATTTCTCCTTTTCACACAGTGATTTTCTGCCCTATCAGAAGATAATTTTGCAATTTCATCACATTTTGAAATGCCGTCTGCAAACTTTGGAACAGTCGAAATTTGGCGTTTGGTACATGTAAAGGGTTTAAACAACAACTAAAATTGAATGCATTTTCCGGTAAAAAAATATATTAAATTTCATCGTTCATAGTGAACCCATCTTACTTTTGTATACATGTAGGAGAATCTTTGCTTCACCATGATGGACTTCACATACCCAGAGACTGTCGGAGGTTATTTTAGGCTATAACAGACTGCCATCAGCCCACTATTTCCTAATTGGCTGATAAGTAAAAGCTTCACTCCCATCTAAACTGAGACAAACGCTGCCTTAGATCTAAAGCGATGGAAAGGACATCTGATCAGTGCCTAAGCCAATTAAACAATGTTTGGTACCAGAAAAAATGTAGAATTTGTTTGAGTTAGGTTCCAATTGCCAGGATAAGACTTGAATTGCTGTGGTCTTTATCTAGGTTTCCTAGTCTGTGTTAAAATAGCAAATTTCTATCAGAGTAAAGGATCAAACAGGTGGTTTCTTTCGTTAGATCTACCCTTCCCTATGTACAAAGAAGAATGCAGCAGGCAACATTGAAATCATCAATCTATTGTCAAAGTAACCAAATTGGAGGACAGCGGTCCAAGGGTAGAGCCTTGGCCTTGTTTGTATGGTGTTTGATGCTCTATCAACCAACTTTCAGCTATGTTACGGCTTTCCTGGATTACAAGTACTAGGTTATGGCTCTGAAGTGACTTGCCAAAGGACACTCCCATGAAACCAGAGGTGTCAGAGGATCTCGAACTTGGGGTCCCCCGGGTATTAAGTCTGCCACCTTAACCACTGGGCAACGCAACCTGTGGGTAGCAGGTCAACTTAGCCACATTTCATAATTCCACATTTCACATGAGTACAAGATATGTTTCCAGGAAGCAGAATCGAAAGTGGTTTATTGAAGTTAAAACAAACTAATAGAAATCAATATCCATGGTTACCCATCAAAAACCTGGAGTCAAAGGATGACCCCATCGGACCAATTTAGATATCATATCTTTAAGGTGCTTGTTCACAAAAGAGAACAGTTTGAAAATCAAAATAAAATGCCATTAAAAAATATGGTTTGTGTATTGTCGTTTGAAATGCAATAAAAAGTAACTATTAACATCTAAGAGCAGTTTATATGCAGCTGATCTCAAAAGCAATGTCACACTCTTTTTTTCTCTCATAATACATGTCAATTCACTGAATATACAATTTTCATGATAGAATTAAATTCATGAACCTTCACTTCATGTTCATGAACCCATTCTTGAATTTCACGAACAAATTATGTGTTCATGAATGGCCATTTGACGTTCACGAATAAGCTCTTGAATCTTATACAGAGGAGGTTTAAAGTTTACATGCCTCTTTTTACTGGGGGCTGATCAAAGAAAGCAGAGCAGACAGGCGATTTAAACAGCATGAGTTCTAGAATGCACTTTAGATTTCTTACTTGAAGGCATATCGGTACCATCAGAAAGATTGGCGACATGCCATTGCTTAGGAGCTTGTGCATCCAAGAAAACTGATGCAATCAAAATATAATGCTGTACCCAGAGGAACTACAGAGTTGATCTTACTAATGTTTAACCCTTTACCAAACATCAAATTATTGACTGTCCAAATTGAATAGTTTGCAGACAATATTTTTTAAAAATGTGATGAAATTGGAAAATAATCATCTGATAGGGAAGAAATCATCGTAAGAAAAGGTAAAATTGCTTGTTATGAGCAATTTCTCCTTTTTACACAATGTTTTCAGGAGCTGCCTGCAACAAAGTGGTTAAAAGTCATTATAGTTTGGTAATGGGTTAACACTTAGAGAGCTGGGTTATTTTCTATGAATAGATTTTTGTGTGGTCTGCTTTCCAAAACCTTAAATATCTGCTTACTTTTGATGAGGAAAGACATTCAGAGTAGCAAACAGGTTAGATCACAGGCAAGCCGTCAATTACTTGAAAGTCCTTAGCTGCAAGACGCAAAAGATGTGGTGTTAGGTGGTAGGTAATATATAAAACAAGTAATAGAGAAGTTGGCTCTTGGAACGAGGCCTGTTTTTAGGCTTATTTGTACTTTGAAATAATAAAATTTGCCCCATACTACGATTTATAGCAACTTCAGTATAAAAGGTTGTGAACTGACCAGGGGCAATACAAACATCCACCTTGTCTGTGCATGACAGAAAACCCTTTCCCAAATTAAAACTAGGAATTAACCCATTCTCGTAGTTTCCTCAAATGGGGTTTAACATGGTATCAACATTTATCATACATCTTTCCTGGATTCACAAGTACTGGGCTAGGGCTCTGAAGTGTCTTCACAAAGGACACTAGCTCCCACGAAACCAGAGGTATTGAGTTAGAGGCTCGAATCCAGAACCCCCCTGTTCTAAGACATTCCCAACAAAACAACAAGATTTGACCAGTTTGTTGCAGACCACTCAGGAAAACATTGTTGGTAGAGGCGAAATTGATCTTAACAAGCAATTTCTCCTTTTCCCACAAAGTTGTCTGTCTTATCAGATAATTGTTATTCAATTTCACCACATTTTGAAATGTCTTCTGCAAACCGTCGAAAATTTGGTGTTTTGTAAATTGTTAAGGAAGTCTAGGATGACAAACTGCAGCAGATCCCCTCCCCCCCATTCCACAAAATGAAAAAAAAAACAAGAAAAAAAGAAAGAAAAAAACCCCCAAAAACAAAAAAACATTGCTAGCAAGTCCATCTGTTCTGGTAATAGCCACTGCACCAATGACTGGTTATTTCTTATGGAGGTTCTACGGTGGTGTAGTGGTTAGCGGCAGGGACCAGAGACCCCGGAAGGCGGCTAATTATGTCATGAATGATAACACTCAAAAATGAGTCCTGTACATTAATAGGAAGAAGAAGAAGGGGTTATATGGTGTTATATGTGTCCTGACCAAAGGGATGACCCACATTTGGGGATGGCTACTTATCATGTAAGTAATCATAGTCTGGCCTGCAGCTGATACACTCAGCCAGTGACCTAGTTTCTCCCTCCAAACCCCTTAGTCCATACTATGCCTCATTGCATAATTCGAGGGTTCGGTGCAATACTATAGTAAGTGCTACATGCTTATGAAGCACTTACTATAGCCTTGCATTGAACCCTCAACATGCAAAACACCTATTGGAAGGATTTAACCCACAAAATGGTAGGAAGTTTTTCTAAAAATACATTTTTGTGTCGTCTGCTTTTCAAAACCTTTAATATCTGCTTCATTCTGTTGATGTAAGACACTTAGTGTAGCAAACAGGTAAGATCACAGACCAGCCGCCAATTTACTTAGTGGCTGGCCTGGATCTAACTTGTTTGCATATTAAGCATGAAGTTGGGTCCAGCACAATAAGGGATAAGATCTGCATGAACAAGAAATGACCCTTCATGAACACAAAGTAGTTCTTGAAAATGTTCATGAATGTCAAGATATTATTCAAAATTGTTGTCAAATTAAAGTAGTTCTAATGTGAACATTCAAAATTAAGTACAAGCCATTTTATGCAAAATCATTTTCACAAAATGTGCTAGCTACATACAAAAAGCAATAAAAGCCATGCCTCTCATTAATTTAGGTCAGCTAAATAGACTGTGACTGTTCAAAGGTATATAGTATAGAACTTAAGGTAGATTACCTACACTCTGCCATTTTGAAACTCATTCTTTCGTCAAATTATTTTTGGGCATTCTCTATGTACATCGGCTGCGGCCGGACCTATTTGGTTTACCATGAATAGTTATGGCCCTGACTGTTGTTTTCTGAGAACGACCAAAGTAATCTGATGTATGAATAATTTTTGAAATGGCAATATTGTGGGTATTTCTTAAACTTAAAAACTTGCTTGGAAATGATTGTTTTGAAAAAATGACAATGTGCAAAGCATATGTAATGAAAAAAATACAAAGAAAAACAAAAAACAAGCAGCAAACACAAAAAAATAGGAAGAGATCTCTGAAAATCAAATTGTTTGTCATAAATCTTTTGTATCAATAGAGCATGTACAATCAACATCTGTAAGAGTCTCATTGTCATTTTCTCCATTAAACAAAGGATATACAAATGTGCATTTGGGTGGAGCACAATGGAAGAATCTAGGGCATTCACAAAATGCATGCAAAGGACCCTTGACTTGGTTCGGCACCTTATTTTACACCATTTGAAAATGTAAAAGTAAAGGATTATCGTACATGGATAAAAACCTAAATATAGGTCTGCATCACACCACTATCTGTTATCCCTTTCCCAAACAATAACGACATTTGACTACTTTGTTGCAGACGACTTTAGAAAACATTGTGGGAAAAGGAGAAATTGCTCGTAACGAGCAATTTTTCCTTTTCCCACAAGGTTTTCTGCTCTATCTGAAGAATAATTTTCAATTTCATCACATTTTGAAATGTCGTCTGCAAACCCTTTCAATTTGGGACAGTTGAAAATTTGTTGTATGGGAAAGGGTTAAAACAAACTACATGGGTTTGTGGGTAAGATAATAATTGAAAACGCAAGCCGACCAAGCAGACAATAAGTGATAACTCATGAAAATGCATTACCATCAAAACCTTAAACATACCCTTACTAAAAGAATCCAGAGGATTTTTACAAAACATTCGAATTCAATGCGCAAAAAAGGTAAACAAAAACATGTATAAATAACAATAAATTGATCTTTTTCATTACAAAAAATATACATGCAGTTTGATGGATTTCTAGATTTCCTCTTTCAAATCTCTTCCTTTAATTTCATCTGTTGTATGCAAACTTTTTGAAACAATTAAAACAATTTGAGATTTTGAGATTTGTTTTGTAGCCGTCAAAACTCCCCACATGGAAGGGGGGTGTGTGAAATGAATTGTAATTGTAATCCATCAAATGATTTGGTACGAGATATTAGTTTAAAAGCAATTCAATTCCATATACACAAGAGAATAGTTTAAACTACATGTATAAATAGAAACAAAAAAATACAGACTATGCAAAAAAAAAAATTAATGAAAAATCCTTTTACTTCGTTTTATCTTTTTGCCCATCCATTTTAGGTTGTCACGTTTTTTACCTGGAGACATCCAGAAAATCCGATCCGACTATCAGTTGATGTCTTGATAGCTAGATGTTTTCCAGACCAAGGATGCAAAATTTCAACAATTTTGTTATGAAATCCTTGGTTGAGCGTACTCATTAGAATCCTCTCAACGATACGATTCTAATAAGTACCCACAATCAAGGTTTTAAAGAAGAACTAAAAAAGTTTGCACAAGAAAAATGTCTCTTTTATTTCGAGCTTTCTGACTCTGAGTGACAAAAAACGTTTTTGACAGCCAGAAGGGTCTGACGTGTCAACAAGATAAATCCTCTCAGCAGTAAAATATAGGTCATGACCTACTGGAGTAGGCCCGGTTTTCATCCCGTTGTCAGTGTTACGCAGAGTTCAACTATCTACATGCTATTCTGCTTTCTTGAGCCCTTTCTGTCATTATATATGTACATGTGCTAATGTTTGAACATACCTGTAACAGACAACTCCAGATACTACATTATATTTTGTAATGTGAGAAAAAAAGAAAACTGCTCATCATAAACAAATCTCGCCTTTCATCACATTGGTTTATACACTTTATCATGGAATTAAAGAAATTTTGCTCTTGCTATTTGTCATCTATGTTAAAGAATATTTTGCTTTTGCTATTTGTCTTCTGCTGTTAACATTTTGCTCTTGGGATATATCTGCTTTTAATTTTTTGGTCTTGCAATTTGTCGTTTGCTGTTAATATTGTGCTCTTGCTATTTGGCTTCTACTGATGATTTTGGCAAATGGTTTCATTGTTTTATCACATAGGAAATACAGTTTTGCTCAAAGTTTTGAATGTTGTTGGCAGTCACAGATTAACAGGTGTCAGAATGGGTAACCCATATAGAAACTTGCTACTGCAAACAGATAACAGAACAACTTATAAGAAAAGAAGTTGATACACATGATAAGTGGTTGGCTTTGCAGCGAAAAGTTCGAGCACCAACCGATGTTTTTTTTATTATTATATTGGTTTTACATCACATCAACATTATTTCAGTTATGTAACAATGCCCGACTTTTAATGATGGAGGTAGACCCCATACTCAACTGCCCATAAGGGCTGGTCAAGGCGGGTAGAACCATCGGCATTCCGTAAGTCAGTCAGGAGACTGCCTCTCATGAAAATCCATATCCCTCTAAATTTGAACCCAAGCGGAGAGGGGCCATGTGATTTCAAGTTCTGTACTCTAACCACTAGGCCACGGATGTTTACCAAGAAGGAATGAAGTAATCCGACGAAAGAATGAGTTTCAAAATGGGGGATTATGGGTATTCTACCTTAAAGACGTCTATCCACTACAGACATGTATATAGAATAAATCCATTTTTGGCCTCCTGTAGAGATTAGCCAACATGATTATAATACAAGCTTTAATTATAACTTCTTTATTCAAGTCATTATTTCAGGCTATTTATAGAAATGGAGGCAGAGACATTTTGTGACTCTTCATACTCTTTACACTACTCCTAAAATGCCTGTAAATTTCTTTAGTAGCATATTGCTGCAGTATTCGTTGGAAGAGACAAAAATATAAAGCCTTTCCAGTCTGCATTTGGCGATATACATTGCTTTTTTTTTTACTTAATCATAATCATCTTAGAAATTGGAGAATTCCTGCTTTGAACGCACATATTACATGTACATTCTTTTATAAATTTTAGATTAAAGGGTACTATATTGAATTTCATGAACTGGCACAATTTAAGAACATCAATAAGTTAAAATTGATTAGTCCACAAACCCCTGAACCAAATGTTTGTCGAATATCTTAAAAGATGATGGTTTTAAATGCAAGACTGTAGTAAGTCCTTCTCTTTTATAAAGGCCTTAACCCATTACCAAACAATAACAACATTTGACTAGTTTGTTGCAGACGAATCTGGAAAACCTTATGGGAAAAAGAAAGATTGCTCCACAATGTTTTCTACTCTAACAGAAGATTGTTTTTTCAATTCATCACATTTGGAAATGTCTTCTGCAATTTCCTTGAATTTGGGACTGTAGAAAATTTGGCGTTTGGAATACAATGGTTAAGATAGACTTGCACTGAACTCTTTTGAATAGGAGCTATGAATAGCAATGTCGATGTTCTGTTCCATGGAGATTTCTTCGCATATGTATTGGTCATATGGAACACCTCGGCCATTTCTTAAAATAACCTCGGAGGTAATGGGGAGCCATTTTTGAAAGTAGGTCAGCAACGAAGGACCAATCATATCAACTCGGCAATCCCCATCACAAGCCGGGGATTGCCGGAAAGAGCTGATTGACAAAATATGAAACAAAGATGTGTTCATATGATCATCATTAATGAAAAGGGTAAAAAAAACATTCAATTGTGATATATAACCAATTTGTGTGTATTTAAATACATATTTAGTGCCTGTGTGTATTTTGCTTTATCCGCCGGAAATAAGGCGAATTACCCCAGGATTTCTGGTGTATTCATGTACTGCCTACGAGGTATATCTACCGACTTGTTACGGGGATTGCTGAGTAGATATGATTGATGTATTGGTTAAACTGTTACTATGGTGATAAATGCCATGTCAACGATTTTTCAGTTATGTTCTCGCTTTCCTGGATCAACCAGTACTAGGCTAGGGCTCTGAAGTGTCTTGGAAAGGGACACTCCCATGAGACCAGAGGTGTCTGTGGGGCTCGAGCCCGGGACCCCAAATTCTAAGTCTGCCAACCTGATCACTGGGCCTCACAGGACCCCTAAACTGTTACTAATTTTCATCTAAGGCATTTTGGCAATGGGTTTAATGAATACATATGAACTGTACCACCTTGACATTAAGTAGAAATCATCGCGACAAAAAGAGGAAAGGTTGAGAAATTTCTTTGTCACAAAAGTAATATCTTTTAGCCTTGCATGGCCAAGTAGCTTAGAAGAAATAGGGCTTGTTACATGTACCCATATGAAAAGATTACAACTAGGCCAAAAACAAAGCAATTTATTATAGCGAGGGTAAGAAAAAATGCTTATACACCACACACGATCATGATGAAAATGAATTGGTCATAATTTATAAGGAGCAAATTTGAGGGTTCAATGCAAGGCTACGGCATTTTAGTTTTTCATTAAAACTCACTAAACCAACCAACATATCCTTTTGACACAATGGTTTCGAAAGACTCAAGTAGTACATCTGATAACTTTGTGAATAATTATGGAGTGACGGGTTATAGGGGGGACGGGAAAGTGTAATAAGGTCAGGTGACACAAAGATGGGGCATTAAACTTGATTTATAAAGGCAATGAACCCTCTGATTCGGTTTGATAAGGATTTAACCCATTTACATCATATAACCCTGCAAACTGATTCAAGAACTCATGAATGACTATTTTTTTGTACATGAATAAAAATGAAGAAAAAGAATCAACATGCATTGGTTCGTGAATATGTTAATGAAATTTAAGATCATGTTCATGAAATTCAAGATCATGTTCATGAAATTCTATCATATTTTCGCGAAATTTAAGAACACATTTATGAAATTCAAGAACTGGTTCATGAACACCAATAACATGTTTATGAATTTCAAAATGTGAAATTCACATGTGCGTGAACATCAAGAGCATGTTCATGAAATTCAAGAATATGTTCATGAAATTCAAGAAAATGTTCATGAACACCAAGAACATGTTCAAAAACATGCTCTTGGTATCCAAAGAAAGCCATCTTACGTTTATATCTGTTCATGAACACTGTTCTTGAATCCTTTGCATGTGCAGGGAGTATCCGTAGTTCTTGTTTTACCTAAGCAGCAGAATACTCTAAAGAAACACTTGTGATGAAAGAAGACATTGTTCCAGTGACTAAAGTTATCATAATTCCATTCCATTTTCACAATGGTGATGCAACTTGCCATAGAGTTAATGCTCTTGAATTGGGCCAGCGTTAACCCTTTCCCAAACAATAACGACAGAGGCCCAGATCACTTCTACATTACTTTACCATAATTTTTGTATACAAGTGACTATAACTGTGCCTTTTATTTTTATTACATTTTTCTTTTTACTTTCCTACAGCCGCTTAACCCTTTCCCATACCAAACAATAATGACATTTGACCACTTTGTTGCTGACGACTCTGGAGAACATTGTGGGAAAAGGAGAAATTGCTTGTAACAAGCAATTTTTTCTTCCCACAATATTTTCTGCCCTATCTGAAGGATATTTTCCAATTTCATCATATTTTGAAATGTTGTCTGCAAACTCTTTCAATTTGGGACAGTCGAAAATTTGTTGTTTGGGAAAGGGTTAATATTCCTTTGAATATACATGGCTTGAATTTATGGTTTTGTCACAAAGGTCTCTTCCCAATATCATTAAGAGTTTTCTTACCTAAACTGTTACAACAAAACTTGGACCAGTTTTCATGTGGAATGGGTTGAAGGTGCTTTAATTAATAAAACCATAATTGCATGTTCGCTCATTAAATAGGAACATGAATGTTTAGGTCTAGAGGCGATGTTCATTTTTTGTGACATCTATTGATAGTTGAAACCCTTTCACTCATATGAGATTCTTGGGGCGTCCAATTTCAAAGCAATTATCGATAAAGTACCATCCCTCAAAACGTGGTATGTAAATTCAATGGACTAAGGTGCTGACGCACACTTAGTCCAAAAATGAAGCACCAACAACTTCAACTTTCTTCATGGCAATTGGAAGAAACAATTTGGACATTAAAGAAAAAGCTCTATTTGAGCAATTTGACCTTTTGTCATAGTCTTCTAATATTCAATTGCACAAATGGCAACATGAGTCATTGTTTACTGATGCATTACCACCTATCACCACACTTTTGCATTCTTGCAACAGACGGCATCCAAAAAGCATTGTGGGAAGAGGAGAAATTGCTTGTCAATATAAACAATTTCTCCTTTTGTCACAATGCTTTTTCAATCTATTCGCATATCACAACGGCAGAACTGAAAGAGTTTCACATGTTAACAAATAGCTTTTCTTAAGTTGTCTGCTTCAAGAAAAAAAATTGTCGCCTGCAGGTGATAGAGTTAAGTAAAAAGTAAGGTTAACCGCTTCTGGAAATTGAGTTTTATTGTCAATGAGTGGGACGGAACACAATAAATGCATTAAGTAGAGGCATGAAGGGTTGAAATAAATCATTTCATCTTATTTCATTGACAATGGACATTTTGTACAAGTCAGGGCCCTAAATGGAGTGGGTGTCTTGTCGAAATTACCTCAATTAGTCTAATTAGGTTTCCAGGGGGGGGGGGGGTGTTAGGGATTCACCAAGTGAAAAACCCATTTGGCCTGGTTGAAGTGTCTTGAGGCAAGGCACTTCCTGTATAGCAGAGAACTGGTGGAATTTAGGAGGGCAGTAATATAACCGAAATACCGTTGACACGGTGTTTAACCTCTAACAAAAAAGACCAATCAAAAAGTCTAATCCGAAATTCCTGAAATAAAACTCATCATATTTTGGTGGACCCATTGAATCCTCAACACATATCACAAACATTGAATTCTCAACACATATCACAAACATTGAATTCTCAACACATATCATAAACATTGAATTCTCAACACTTAACTATATCACAAACATTGAATTCTCAACACATATCACAAACATTGAATTCTCAACACTTAACCATATCACAAACATTGAATTCTCAACACATATCACAAACATTGAATTCTCAACACTTAACCATATCACAATCATTGCATTCTCAACACTTAACCATATCACAAACATTGAATCCTCAACACATATCACAATCATTGAATTCTCAACACTTAACCATATCACAAACATTGAATTCTCAACACATATCACAAACATTGAATTCTCAACACATATCACAAACATTGAATTCTCAACACATATCACAAACATTGAATTCTCAACACTTAACCATATCACAAACATTGAATCCTCAACACATATCACAAACATTGAATTCTCAACACATATCACAAACATTGAATTCTCAACACTTAACCATATCACAAAATTGGCAAGAACAAATTTAAAGCTTTTTTGGTTCAAATGTTTTCAACGCTGCATATGATTAAGAAAATGGTTGGTGGACACTGCCCATTGGTAGAGCACTGACCTCTGTACACAAGGGTTGTGGAAGTGAATCCTATCCGTGTCCACTTTGCTTCCAGACTTTGCTTTCTACATTCAGCATGGGTACATATCAGGTTATGTATCAAAAAAGCAAAATTGAGGGTGATTTATAATAGTTCTAAGAGTTGGCTTCCCTATTGATGTAAAATGACTACGATTAAACATAGAAAACGTTCATACATTTGGAATTGATGTCTGCCGTTTCTTTTTTCATCTTCTTCCAATTAGGCCATTCACAACTTCCCACAAATGGAGAAAAGTTTAACCCTTTACCAAACGCCAAATTTAGACTGTCCCAAATTGAAAGAGTTTGTAGACCACATCTCAAAATGTAATGAAATTGGAAAAATTGCTGGTTAAAAGCATTTTCTCCTTTTCCCACTATGTTTTCCAGAGTCACCTGCAACAAAGTGGTTAAATGTCGTTATTGTTTGGTAATGGGTTAAAATCCAAAAACCACATGGCGAAAGGTGTGGGAGTACCCTTAAGACATTTATGATAATAATGCATGTAAAACATCCCACAAGAGAGCTTGATGTGTCCCCTGCAAGCCCATACCTCCATACAGGAAGTTGTACTGGTCCAAACTGAAAGAAACTGCAGACGACATATAACCCATTACCAAATGGTAATCACTTTTAGCCACTTTTTTGCAGACGACTGTTGAAACATTGTGGGAAAAGGAGAAATTGATCTAAAAGGGCCATTTTTCCTTTTCCATCAATGTCTTCTGCCCTATCAGAAGATTATTTTCCCACTTCATCACATTTCGAAATGTCGTCTGCAAACTCTTTCAATTTGGGACAGTCACCAATTTGGCGTTTGGTAAAAGGGTGAAATAGCAAACAAGATCACACTTCTTTCGCTGTATTGGCTAGAAAGTCGAAAACAATTGTGACAAAAAAGGAGAAATTGCTCAATTTGAGCAATTTCTCCATTTTTTCACAATTGTTTCCATTATAACTAATTACCCCAGACAAGAGCACCAATTACATGCATACATGAAGGTGTGGGGTGGGGGTCTCCATGTAAAACATATACGCCCTTCTGTCTCATCCTAGGGGTCAAATCTGTCAAAGTTGATGGGTCAACAAAAACTGTGTAGGTCAATAATGTCAGGTTGATAACCACTGACTGCACTGGGCAGCTATTCTAGGTGAAAAGTGTACCCTTTCCCTGTTGGAAACAGTACATGATAACCCTTTACCAAACGCCAAATCGAGGGTTTGATGTAAAAATAGTGTAAGTGCTTCATGTTTGTTAAGCACTTGCTACAGTCTTGCATTGAACCCTTGAAATGTTCACCTGTCCCAAACTGAAAGAGTTTGCAGACGACTTTTCAAAATTGGATGAAATTGGAAAATAATTTTCTGATAAGGTAGAAAACATTGTGGGAAAGGGAGAAATTGCTCGTCACCAGCAATTTCTTCCTTTCCCACAATGTATTCCAGAGCCGTCTTCAGCAAAGTGGTAGAATGTTGTTATTGTTTGGTAATTGGTTAATCAAGATTGAAGCTGAAACTGTGTTGGAGCTTGAAGGCACTTTGTGATAAAAAGCCACCAGCCTTTCCCCTCTTGGCCAGAGGAGACCCATCGGCAATGAGAATTAAACATGTTGCCCAATCAGAAACGAGATTCCTGGGAATAATTGATATCAGTACTGAAGATTTTTGATTTAGAATGCATCCAGATTTAGAATGCAATAACAAATGGTAACATTTGGTAACAAATGATTATAAGGGTCTTCTTCAGGCCCTGTGAGGCCCCAGTGCCTGAATTTTAAAATTAGCACTCCCCCAGCGCCTTGATTCATTGGGCTTAAAATTTGTCCAAAGAGCTTCAAATAAGTCCTTCAGCCAGCCTTCTAGCTCCTGATATTGTTTGATACATTTGTTATCAGGGTTCAATGCAAGACTATAGCAAGTGCTTCATAAAGTATTGCATTGAACCCTCGTTATGGTTTAAAAACTGTATTTTTTATCTTTTAATTCAAAAAAATACTCCAAAACTCAACTTTTTGGATGCATATGTTAAAAATGTATCAAAAAGGGAAGGGGGTAATTCCTTTTTATGCACCCCCAACATCAAGATCCCCATGGCCTGAAAGAAATCCTGGGGATATTTCATCCTACTGTCAGGCAAAATTCTTTGCACCATTCTGAAGCTCTGCACACAAAATGAAACACTACATTGCTGCGTGACATGAAGGTTAGAGCTTTGTCATAAGGTTGGTTCCGTTTCCGAAATACCAAATTGTAAATAGCTGGAGGTTCAATAGTGCAGAATAATGTTTTGTGACTTGTCCCACTTCCATCAATAACTTCAGTTCAATTCCTGATCAAATATTTGAATAAGGAGTTAATTTCTGTAATGTACTTTGAGACCTAATGAATGACTCCATTATATGCCATGTGGGGTATGCTCGTACTGGCAGAACTACAAGAGGGCAATTGTGAGTCCGATTCACTAGACTTTTTACTTCAAACCTAAGTTGGAGAGTAAAACGCAATACTATAGTAAGTGCTTCATGTTTGTAAGCACTTACTTATAATAGTCTTGCGTTGAATCCTTCAGGTTTCAGATCCAAATACACCCTTACTCATTACCAATTTTTTTCTTACATCATTGAAATCACGTGAAAAATCTTTAGTTAATCTATGAGTTTTACATCGCGGCTACAGTGAATGATTCGAGGGTTAGAGTGCAGAATTAAAAATCACACAGTTCATCTCCGCATGGGTTCAAATCCTGATGACCACAGTCTTCAGATATTTTTGTCTTGTCATATGATATTTGTATCTAACAAGATTGTTCACTGGAAATGCTTTCAATCTGTTCCAGTCATATAGAATTTCGAGTTAATGTATATTGTTCAAACGCGATAAAAATTACAATGGGAAAGAAAAGGGAAATGTTTAAGAAAGATCATGACTTTTTATCTGTTACCCAAAACATATTTTGTCATATCAAAAAAGCTTTATTCACCCATAAAATTGTTGTCTGCCATTCTAATAACTTCTGGGTGATTGCCTTCATCTGGTATTGAAGACTCAAGTCTATTTAGGTATTGACAGTCTATACCAGGTTTAATCCATAACTTGAAAATATATAAAAGCATTGGCACACTGACAGAGTAATCTTAAAAAATGAAGAAAAATGTGGAATTCCTCTCCATAAACATCAATATCCTTTTGACAAAATAGCATCACATAATATGATAAAGTAAACTTCGATTTTAATATTTGAAAATTGTCTTCTGCTATAACTAAATTTTAACCACAATCTCTCAGTTTAGTACAAGGGAATAACTCAAGAACTATCTTCATCAAGCCTCATTGTATTGCGTCATATGTAGAATCAACATGTAACCCTTTACCAAATGCCAAATTTTCCACTGTCCCAAACTGGAGGAGTTTCCAGACGACATTTCAAAATGTGATGAAATTGGAAAGTTGTCTTCCGATAGAGTTGAAAACACTGTGGGAAAAGGAGAAATTGCTTGTCACAAGCAATTTCTCCTTTTCCAACAGTGTTTTCCAGAGTCGTCTGCGACTGAGAAATGAAATGTCGTTATTGTTTGATAATTGGTTAAAAAAACAATGTGACAATTGAAGAAGATTGCTATTGACAAGCAATTGCTCCTTTTGTCACAATGTGTTCAACTTGAAATCACAAAGAAAACATTGGATTGATAATTGTCCTCTGCCATTCCTTTCAATTTGGACCATTCACAAAATTCGAATTGCAGAATTGGGTTAACTCTTTACCACCTGCAGACGACAATTAGTTTACTTGAAGCAGATGACTTTAGAAAAGCTTTGTAAACTTGGAAAAACCTTCCTGTTCTACTGTTGTGATATGTGAATAGATTGAAAAAGCATTGTTGCAAAAGCAATTGTCACAAGCAATTTCTCCTTTTGCTACAATGCTCTTTGAAATTTTTCTTGTCCAAGACACAAAAATGTGATGATAGGTGGTAATGTGTTAAGCGACAAAATGGCTCCAAAGGTATAAACTAGTCTCTTTGACAGGTTACGGCTGATTAAAGTCAATCCTCAATCTTTTACCCCATGACTGTATGTGTTCTTTGACCCATTATTGCACAATATCTCACTAAATACTGAATCAGTCTGTTGCAAATGTGTATCTAGAAACTACTATGTCCAAAGAAGAAAATGCTCTTCACCAACTAATCATCTTTTTGTTTTGACCAAATATAATAAAAGAGATCATACCTCCGCAAAGGGTTAATGAGATCATTCATGAACTTAAAGAATATTCATGAATGACAAATTGTTATGAACAGAAAGATGTTCTTGAACTTCTTTATCAACATCAAGAACATGTTCATGAATGAATTCATGAATTTGTTCCAGATATTTATGAACCTGTTCTTTATGTTCGTGAACATCCATTTGCCGTTTGTGAATGTGCACAGAATTCATTAATAAGTTCTTGAATTCTCGCATGGGTGATTATCTCCCCAATTGCTATATATGTATCATTGTCTGCCATTGTTTTGGACCCATCACAAGTTACTATATATGGCAACGGATTAAAAAAAGGAACTCATTTTCGGACAGCCATGCAGAATAACTTAGATGTCAATGTGGCAAAAGGAAAAACTGATTGTAAAGAGCAATTTTTCCTATAGTCACAACTGTTCCTAAGTATTCATGGACCTGTACTTGGTATTCATAAACCTGTTCTTGAATTCATGAAAAAGTCTTGTGTTCATGAAAGGCCATTTAACATTCATAAAGTTCATGAATAAGTTCTTGAATCTTTCCCAGGGGCTGGTTGAATCCTTGGATAGTCCTTTGGCATGACACTTCAGAGCCCTATATCACATAACTGGTGAAATTATCCTAGGACAGGTGTTAGATTACTGAAATACTGTTGACATTGTATTAAACCCAATGAAAGAAAAGTTTCTGCCTAGATTAAGACCTAGAATTTGTAATAATTAGTTCAGTAACCAGAAACAAATACTGATACAATTATCGCAGGAAAGCTGTTTATTACTTAAATACTGTTGACATTGCATTAAAACCCCATGAAAGAAAAGTTTTTACCTAGAATTTGTAACAAAAGTTCAGTAACCAGACACAACTAATGATATAGTTATATATCCCAGGAAAGCTGTTACATAACTGAAATATTGTTGACAAGACTTTAAACCCCATGACAGAAAAGTTTTGGCCTAGATAAGGACCTAGAGTTTGTAACATTGATCCAGTAACTAGACGGGTATGGCTTAGTGCTATAATAGAACCACTAATTCCTTACTCCATAATACCTGTACACATCCTATCTACGACAAAGAATTTCAGAAACCACTGTGACAAAAGCATAACTTGCTCTCATATGGTAGAAACCATTGTTATGAATGGATGAATTGCTCATGATGAGCAATTCATCCTTTCATCCCAATGGTTTCTACCCAATACCATAAAGAAAATGAAATTTCGTCTGATTTTATTTTGTGTCGTCTGCTGTCATGAATACACCAAAATGGGAGAATGGGTTAATCCCTTAACTGTTCCAACCACAAACTGGATTAACCTATTGACCAGTTTAAACTCCTTAGCTTAACCCTTTCCCAAACAGCACACTTTTGACTGTCCAAAATTGAAAGAGTTTGCAGACAACACTTCGAAATGTAATGAAATTGGAAAATAATCTTCTGATAGGGCAGAAAACATTGTGGGAAAAGGAAAAATTGCTTGTTATGAGCAATTTCTCCTTTCCCACAGTGTTTTCTAAAGTCGTCGGCAACACAGTCGTCACATGTCTTTATTGCTTGGGAAAGGGTTTATCCATTCCCCCCTTTAGGTAACTTGTGACTGATCCATATCGAGAGCACCAGCAGACGAAAAAAAAAGCAGCACATTTCATTTATGACGGATGAAATAAATCTATAAGAGTGCCAGAGCTTTCATGCATTATATATCTTATATCTTATATGGGCTTTACATCACATCAACATTATTTCAGTTATGTAGCGATGCCCGACTCTTAATGATGGAGGAACACCCCATACTCAACTGCCCATAAGGGCTGGTCAAGGCGGGTAGAACCATCGGCATTCCGTAAGTCAGTCGGGAGACTGCCTCTCATGAAAGTCCATATCCCTCTCAGGATTTGAACCCACGCGGAGAGGGGCCATGTGATTTCAAGTTCTGTACTCTAACCACTAGGCCACGGGGGCCCCCCATGCATTATATAACAGGGTCCCATAAATTAGTTATTTAATTAGCTATAAGGGGCAACTTAAATTAAAAACTTCTTTAAAATCATGCAGTTTTCCCAAAAATACAAAGACACACCAGCCTTTCAGTTTCCCAATTCAACAATATCATTGATACAATTTCCCAGAATTAGCAGGTTTATGATGCCTCTGCCCAATTAAGGTAAGACCTGGGTAATGGAAAACTGACAATTGCTTTGGTTAAAAACTAAGTTGAAATGTAATTCACACAATATCTATCATTTGTAAAATAAATATCAACAAATTTGTTCATTATTTCATATTAATTACCTCCCTTTAATTTCCAATTTTCACATTGAAACTAAAATTACTGTACATGTATGAAGTTGGCAAATAAAAATTCCAATCCAGGAAAGATTCTAATAATACGAAACTTGACTTTAAAAGGGCATTTGTTCTGTTAAATCTTTAAATTCGTTATTCTGACCTTTCTCCATTACCTAGGTCTTACCTTAAAGGGGAAAAAAGCCCTGGTTGCCCAAAAGGAAGGAGACTGCTTGTTACAAAAAATGTCTGTCTTCTCTTGTCAATAGAGAGCATGCCCTCTAATATCAACTGCTGATGAAGGAGTCGCCAGTCTTTCACCAGACCCTTAATATCTAATTTCCATGTACTTTACTTTGTCGTCAATAACATGTCAATCAATATGTGCCCACAATTCACTTATTAACGCATGCATGGCGGTCATACAATGCTTTCATAGTGACATAATGCTCATACCATGATTCAAACCATGATTCCATAGTGTGTTATGTAGGACAAATTTCTAATCATACATTTGTTTATTTATATTGATTTTAAAATCACTTTGGTATCAAAACATCAAGCTGCCTGCTGCCCACCCCAGTGACTGGGACACACGCAGCAGATGACAAATTGATATCAGGATTAAAGGCACATACAAGGAGATGAGAACAAATAAATTACTGAAAAAATATATGGAGCTATTTTACTATGTTCATAAAAGTCATGAGAATTAATTTACTAATGCATTGAGACCCTATTAAATAGACTCCTTTTACATAAGATATTTTGTGCTTTCAGTAGAAATGCACCAGGATGAATAGAGAATAGATGCTTGGTGTTGTGAATCTGAAATGTTATCGGGCAAGGCTTAGGAATATTATAGCAAAGGCAAAACGGATAAGAATCTGAGGCCGAGCCCAATAACATTTCCCATTCAAAGACACCCACAATCTCTTTTATTTATCCTGTTACCTCCATGGATTATCATTAACAAACAAACTGAAAAAAAAAAGTAAAAAAAATAAAGGAAACAAAAGACAGAAGACAAGTAGAAAATGATGCACACATGACTTCATATGCCATGTTGTACATAATTGTGACATCACGATCTCACACATGAATGTGTGATATATGGTTAGTGCCAGATATCACAAATGTTATAAACGGCACCCTGTTATCTGTCCGTTAATTGCACTGGTGACAGGATAAACTATGAAGTAACATGTTCACAGGGGTAAACCAAGCAAAAAGATTGAATTTCCAAGTTGCATTGTTTCATATATATATATGTTTTATAGTCTGAAAACAGTAACTTAAGTCACATGAAAAATGCATGGTGTTAACTTTGAACAGTGGCATAAGTATTCTTTAACCCTTTCCCAAACAACAAATTTTTGACTGTCCCAAATTGAAAGAGTTTGAAGACGACATTTGAAAATGTGATGGAATTGAAAAATATTCTTCAGAAAGAGCAGAAAACCTTGTGGGAAAGGGAGAAATTGATTGTGACAAGCAATTTCTAATTTCTCCTTTCTCCACAATGTTTTCTAAAGTCGTCTGCAACAAAGTTGTCAAATGTCATTATTGTTTGGGAAAGGGTTAAGTCATGATATTGAACACCAAGAACAGCTGCATGAGCTCTTATATTCTATTTTCATTAAAATCTTTTCTTTATCATCTAAAAAAAAGAAAGTACCAAAAAAAAACTCCCTGTTGATATCTCTATATGAGGTGCAACTATTTTATTTTTGATATCAAGTACAAAACTGATAATTTACATTCTTACTTTTGTTATCAAGTACAAAACTGATAATTTACATACTCAACTATGTTCATGCTTTAAAGTTCTAACTTAGAAATTTGTGCTCTAAGACTAATTATTATCAATATGAAATTTACATCACATCAACATTATTTCAGTTATGTAGCAATGCGAACTTTTAATGATGGAGGGACACCCTATACTCAACTGCTCATGAGGGCTGGTCAAGATGGGAAAAACCATTGCATTCCGTGCAAGTCAGTCGGCGGACTACCTCTCATGAAAGTCCATATATCCCTAATCAGTCTTAGACTAATAAATGCTTAAAAACGAGATATGCACAATCAGTGTAATTAAACAAAAGACCTTGTGATCTTGTTTAGTGATGTGAAGTGAGCTTTTGCCCCTTTCAGCGCTTCTATGGGAAAGCCAGTTTATAAATAAATGCAGAAATTCCTTCCCGCACTCCTTGCTAGCATCACAAGGCAAGAGCGGTTAACCTTTCACAAAAAAGTCTAACTTTCGAAAGTCCCTCATTGAAAGAGTTTGCAGATGACATTTCAAAATGTGATGAAATTGATGAACAATTATCTGATAGGGCAGAAAACATTGTGGTAAAAGGAGAAACTGCATAACAGACAGTTTCTCCTTTTCCCACAATGTTTTCCAGAGTTGTCTGCAACAAACTGGTCAAATGTTGTTATTGTTTGGTAATGGATTAAAGGTTTCGAAAGACCCATGTGACAATGATATCTAAAACTAGCATCTCTTATTCTTGTTGTTAATGAATTTGCAGTTTATGAGTTTTATCAAACTTTGTATGACAATTTTGATTGTAAGTTCAACTCTTTTTTGTCATTCTATTTGTATATGCTGTGCTTTTGTGTCCGCATATGACATTGAAAGTTTCAGTAATATTGTGGACGTTCTAAAATAGTTAACAAATTACATAGAGATACATTTAATTCCCCTTTAAGAAGTAGCTGATACAGAGCATGATAATCTGTTAAAAGAGTTAACGGTTTCCAATATCTGCAATACAAATGGTTGGTCATCTATATCTTTTCTGTACAGATTTAAACAGTGTTGGGAAGCTGTAGATAGTCTAGTCTAAATATGTTGCTTTAGAAGTCTTTGTTGTCATTTTGTTGGTAAAAGACGATTTATTTCAAAAGTTAAAATCTCAACCTCTGAGAGAGTCTCTTTAAATGTTGCTTTATTTTGGACTGATTAGACTTTCAACAGTCCCATACAAGTGCTGTAACAGTTGTTCATCATTGATATGTAAATAAAGGTTATAATGATTATAATTATTGTCTGCAGTTGATAGGTTGTATCTGCTATCAGTAAAGATAAAGAAAAGTCCCCTAGGGGGAAAAATAAATAAAGTGTTAACATAAATATGCAGTCTACAACAACAACATCACAGAGAGTAGGGCATTCAACTCAACGCTTGGAATGATTTACACAATCAAATAAGTAACACATGAATGTGCAGTAGTTCTGTTTACTTGATATTCATGTCTCCATAATTATGTTTGTAACCCATTCTACAATCAATCGAGATTGTTATTCTTTGTTTACTGTTTTTGTATCCGATGAACTGAATCAACACCAACAATGCCGCAAAGAGTCAACCATTTACTTTGATACCCACAGCTGTGTGTGTCCGCTCGAGATTAGAACTCATGACGCAATTTTCTTTATACAATCTTGAATATTTCTAAGCAACAAATTTCAAACATTGGAATGGCCCCTGTAAAGCAATAACGAACATATTTGTGAACTTCATTAATGTCCATGAATGTTGAATGGCCATTCATGAAAACGGAAGTTGTTTGTGAATTTCAAGAATGAATTCACGAAATTCAAAAATGAATTCATGAAATTCAAAAATGAATTCATGAAATTCAAGAATGAATTCATGTTCTTTAAGTACTGGTAAATGAATTCATTCATAAACCTGTTCTTCATGTTCATGAATATTTTCTTGAAATTCATGAACAAGTAAAAACAGCTTTGTGTTCATGAATGGCTATATTCATTAATAAATGTTCATGAATTAGTTCCACCTTATAAAGACATTTTAAAACTTTGTTGCAGACGACACTGGGAAACTTTATGGAAAAGGAAGAAATTGCTCATGAAGAGCAATTTCTCCTTTTTCCACAATGTTTTCTACCTTATCAGAAGATTACTTTCCAATTTCATCACATTTTGAAATGTCGTCTGCAAACTCTTTCACTTTGAGACAGTCGAAAGTTTGGCGTTTGGTAAAGGGTTAACAAGTCGTCCGAGCAGGACACCCTCATGAAAATTAAAAGGGCAATGGTTGAGAGGGTCTTTGTGATTTCAAGATTTCAACTTGAGCAATTTAACCACCCTTTACCAAACGCCAAATTTTCAAATATCCCAAATTCAAACAGTTTGCAGACGACATTTCAAAATGGGATGAAATTGGAAAAAGATCTTCTGAAAGGGCAGAAAACATTGATGGAAAAGGAGAAATTTCTCGTAACGAGCAATTTCTCCTTTTCCCACAATGTTTTGCAGAGTCGTCTGCAACAAAGTGGTTAAATGTCGACATTGTTTGGTAATGGGTTAAACTTAGACGAGTAGACAAGCCATTAAGATAATCTACAATAGATTACGATCTCTATTGTAATCTTCATTGTCAACAGACCCATCAAAATTGTCTCGTTTGCAGTGCTGACTAATCCTTTCCTCTATATATCATTATCTTCCTTAGATATTTCACTTCTTAATTGACACGTTTGAAGCAGAAGATGAAAAAAAAAAAGACGTGGTAAAAGGAGGAATTGCTGGTCACAATGCTTTCCTCCCTATATTCATAAATATTGCACACAAAAAAAAGTTATTTTTCATCCTTTGAGAATGTCGTCTGCTAATGCTATGAATTTTGACAAACAAAAAATCCCAAAAGGGTTAATGCCATGGGGGCAATAAGTAAAATCCAATATCTGATGACTGGTTTCTTTCAATTCTCACAATGGAGAGCTTTGGAGAACACTCAATACTATCATGTTACCCTGAAAGGTTTCACAAATCAAAATCAAGTCAAGACATTCATAAGTACAGTTTCTAATTTTTGGACTAAGCATGGGTCAGCACCTTAGTCCATTGAAATTACATACCACTTTTTGAGGGACGGGACTTTATCCATACACAAACAGCGGTCTGACCCCAATTACTCATTAAACAACCGCCTTCACTGTGCGGACTAATACATTCTTTGAACTAGGAATGTAGTCTGGATTTACTCGCTTTGTTTTGGTCTATATTATTATAACTGTTGCCTCATGGGAAATCATCGAAAATGTCGAGATGTTCGAAAAATAGACTATCAATAAGTCTCTGTTGGAAGAAATAATAATGGTGGTAAAAGGACCAGCTGTTTTCCTTGAGATGTTGCCTGAAGTAATTTTCAAATGTATCTTCAATGATCTTGCTTTACCTTAAATGCACCTTAGTCCATCAGCGCTATCAGCGCTTTGATTAGATACCATTGCCACAAGGTAGCCTAAAGGTTTTTGGAAAAGTTTTACCGCTCAAGTCATGCGACATCAGCAAGATGCACAAGAAAGAATTCCTGGGTCTATTTATGAACAGATTTTCCAACAAAAGCACCATCTAAAGCCAATCTAGCCCAAGATAGGCTTAGTTCACTTTATTTAACAAAAACACAGGATTCCAACAACAGAGAAGCAAAGATACTGAAAATGGTATTTGGTTAAGTCACAATAATTGAACATTATCAAATCTTTAATGCTTGAATGACTTACTCCCAGAACACAAATCTTTGAATATGTCCCTTTAAGCAAAGGCAACTGTAATAAAAGAGAATGGTATAAAGTGGCTGTTATTTGCGCATTTCGGTCTGCCAGGTATCATAATTGTACTCTGATTTGCACCAATCCCACTGAATAATAGATAGATGTCTATGGATCTTGGAAATCTGCAAGCTGTTGCAAGTCTCAATAAAACTAGTGTTATCTAACCCATATCCTTAAATGGCAGGCATCGCCGGGTGGTAAAGTGCTAGACTCATAGTCCAGGGTACAGTTTAACTAAACGACTTAAGGAAATTATTCGCACGAGTCAAAACTAATAATATTGGATATCATCTTGAATGTTAGTACAATATTGGAATGTTAACCGTCATTGGAAACACCTCGGAGAGACAGATCCAATGATATGTTACTTTGCAATATTGCTTATCCCAATATTAAGATGAGAGATAATGTTGGTTTGAACTTGTGCAAAGTTTATGCGTAAACTGTTTTGTAAAACGATACCCAGGGTTCCTGGGTTCCCTAAAAATTTCAGAAATACTTTCTAGTATTTCCCGCCTCACCATTCCTTCAGATGAGACTTTCACCAGATCTTCGGATGAGACTTTCACCATTCCTTTAGACGAGACTTTCACCATTCCTTCAGAAGAGACTTTCACCATTCCTTCAGATGAGACTTTCACCAGATCTTCAGATGAGACTTTCACCAGATCTTTGGATGAGACTTTAAACCAAGGTCCCATCCAATGAGTAGCCCGAATTGGCTAATACAAAATAGATTTAAAACCACAGATATTAACCCTTACAGTGCTGGAACCGACTTCATGCTTATGCAAACAGGTTAGATCCAGGCCAGTGGCGGTTGGCCTGTAACCTTACCAGTTTGCTACTCTGGTCTTTTCCTCATCAAAATTAAGAAGGTATTTAAGATTTTGGAAAGCAGACAATTGAAAGTCTATATTTAGAAACTTATCCAGCATTCTAATGGTTAACAGAAGACATCTCTAATGGAACAGTTAAAAAGGGCTTATTCACAGATGTGAGGAAATTCAGAAGTCAAAAATTAATTTCTCTATAACTTCACAATAAGAGCTGCTGTAATGTTTATATGATATGCACTAAAGAATATTTATTGTAAGTAAGAATAGCTACTTTTAATTGTAGGTCAACCTACAATACAAAGACTGTATTGTTTCAATGACATTTTTCTTTTACAGTGAAGCCTCCTTTATCTGGACCCCGGTTATCCGGATGTTTCGCAATCCGAACAAAATTGTATGGGAACGGAATTATTGTTTAGTAATTCGATTAGCCATTTACCAAACAATAACGACATTTCAACAGTTTGTTGCAGAAGACTCTTTAAAACATAGTGGGTAAAGGAGAAATCGCTCGTAACGAGCGATTTCTCCTTGACCCACAATGTTTTCTGCCATATCAGAAGATTAATTTTGAATTTCATCACGTTTTGAACTGTCGTCTGCAAACTCTTTCAATTTGGGACGGTCTAAAATTAGGCCTTTGGTATATTTTATAAGTATACACGTGCATTTAGACCGTTTATGTCGAACTATGTATAAGACCAGGCCTTGCTTCATTAGTCCTGATTACTTGTTAATCCAGAAATTTTGTTGGGAACAAACATGTTCGGATTAACGAGAAATTACTATACTTTCGAATCACGTTTTCTGCAAACAAGAGCCTTTAATGCAATGTCAACACTTTTGTAGTTATATTTGGCTTTCTGGGCATAAATTTACTAGTACTAGGCTAGGGTTGGAAGAGTTTTGCCAATTGACACTCGCATGAAACCAGCCGTACGAGTGAGGCTCGACCTAAGACCTCAAAATCCTAAAAGCCACTTTAACCATCGGGAAAATTTCTCTTTCTTAGATTGGATGGAAACCATGGTAACAAAAAGGTGAACTTGCTCTTTTTAAACTTTCCATTTTGTCCCGGTTGTTTCTTGACTTGGCTTCCTCATGTGTGTAAGATTTCTCTACTGGGCACAATGATGCTTAACCCTTAGGATGCTGGGTAATTTTTCTAAAAATAGATTTTTGTGTCATCTGCTTTTCAAAATCTGCTTCATTTTGATGAGAAAACATACCAAGAATAGCAAACAGGTTAGATCACAGGCCAGCTGCCAATTTACTAGTTGGCTGGCCTGGATCTAAACCTGTTAGCTAGTCAAACTAATTTGAGGCGATCAGAAAATATTGAGAAAATTCTCCCATCACATCAAACTTTCGAACCATTCATTTAATGGATGGCGTCGATGCAACAAAACTTTTTGTCGCAAGGTTTGAAGACCAATATTTCCATGAAAATTATCAAGTTATTCTACTCACAGTTGAGAATTAATCATTTTTTTATCAATCCATGCACTTAACATGACATTGTATGTATTCAGTTTATCAAGTTTGTAAGAATTGTTTAATTATCACTAGGTGACGATTTTTTGGTTCCCATCAATTTTTTCTGTGCATGCACACTGGAATGGGGAAAACCTTCAGCGTTTTTGTAATTGTTTAATGGCAATTGATGCCACTATTTGGTGGTCAATTTATTTCATATAATCTTCTCTTATCAATTGACTTTGAATGACCTTTTTGTGGTTTCAATCTGAAAATCAGAATTTGAAAAGTCTGACACTATTTGGATTGTTCGAAATTTCGACGTTAGATTGTCCCATCAGAAAATAAAAAGCAATCTTCACATCAAATCATTTTGACTAACCTGTTTGCATAAGCATGAAGTCGGTTCCAGCACTATCAGCATTAGCTCTTAATTGCTGCCAATATCATGGATCAGTAATGCTCATGTCCTCCTCCTGCAAGGAGCATGCTCAACATGTCATGTTTCTTAATTTGTACAAATTTATCAGCAATGTGTGGCTGAAGGCAATGGCCTTTTAGAAATATTGCAACATTTTAAAATCATAAAGAATGATTTCGTTATGTGCAATAATAAGTATTTAGTATTCGAGTTGTTACAGCAATTTTTGTTCAATTCTGGAAAATTGGTCAGGTACATAAACAATTGGGAAAAATCACAGCATTTTTCTTCAAGATTGGGATTTTTTTTTCAGGAATAACTCAAATAAAAAAATAAGCTTTATTGGAAATTGGGAATAATAGTAAGTTATTCTGATTGGGAATTGGTCTGCTGTACAGTACCAAACATTTGAAGAAAAAATCACTGGTTGTTATAACCTTAAACATTTCCCTACATGGGTATGACTCACAGGTGTAAGTTGATACTAAGCAATTAACAGCAGACATCATAGTTAGACAATCATGATAATCATGGCTTTCTTTAAGCACCATAGTGACCATTTAGTAAAGAAATTTCAGACACAAGGCTACATAGGGGCTTAGAGCCGTCACCTGTCCAATATGCACAGTGGTTATTAGCAGACAATTATTCCAAGTTTCTTTTATTACCAGCATGTGAGTGCGTTAGTGTCAATGTCTTGTCCGTAAAACAGTCCACGGACATCGATAACAGACGGCCTGACCTTGCCATATGAAAAGATCAGCTGTTTCAATATGGGCTTTTGTTTGTTCTAAATCAGCAGAAAATGTACCCCTTTCAGACACCTTAACCCTTTACCAAACGCAAGATTTTCCGCTGTCCAAAATTAAAAAGAGTTTGCAGACAACATTTCAAAATGTGATGAAATTGGAAAGTAATCTTCTGATAGGGTAGAAAGCATTGTGGGGAAAAGAAGAAATTGCTCGTTAAGAGCAATTTCTCCTTTTCTCATAATGTTTTCCAGAGTTGTCTGCAACAAACTGGCCAAATGTCGGTATTCTTTGGTAATGGGTTAACCAGAACAACTCTTTGTGATCACAAATGTGATTTGCTTTCAAGAGAGGAGTGGAATGTGTGATTTCAGATCAAGTATGATCTTGAGATCTACTATTTGAAAGATTTCATTTCATAGGGACCTTTTCTCCTGATTTTTTGACCATTCAAAACTGCAACAAGATAAACCGCAATTAACCCTTTTGCTATTTAAAGAAATTGGCAATTAGCAGGGTATAACATTGCCAAATCATCATGATCAAAGTGACAGCACAAATTTAATACTTAAATATTGACTATCATTAATCATTGAAATGATTGTGACAAAAAGAGAATTGTCACAATCAGTTTCAAGAGCATCTCAAGACGATTGTTTGGGGGAAAAATAAAGGGTTCAACAAAACATGTGTATTGTGGTTAACCCTTTCCCAAACAACAAATTATGGACTGTCCCAAATTGAAAGAGTTTGCAGACGACATTGCAAAATGTGATGAAATTGAACAATATTCTTCAGAAAGAGCAGAAAACCTTGTGGGTAAAGGAGAAATTGCTTTTCCCACAATGTTTTCTAAAGTTGTGTCTGCAACAAAGTAGTCAAATGTCGTTATTGCTTAGGAAAGGGTTAATCCTTTTCTACCCAATGGTATTTTTTACTCAGAGTAAAAGGGTGTAACCTTTACAAGATTGCAGATCTTTAGACAAGATTTGTGTTCTAACCCCAGCAAAGAGTTAAAGAAAGTTCATGCATTTAAAGAATGATCATGAATGACAAATGGTCATTCATGAAACGAGATATGTTCATGAACATGTGTATGAGTTTCAGAATTTCAAAAACATGTATTCATGAACATGTTCTTGATGTTATGAACCTGTTCTTGATGTTCATGAACAAGCTCTGTGTTCACAAACATCCATTTGTCGTTCACGTTGTCAATGTGTTATTTCCAACTCTAAGCTTAGAGACAATGCTCCACCAGACTTCCCGATACTCTGAGAGCCCCAGTAGGACCGAACTGAACACTTTCTTCTTTGTCTAAGTCAAAATCTGTCAGTCTCTGTCAGACCTCAGGGATTTCAATCAGACAAGGGCCAAGGGCCTACGGAGTTTCATGAACTCTGCTTCATTCAAGTCTATAGAATTGCACTGCATAGTATTTAATTGCATAGTTAGTTCAAGTCAATATGCAAGTTTAGACAAGCCTCTAGAAGAACTTTTAACAGTTTATCTCAATACTCTAAAAAAGTGAAATAAAAGGTACTATAATCAAAAGAGTAACCAAGTACTCCATTAAAAGAAAAAAAAAAAAGATTTTTTCTATTTGTCTCAATAACTTAGCCAAAATTTTGGTATAAGTGGAAGTTTTCCTACACGATAATGAATTATATAGTATAGAAGTATACTTCTACATTGTTAGTATGTTTTTACATCAAGTCAACATTATTTCAGTTTTATTGCAATGCCTGACTTAATGGTGGGGGAAGAACAAAACATGTGTTTTGTGGTTAACCCTTTCCCAAACAACAAATTAAGGACTGTCCCAAATTGAGAGAGTTTGCAGACGACATTTCAAAATGTGATGAAATTGAACAATATTCTTCAGAAAGAGCAGAAAACCTTGTCAAAAAAGGAGAAATTGCTCGTAACAAGCAATTTCTCCTTTTCCCACAATGTTATCTAACGTCGTCTGCAACATCAACATTCCATAGGTCAGTTGAGAGACTACCTCGCATGAAAGTCCAAATGCTGTCACCGGGATTTGAACCCAGATGGAGAGGGGCCATGTGATTTCATGTTCTTTACTCTAGTCACTGGGCTAAGAGGCCAAGATATACTTTTACAGTACTTTACCATAATTTTTGTATAAAAGTGACTATAACTGTGCCATTTTTTTTTATTACATTTTTCTTTTTACTTTCCTACAGCTGGCTAACCCTTTCCCATACCAAACAATAACGATACTTGACCACTTTGTTGCAGATGACTTTCGAAAACAATGTGGGAAAAGGAGAAATTGCTCGTAACAAGCAGCTTTTCCTTTTCCCACAATGTTTTCTGCCCTATCAGAAGATTATTTTCCAATTTCATCACATTTTGAAATGTTGTCTCCAAACTCTTTCAATTTAAGACAGCGAAAATTTGTTGTTTGGGAAAGGGTTAAAACACCAGCATGAAGACAGGTAGCTGATTCCCTATGAATGTATATCTTTGACTGAACTAATGGGTAAGAAAGAAATGCTGAGTTTCTAAAACGAAGAAAAATGAAATTTGGCAAACTAGATAAAGTGGATAAACTGATGTTTCATCATGGCAGGTTCTTGGCCTATCAACAGAATACCTTCATTCCTTTATCCCTTTAACAAAACACCAAATTTTTCGACTGTTCAAAATTGGAAGAGCTTGCATATGACATTCCAAAATGTGGTGAAATTGGAAAATAACCTCCTGATAGGGCAGAAAACATTTTGAGAAAAGGAGAAAATATTCGTAACAATAAATTTCTCCTTTTCCCACAATACTTTCTTTCCAGAGTCATCTGCAACAAAGTGGTTGTAATTGTTTGGTAATGGGTTAAAGCAAATGTGACTGTTCCAAATTGAAAGCAACAGCAGATGATAATTACAAATGTGACTGTTCCAAATTGAAAGCAATTAACAGCAGGTGAAAATTACAAAAACATAAAAATAGCATTCTCTTTGCTGTTTTGGGTAGAAACCATTGTAACTATAGCAGGAACTGCTTGTTTTGTCAAATTGTTTCTCAAGTAGTTATTGTGCAATGTATAATTGTAATAAAACTCTGCATATGTATACAAGCTTGGAAAGGGTTAAAAAGCGCATTTATCTGAAACTGAGATTCTTTCAAAATGAAAGCTCTTGTTAGTACAGGTCTACAGCACATTCGTTTAAATGGCTTAAGGCTGCGTCAACAATCTTTAAGTTATGTCACAGCTTTTCTGGATTCACAAGTTCTCGACTAAGGCTCTATAGTGTCTTGCCAAAGGACATTCCTATGAACCTAGAGGTACAGGTGGAGTTTGAACCCTGAACAACCATTTCTACGACAGCCATCTTAATCACATGGCCACAGAGGATTCAAAGTCAAAAGGTTCTTCTAGAGTTTAAGAACTTTAAACATCAATATGGAATACATTAACAGTTGTTCTTATATGTTCAAACTTTTCAATTTATACTTCCAAACCACAGAGACAAAGGGAGAAATGAAATAATTGTTCTAAAGGAGCCATCACACTATAACCGTTTCCTCCCAGAATTGATCATAAATTGTTATTTTCTAATACTTTATCACAAACCCATAAATCTGCTTCAACCCATTACCAAACAATAATGACATTTGATCAGTTTGTTGCAGCTACCCTGGAAAACATTGTGGGAAAAGGAGAAATTGCTCTTAAGGAGCAATTTCTCCTTTTCCCACAATGTTTTCTGCCCCATCAGGATATTATTTTTCAATTTCATCACGTGAAATGTCGTCTGCAAACTCTTTCAATTTGGGATAGTGGAACATTTGGTGTTTGGTAAAGGGTTAAACACATGTATATGGCCTTGCCCCACACTCCCAAGAGTTTGCTGCTACAAATTGTTTAAACATTAAAAGGGATCCCTGAAGACAAGCGTGAAGAACATGTTATTGACCTTAATGATTCTTCTTTCATACCACCATCATAAATCTATCTGATATGATCAGCTTCTAAAATTAACCCATTCCTTCGTACAAGGCTTTTAGCAGGCTGGTTTTACTTGAAAACAAAATCAAATAATGGAAATAAACTTTCCTAGAGAACTTTTTTCATTTCTGGGTTTATTTCGCATCAACATCTCATTTGCAACACATTCCATGCATGTATTCAAGACCTTGTTCATGAATTTTGTTCACATTGGAGGTTCAAGAACAGAGGTTTATGAACATGTTCATGAACATGTTCTTGAAATTCATAAACAAGTTGAAGAAGGACATATTTCACCTTTCCCCCCCCAAATGTTTTCTGCACTATCAGAGGATTATTTTCAATTTCATAACATTTTGAAATGTCATCTGCAAACTCTTTCAATTTGGGACAGTCAACAACTTGGCGTTTGGTAGAGGGTTAACACATCAAAATCTGCCATAAAGGGCCCCTCATGGCCTTGTGGAATGGACTGGCACAGTTCTAGGATAATGGGAACTATTTTATGAGTTTCATGAGTCCAAACCTTTTTGTATCTCAATCACTCATTGCATTACAACTGTAAGTCCTTCACAAAAATGAAGGCCTTACAGTTATGGCCAATGGTTATCACCATTAACCCTTTCCCAAACAATAACAACATTTGACTACTTTGTTGCAGAAGACTTTAGAAAAGATTGTAGGAAAAGGAGAAATTGCTCGTAACGAGCACTTTTTCCTTTTCCCACAAGGTTTTCTGCTCTATCTGAAGATTTTTTTTCAATTTCTTCACATTTTGAAATGTCGTCTGCAAACTCTTTCAATTTGGGACAGTCAAAAATTTGGTGTTTGGGAAAGGGTTAAGAACGATAGCTCAGCGTAATACAAGCATATTAAGCCCTTCATAAAGGTGTATAGGGCTTACACTGATCTGGCCAATGGTGATCATCATTACCAACAATTGCTCAGTGTAATACAAGCCTAAGTCCTTTACTTAAGCGAAGCACTTGCGCTTGCGTCCCACTTAACCATCAATCTGGCTCATGACACTCATCTTTATCCCTTAGAATGCTGATGAATTTTCTAAAGAAAGATTTTTGTGCCCTCTGCTTTCCAAGACCTTAAAGTTCTGCTTAATTTTGAAAGATACCCAGACAAGCAAACAGGTTAGATCCCATGCCAGCCGTCAATTTATTTGGCGGCTTGTCAACCTGTTTGCATAAGAATGAAGTCGGTTCCAGCACTGTAAAGGTTATATTTTTATGGGTTTTTGATGACTCCAAAAACCATAGCAACACTCACTTATACCACAATCCAATCATGTGTAATAAACGCAGTTCAATGACCTGGAGTGTGGATGGTTTTTATTGAAAATTTGACCTTCAAAAACGATCTTTGCCTGGCTACCCAAACATCTTTCAAGATGATGAGATGAAATTCTGGTTAGAATCCATTTACCTCTTTTGTCAAAAGGACTTTTTTGGCAACCCGAACGTCTTGCAAGATGATTAGTTAAAATCATATGGTAAGAATCCATTTTATCCTGTCACTAGTGTCATTTTGGGACCGATAACAAGGTGCCGTATAACATTTGTGATATCCGGCACTAACCATATAATACATCCACGCGACAAATCATGACGTCATACGAACGAAATGACGTCATGTTTACATCATTCTCTACATATTTTTTCCTTCTTTCTCGTGTTTTGTTTGTATATAATTTGTTTGAAAGAATACATAAAGGTAACAGGATAAATAGAATAGATGGTTGGTGTCTTTGAATGGGAAAAGTTATCGGGCTCGGCATCGGAATATTATCCGTTTCGCCTTCGGCTCACCGGATAATATTCCTACGCCTTGCCCGATAACATTTCCGATTCACGACACCAACCATCTATTCTCTATTTGTTTGTCACAATGATTTCTCCAAATCACCACATTCTCCATCATTCTTCACTATTGTATACTTGCCATACCACTTATCATATTTTCTATTTACCAGATCAGAGTTCAAATGCATGGAAATGTCTATAAACCTGTTAAAAGAAATGGCCGTTTGACTCCACATAACAGTTATCTATTTAACACTTCCGACTTTTTTATCGAAAGTTTTAGTTTTTCTCTATTTTCGTTACATTATTTCTCTCATTTTATTATCAAATTTTCAGAACAGTTTAAATCAAATAATATAATTTTTGTCGTTGTCTGCCGGATAAAGAGGAGAGGATCTTTATAAGCATAGCTTTGTTTGAATCCTTTTCATCTGTTAATTTCAGGCAAGACCTGGGTAATGGAGAAAGGACGGAATAATAGAATTCAAGATTTAACAGAACAAATGCCGTTTAAAGGTCAAGTTTCATATTATTAGAATCTTTCCTGGATTGGAATTTTTATTTGCCAACTTCGTTCATGTAATTTGAGTTTCAATGTGAAAATTGTAAAATAAAGGGAGGTAATTAATATGAAATAAAGAACAAAATTGTTGATATTCATTTTATAGATATAAATTCAGAACCAGACAAATTTTGAAAATTAACTTGGTGAATGCTTTTGAAATGATAAATATTTTTCGAATTTCATTTCTAATTATTCTTTAACCTAGCAATTGTCAGTTTTCCATCACCCAGTTCCTACCATGTTAGTCTATACATCTATGTGTTAATATATGTAAAACGATGAATAAGATATGTTTAAACTAATATAAAAACTAACAATTCTTTTTTTTTCCTTACTCAGATTGTCACCTGGGTATTCTATCAATTAAGGATGGTAAAAATAAAAACTGGGCCATTTGGAAATAGGTTTGACATCATTGAATTATTCATTGGTCACATTTCATACTTTGCTATGGGCCAATAAAACATACCTAGGTGAAAATGTCAATAAATTCCTTTGTAGGTAAAAAAAAAAGTGACATGACCCTAGCACACTAAACTAACTGTACTTGGAATGAAAATACACACTTAACTTAAAGTCACATCAAAGGAGAGGAATACAAATAAATTAAGTCACAAGCAATTTTTCCTTTTCCCACAAGGTTTTCTGCTCTATCTAAAGAATATTTTTCAATATCATCACATTTTGAAATGTCTTCTGCAAACGCTTTCAATTTTGAAAGGTTGAAAATTGGTTGTTTGGGAAAGGGTTGAACATACTGAGATTTCAATCTCTTTAAAATAAAATATAATATGGATGAAATGACAACATAGATCTTTACATTTACATAAAACGAGATTGTTGATTTGCCTCTTAAACCCAACCACATCTGTTTGGTACATAACTGCATAACCCTTTCCCAAACAACAAATTTTCGACTGTCCCAAAGGGCAGAAAACCTTGTGGGAAAAGGAGAAATTGCTCTTAGCGAACAATTTCTCATATTCCAACAATGCTTTCCAGAGTCGTCTGCAACAAAGTGGTTAAATGCCATCATTGTTTGGTAATGGGTTAAACTGTTGAAAACCTTTTTCATGATGAAACCAGACTACAAACTCAGGCGGGGGAGTCACATGACCTATGTTTATTATCTTATGTCGTAACCAAACAAGATGACCCCACCACAGATAATTCTTTGCTTTTTTCATCAACTTTTGCCAATCATAGCTACAAAGTGTACCCTGTATGAGTTGACCATCAACTTTCCGATTCTGGTGGTATATGATAAACCATGCTATACAACAGCATTATTTTGTACATCCTGCAGACAAATCACAGTTGACGGGCACGATTGTCCAAAGCAGTCAGTCTTTGACTGCGATTTCTCTACAGATAGGGTACATAATGTGGCTAGTGAACATCTTAACCAAGACTGCTTTCTTACAATTGTTCAGCCAAGAAAAGCAAGTAATGCATGTCCCATGACAAAAGACACTACCACAAAACCAGAGGTGTCAGTTGGGCACCAACTTGGGACCCAATAGGTCTAAGTACAGTCAAACTTGTGTTTAGAGGCCAGCCTATGGAACTGAGTAAATCAGCTGTTTAAGACAGATTGGCTGCTTAACACAAATTGATGTGCACCATAAATCCAACAATGGGACTTTCTGAAGTGGTTGTCTAAGGCAGGGTGGCTGCTTAAAAGGATGGTTGCTTAACACATATTAATGTACACTATAAATCCAACAATGGGACTTTCTGAAGTGGTTGTCTAAGGCAGGGTGGCTACTTAAAAGGATGGTTGCTTAACACAAGTACGCCACTTCACTATCTTAAAGATCCTGGACGTCATACACTGAATATATATAGGTAAAAAGTAGAATTTGTGTATGGTATTCAGCTGTGCTTCTATCAAATATTCATTAAAAAAAATCGCCGAAATCGCGGTATAAATGAAAATATTGACAGAAAAAACCCGACCTCGACTTTTGTATGTTACTACAGCTATATGGTAATTAGTTAGGTCATGTGGGCTGTCAAGTGCCTGTCACGTGACGATGTACACCTAACTTAGAAGATAGAAGCATCAGCGTTCATTTTTGTTTTCAGCGTGTAGTCTTAGTATCACATGAGCGTCACATGAACGGTTGTTCATAGCTTGACACTTTATTTAGATTGTCGGATTTCCCTCTGATTTTTATAAATGAAAAATGTCAAAATTCATCTTATATGATATTGGTTTCTCTGCTGAAATGTTATATTAATCTTTATTCCTTTATTTTCACAAGTTTAAAAAAAAAAATCCTATGACGCACGGAAACTTTAACTACTAGCTCAAGCAGGACGCCTTTGACCAAGACTGTTTTATCACTACTGTTCAGCAGTGTAAGATAAATAAATAATGTTCCATTATCTAACTTCATCAACCCATTACCAAACAATAACAACATTTGACCAGTTTATGGAAAAAGACTCAGTAAAACATAGTGGGAAAAGGAGAAATTGCTCCTAATGAGCAATTTCTTCTTTTCCCACAATGTTTTCTGCCCTATCAGAAGATTATTTTTCAATTTCATTACAATCTGAATTGTCATCTGCAAACTCTTTCAACTCGGGACAGTCGAAAATTTGGCGTTTGGTGAAGGGTTAAACATAGGAGCTAATTTCATTCTCAAACTGACCAAAGGTTAAGATAGGTGGAACAATTTAAGTGCAGGCACACTAAATTCAAATTGTTTAGCCACAAAAGGCAAATAAATGCATGTCCCATGATTTAACTTTATTAAAACTTACGACTCTGTGTAACATGTTGGACTCCCTACAGACAGTGCCACCAAAGGTCAAGATCAAGGGGGAAAAATTTAACCCTTTCCCAAACAACAAATTTTTGACTGTCCCAAATTGAAAGAGTTTGCAGACGGCATTTCAAAATGTGATGAAATTGGAAAAATAATCTTATGATAGGCCAGAAAACATTGTGGGAAAAGGAGAAATTGCTCGTCACGAGCAATTTCTCCTTTTCCCTCAATGTTTTCTAAAGTCGTCTGCAACAAATTGGTCAAATGTCATTATTGTTTGGGAAAGGGTTAAGTGCAGGCGTACTAAATTCCATTGTCCATGATATGGAACAATGTCTCAGAGAGATAGTGATAATAATACACTCAGCACAATCATTAACTACTTGTTCCTTTGACAACCAAGCTGAGTAACCCATGGGCATCTTTCAACTCATTCTAATCCCTTTACTTCATGCATCTGCAGTTTGAACCATCTGCTGGAGATTATTTAACACACTACCACCTAATGCCACATTCTCTCGTCTTGCAGCAAAAGCCACCTTGCAGCAGACCACTTTCAAAAAGCATTGTTGCAAAAGAAGAAATTGCTCTTTACAAGCAATTTCTTCTTTTGCCACAATGCTTTTATCAATCTTTTCACATATCAGAATAGCAGAACTGAGCTGAATGGTTTTTTACATATTTACAAAGCTTTTCGAAAGTCGTCTGCTTCAAGTAAAAAAGTACCGTCTGCAGGTTACTGCTATGGCGATAGGGCAAATTGCTCATTCTTTCAGAATGGCCATTGATTTTTTATTTTTCATGCAAATTATAACAAGTGTTTAACCCTTTCGGTGCCAAATCAAGCAGAAAGTCATTCTCAGTGCCAAACAAATTCGGGCATTTCCAGGAAATGAACAGTGACCAGTTTCAAAATATCATAGTTTACTCATTATTAAAAATAATTACTTCAAATTTTCACAGTAAATTGGTAATAAATTTTTCTTTCTGAGGAACCATCATTTTTTAAACAAATTTATTGATATAATGTTGTCTTAAACAACCAGTTGTGACCAAATATGAAAAAAATGCAACATAACACCACTAGATGTCGCAAATTGCACTATTAACGGCAGTCGCATGAATGCGTCTTCCGCTCAGAAAAAGTTTAATAACATAGGTCATCATGCTTTGTTTCTAGACATTCCCTCTCTCAGGAAAATATTTCACCTTTATTCAATCTATTAAAAGCTCAGTTATTCTGCAATGAAGAAATGTTTTCTAACGAACAATGTCTGCAACGTAGCATAGTTAGAAAAATCCACTTTGGATTTTATGTCCCCTGTGGGGATTCGATCCCGGTTCTCCCGGGCGACAGTCCAAGACATAACCACTGAGCTAAAGAGTTGGCTCAGTAACGCAGAGGTTACATCTTGTCCTTAATTGATTGTTGCTATGCTGTAGAGAGTGAGGCGGCTACATAACACAATCCCTCTTATAGAAGTCATCATTTATGATGACATATAAGCCATTTCGGCTTGTAAGTCCATTTCGGACGAATTAATGGCTCAATGGCCAATCCCGGACGAGCCCCCATCTTACGAACAATGTCAGCATAGCTAGAAAGGTCCACTTTGGATTTTATGTCCCCTGTGGGGATTCAATCCCGGTTCTCCCGGGTGACAGTCCAAGACATAACCACTGAGCTAAAGAGTCAGCTCATGATAACACAGAGGTTACATCTTGTCCTTAATTGATTGTTGCTATGCTGTAGAGAGTGAGGCGGCTACGTAACAGTTTTAAAGTACTTGATAGGAAGGGCATGTTGAATAAATGAACCTATTAATGACTATGATTGGGACAGAAGCAGATCAAGAATTTCCAGGAATACAACACTTCCAGTTACATAACTCTTTAGTGGTCTAGATAACACATGTCTCTTTCACATTTCCTAAACCTTCTTTATATTATTATGTAGAAAAGTCTATGACATAGTTTTAATAAGTGCCCATACTATAGTACAACAACATGTAAAAGAGAAAGCTTTTGAAAAATACCTCTAAAGTAAGGACATCTGCTCTTTACCTTTTGAAAAGCCATGTTGGACCATCGGCATTCTGTCAGTCAAAAGAGAGCTTACTACCTCTCATTACAATCCAAATGCCATCAAAGGGTTTTGAACCAAGGCAGAGAGGGCTATTTGATTTCCAACTCTATACTCGTAAACATATGGTAATGGAACTCTGTACCAAATAAAAGAGAAAATTTGTGATTTCAAACTCTATACTCTTAACCATCTGGCCATGGAGGCCTCTTCCAAACAAAAGCGAAAATTTGTGATTCAAATTCTATACTCTTAACCATTGAGCCATGGTGGCCACTACCAAATAAAAGAGAAAATTTGTGATTTCAAACTCTATACCCTTAACCATTGAGCCATGGTGGCCTCTACCAAATAAAAGAGAAAATTTGTTATTTCAAACTCTATGATCTTAACCATTTGGCTATGGAGGCCTCTTCAAAATAAAAGAGGCACAAGCCATTTTTAATAAAATATTAATGTTACCAATCAGCTTATATAAGAATCATAAAATGTGACCACTTTGGAAGCAGCATCAGAAAATTGATAATCATAAAGTATAGAACTAATTATTTGTCTGGGGAAATTGTTATAAAACAAGTTTAAACCGCTTACCCAATCAAACAACCTCATTTTATGGCATCTGCTACATAAAAATCTTGAAAACCATTGTGACAAAAGGATAAATTACTCATGGATTTAACCAAATGCCATTAAATCTTTGCATCTTTTTCTTCTTATTTCTTTTAAGTCTGCTAATATTGCTTTCAATTTGGCCCAGTCACAAAATTCCATATAGAGGAATAGGCTAAGAAATAAGATAGCTTTTAACCATAGTGACAAACTTTTTATTGCCCTTGATATAGAGAAAATAGACAAGAATAGATGTCATTATATAAACTGGGCGTTATGTGTCTGGTATGAAAGAAATTATTGTCATCCTTTTCCAACATTAATTTCTTCTGGTGAATATTAGGTTTTGTCATGATATATGACAAATGATATGAGTTTGTTGAAAACTATATGAAACCCTTACAATGTTGACTGGTCCTGCGTTGCTCAGTGGTGAAGGTGGGTCAATCAGAACTCCGGCGTCCTGAGTTCGAGGCCCACCAACTCAGCTGGTTTCTTGGGAGTGACCTTTGGCAAGGCACTCAGAGCCCTAGCCTAGTTATAATGTATCCAGGAAAGCTGTTATAAAACTAAAAAAAGTTGGTACGGCACTGACGAAGAGGACCCAAATGGGACTTGCGTCAGAGACTTATACACTAACTATAACTATAACTAAAGCAAACATGAAACAATCTTGAGCCTGAGTTATTGCTTTTGTAGAATTAAAGAGACTTCCTGCAGTCCTACGACACCAAGAGGTAAATGCAACCTTGTCTCCTTCAGCGGTATTAGTGTTATGCAATTTCTGAATACCTGCGGGAACATATTCTTTTTCACAGATCAGAAGGTGTCTACCCATCAATATTGTATATTAATAACTGCATGGTCTAGATAACAGACATTTCTACCCTTCGACTGACGGGATCCCTTAATCCATTACCAACCAACAACAACATTTGACCAGTTTGTTGCAGACGAGCAATTACTCCTTTTCCCACAATGTTTTCAGGCCTATCAGAAGATTATTTTCCAATTTCATCCCATTTTGAAATGTCGTCTGCAAACTCTTTCAATTTGGGATAGTCGAAAATTTCGCGTTTGGAACAAGGTTAATCAACACTGCTTGAAATACCGAGGGCTTTAAAGGTGCTTGTTCACAGATATGAGAAAATTTGGAAATTTTGAAAATTAATATCTTCAGAACTGCACATCAGCTGTAATGGTATATGAAACGCACTGAAGAAAAATCATTGGAAGAAAAATTAGATTGTTCTTAATTCTTTAAAGTGTATAATAAATTCTTTAAAGTGTATTATAAATTCTTTAAAGTGTATAATAAATTCTTTAAAACGTATGATAAATTCTTTAAAGTGTATAATAAATTCTTTAAATCGTATGATAAATTCTTTAAAGTGTATCATAAATTCTTTAAAGTGTATAATAAATTCTTTAAAGTGTATTATAAATTCTTTAAAGTGTATAATAAATTCTTTAAAGCGTATGATAAATTCTTTAAAGTGTATAATAAATTCTTTAAAGTGTATGATAAATTCTTTAAAGTGTATAATAAATTCTTTAAAGTGTATAATAAATTCTTTAAAGTGTATAATAAAGTGACTTAACATGTTTTTTAATCAAAAAAGTGTTGAAATCTCTTTTGATATTTAGATAACCCTTTCCCAAACAATAAAGACATTTGACCACTTTGTTGCAAACAACTTTAGAAAACATTGTGGGAAAAGGAGAAAGTGCTCGTAACAATTTTCACATATGACAGAATAGGTTAAACAATTCCATACACCTGCTCCAACTTTAACCCCCACCCGTTCAGCCAGCTATTGCCCTCAAGTAGGTCAGTGCTTAAAATACATTTACTTTTTTAGCGATTATTGGGAAAAATTAGCCTGTGGCTGCCAGGCACTGCCATGGTGGTGTTACATGATGGGGAATACCAGCATATTGAGGTCAGTCCTACAGAATTGATTGGTCCATGAACCCTTTCTGTGATTCAAACATTATAAAGCTGAGGGGTACAAATAATAGAGAAAAATTTGCCTGAGGCAGCCAGTTATATGATGGGGAGTATCATAAACGCAAAAATATTTCAAATCTTTTTTTTTCAAGTTTATTCCAAAGGGAACATCAGTTATACGCTTCTTTGCTAAGGTGTTTCATGGTAGGAAATACAAGCATATTGTGGCAAAAGGAGAAATTGTTTGGGACAAGCAATTTTTCCTTTTGCCACAATGCTTTTTGAAAGTTTTCTTCTGCAAGACACAAAAATGTGGCGTTAGTTGGTAATGTGTTAAGAATGGCAGTCATAAAAGCTTCACAGAGTACCATAAATCGGCAGCTTCCATCCATTTTTCTGTTAATTGATACTGATGCTAAATTTGGATATGGCAGACTAGGTCGCCCACTTCATGGCTTATGATTGCATAAACCTCTGGGGTCTTTAGATAACTTAGAACATTGGAGACTTACGTATACAGTATTTCAAAATGCTTAAAGCAAATCCTTTATTAATGGTACAATCATAATTCAACAGACCTTTGACATCTCCCCAGTGTGACAATTCAAATGAGTACCAATAATTTAGGGTTTGAATAATAAATGTGGCACTTTCTGAGAAAAATGGCCTGTGGGTACCTGGGCAAAACTGGGTTATTATCATTTCTAGACAGCATAATGTCCATGGAATGAAGTCCACTTCAAATTTTTGTCCAATCATGATTTTTGCATAGCAACACCATGACAACAAGATAAACACATTTTCTTACATTTCTTATTTAGAGAAAAAGAATTCTTAAAATCTATACATTACATTTCATATGGTATCCCGAAAGTGAAGTAATGGACAAGGCAAAGTGTAATGAGTGGACTTGCTCAATTATGATGTACAGTGAAGCCTTGTTTATCTGGACCCGAATATCTGGATGTCTAGCAATCCGAACGAAATTGTAAGGGAACGGAATATTGTGCAGTTATTTGCTTAATCAATTAACCATACAATAACAACATTTGACCAGTTTTTGCAGACGAATCTCAAAAACTTTGTGGATAAAGGAGAAATTGCTCATGACGAGCAATTTATGACAGAAAAAACATTGTGGGTCAAGGAGAAATTGCTCGTCATGAGCAATTTCTCCTTGACCCACAATGTTTTTTCTGTCATATCAGAAGATAAATTTCGAATTTTACTTGAGGAAAACATTCGTGAAACGGAATTTGAGGGAATATTTGATGATCTTCATACAGACTGTTTATGTCTAAATATGTTTAAGACCAGGCCCTGCTTCATTAGTCCGGACTTATTGGTTAATCAGGAAATTTTGTTGGGAACGGACATGTTTGGATTAACGAGATATTACTGTATTCATATTTAAATTAATTTTCATTTATTCCTAATTGGGCTGAACCATTGACATTCTGTAAGCCAGTAGAAAGAAAACCTCTAATGAACCAATAAGGAGTGTATTTTGACTGCTAGATGATGATGCCACATCAATAAGGAGTGTATTTTGACTGCTAGATGATGATGCCACATCAATAAGGAGTGTATTTTGACTGCTAGATGATGATGCCACATCAATAAGGAGTGTATTTTGACTGCTAGATGATGATGCCACATTATTCAAGCAATATCCTCTGTCCTCTATTTGTCATTTTACACGATATCGTGAATTAACAATGAATCAATGCTGAAATCTTTTTAAGTAATTCTTACATAATGCGGCAAATATGCTGAATAATTTCTGTCAAGAATTTTGTACATTTTCAGCATTCTGAAATTCATCTGGAGCTAAGATTCATATCATTGCCAGACTGCTTGTTCAGACTATTAGGTCTGACTCATGTATGAAATACTGTTCAACTTGTGTTAAGCAACCATCCTTTTAAGCAGCCAACCTGCCTTAGACAACCACATCAGAAAGTCCCATTGTTCGATTTATAGTGTGCATCAATTTGTGTTAAGCAGCCAACTTGTCTTAAACAGCCAATTTTCTCAGTCCCATAGGCTGGACTCTAAACACAAGTTTGACTGTACTTATCAGTGGAGGATAGAGTGTCTGCTTCAGGACATGAGTAGCTGGATCTGCCTTGAAATCTTCAATCAATCCACATTTGAAGCATGAACTGGTTCTATAGTTTAAACTCATTTATTTTACATTGGTTGTGAAAGAAGTTCTAACAACTTAGATAAATCACTCTCGATTCTGCTTCCTAGATACATAAGCATGAGGGCTTAGTGCAATACTATAGTAAGTGCTTCATGTTTATGAAGCACTTACTATAGTATTGCACTGACCCCTCGAGCAGTTCTCACACAGATTTTTGGGTTAGTACCAGCAGTTTTCACCTCCCCTAACCGGCATTCGAACCTGGGACCCATGGTACAAAAGGCTTACCTCTACCACTGCTGCACTGTCACACCCCATATCCTGGTTATATGTCCATGAAACAGAATCAAGAGTGATAAATCTATTTTGTTAGAACTTGCTTCACAATCAATGTAAAATAAATATGTTCAAACAAAAAACTTGAAAAAAATGTACCTTTGTGTGAATCTGGGACCATCCAGACTTACTATGTGCCGTTTGTTGAGGGTTGTTTGATTTATGACCATTTTAAGGGGTGCTCATAAAATAGGCATTTTGATGACAAATGAACTAGTTTGCAGTGGAAATAACCCTGTCCATATCAGAGACTTGGATTATCTAAATCATAATGCCTGTTCCAGACCATGAGTAAATGCGGTTTGTCCAACAAATGGGACATAATTTCCTCCTATAATTGAAGGCCTTTTCTTAGCCTGATCACTTCCAATATAGAACTTTATTACTCGGCCCCAAATTGCCAGACACCAAAGACGACAATTATGAAGTATAGCAAATATTATTCTGTATGTAATATTAGGTATTAAAAAAAAGGTACTAATTTCTTATCATATTATTATGTCATATTGCTTTCTTGACACGCCTTCTTAAGATGTTAAAACTAGTTTTTCAAAGAAACCATTTAAATAGCTATAGGTCAATAGCACTCTCGTGTGATATTTATGCTTTATATCTATTGTTGAGCAAACACACTTTAATTATATTCTAATTGTATCTTATATATCCTGGGCCAGAGGCCCTAATGTCGAATAAAAATGCTTGGGCAATCTTCTTTCCAACATTAGTAGATTTCACATGATATGACATATCAATTAATGCTCATGTGAAAGAGCATTCATAAACTATGAAAGAGTTTAATCCGGCAATGTAAAAGAAGCATAAGAAGAATGGCCATGGCACATCGAGGGTTCAATGTACAGACTGTGGAAATGTGACTGAAATACAGTCTCACTTCCGAGTAATCGAACATATTAGTAAGTCCAATCCAAGCAAGGATACTTTTCATGTGAACAACCCTGATCAGTGTTGAAAGACGAAAGAAAAGATGTACAAATTGCACCAATAGACATTTGAAAATGATGCATCTTTATTTTTGTTTGTTTAGTTTGAAACAAGTTCTTACAACTTAAAATCACTCTCGATTCTGTCTCCTGGATACTTAACCAGTACTTGCGTAAATATGAATTAATGTAAGGTAGCAAGGCATATCTTGCTTCTTGAGAGATTCAAACCCACAATCATTGTGCCCACAAACCAATGCTCTACCCTTGGACCACTGTCCTCCTTTTGGATGAAGATGCAATTTGGAAACCATTTTGCTTCATGCTCAATTTGATATGGTAAATGGTTAAATATGTTATTGAATATGAAATGAATTCACATTAAATTTGTACTGACTCTTCATTGAAAATCCTCATGAAAAAGAGTACAAACGGATACCATTTTAACCCATATAGTGCCGGAATCGACTTCATGCTAATTAAAACAGGTTGGATCTAGGCCAGCCACCAAGCAAATTGGAACTGGCCTGTGATCCAACCCATTACTAGTCTGAATATCTTTCCTCATCAAAATAAAGCAATTATCTAAAGTTTTGGATAGCAAGCGGCACAAAAATCTATCTTTAGAAAATCACCCAGCATTCTCTTGGTTAATCTTGGTCCCAGTGTTGTGCATTAAGTTGTGAAGCTGCTATGTCAAATTGAAGTTCTGTGGAGAAAGGGAACCCTAGACATGAACTAAGCTCACCTAAAAGTGCATGTCAAAGATATTGAACCTACCCTATTGTGCTGCTTCCCTTTGTCTAGTTACCCCGAGAAATGTCAATAAATTGTCAATACAAAAACATGCATGGAATGCATGTCAGCTACCACAAACAAATTCATGTACACGACACAAGCACTCAGGGCATTGGCACCCTCAAAACAAAAGTCTATATTGAGTAATAACATATTTGCCCATGTAGGTCGAGACAAAATGTTTGTGCTTTGAAACATTGTTTCCCTCCAACAGATCATCCTGGAAGCCATTTGGAACACCTCGGCCATTTCTTAAAATAACCTTGGAGGTAATGGGAAGCCATTATGAGAGTAGGCCAGCAATGAAGGATTTGTCTGTTTGCAATCATATCTTCTCGGAAATCCCCGGCATAAGCCGGGAATTGCCGAAAAGATGCGAGTGACAAAATATGAAACAAAAATGTGTTGATATGATAATCTTTAATGAAAAGAGTAAAAAAACAACAACATTCAATTGTGATATATAACCAATTTGTGTGTATATAAATATATGTTTAGTGCCTGTGTGCATTTTGCTATCATGTGCTTTATCTGCTTGAAATAGCGTGAATTACCCCAGGATTTCTGGTGTATTTATGAACCTCCTACAAGGTATATCTACCGAATTGTGACGGGGAATTGTGACGGGGATTGCCGAGTTGATACGATTGCCTGGAAGCATGAAGAAACATAGTGAGGCAATATACAACTGAAGATAGGTATCCTTTCTACATACAGGCCATTCTCCTTTGCAGTGATCTCCCTTTCATTTTGGTTAGGAGCTCTCTGCTATCACAGAACAAATCCTTCCAGATTTGGAAGGATTATGTTTTTATCATTATAAATTTTGAATCGAAATCTGAATACAGCATTTTTTTCAATTTCCGAAGTTTGACTCTTTGGGCCCAATTAATACAAAAAAGTAATGGCAAAATATATTTATATGTTAAAAACTGGCAGAAGTTGCTTAAATTGTACTCAAACCAGTTCGCAACCTGATTTTTTTTTCTTGTTGGATCGCATCAAGGTCTGCAACAGCCAATCGAGGGAAAGTTTATTCGATATAATGAAGCAATAAAGAACATAGGGTCATGCTCTCAAAGTAATGGACATCAACAGTGTATTTTCGTCATAAAAAAGATTGTCTCAAGGTGGAATCTTTAATACACTTTTTGAAAACAGATTACATAGTCATGACTGACAATACTGACAAAATTGTCAAAGTATGCATGAATTAGACTCATCATTCATTTCCAAAGCATGGCATGTAGAATTCGATCATAAGGAAACCATTTCTTTGGCGTCTGCGCTATATTGTTTGGGTCACATGACTGTATCTGTCATCACATGATTTTCCTGATGACAGTCGGGTACTGTATTGTAGTGTAACAATGGGAAGTATTCCTGCGCGGAGTTAGCATACAGGCGAGGTGATCACATGAACAATGTTTACGAAATAAAGCAGATTGCAAATGGCGGCTCCCATGACTAAGCAGGTATTAATGCATTTTTTTCAGGAGATTACATTTGTTTTCCACTGTCTAATATACGTCATGCTCTGACGTTTAATTTTCTCTAACAGTCCCTACATTTTGTTATAATTTTGGCCATGCCTTTGGCTACAAGACCCTGTAGAGAAATTCGAATCGAGGGATGCGAATGACCTAAAAACATCACCTGACAACTCCGATTTCTCTACTGAGTATTAGACGTAACAACGTTATAAACCATAGGTTTTCATATACCACCAAACTGGAATGCTGATGGTCAACTCATGCAGGGCACACAATGTTGCTATTATTGGCAAAAGTAGGTGATAAAAGCAAATATACCTGTAACGCGGCCATCATGGTTTGACATTTTTCGTAAACATTGGTCATGTGATCACCCCGCCTGCATATGACCCCAAAAATCAATGAAAGTAAACTACTGCGGGTCAAATTTACCCAAGTTATCTGCTCATTCTTATTTCAATCATAACGGTTTTTCAGGGTGTCAACATTGTCTCATTTATATTATGGGGTTATGTTACTTATGAAAATGACCTTTCCTTTTTTCGGATCTGCATGTTTTATCCTATTAAATATAGAACAATTCTCCAATAAAAATTCATTTATGTGATATTTAACAAATTTTCGACTGTCCCAAATTGAAAGAGTTTGCAGACGACGTTTCAAAATGTGATGAAATTGAAAAATAATCTTCTGATAGGTCAGAAAACATCGCAGGAAAAGGAGAGATTACTCATTAAAAGCAATTTCTCATTTTCCCACAATGTTTTCCAAAGCCGTCTGCAACAAAGTGGTTAAATGTTGTTATTATTTGGGAAAGGGTTAAGTGCTTTACCTCAAGGTATAAATCAGAAAATTTGGACCATGAATAGAAAAATAATAGCTAAATAAGTTTCTGCCCGTATACATTATATATGGTAAAGTACAACGGAGGGTTTGCTCATGTTAGCAATTCGAGGGTTCAATGCAAGACTATAGTAAGTGCTTCACAAACATGAAGCACTTACTTAAGTCTTGCATTGAACCCCCGAATTCTTGTTTGTAACAGTCGTTTCTGACCATTCAACAAAAATATTCGTTTCTTCAAATTACCGGTATTGAATAAAATTTGTTGTCAGTTCTTTGCACTCAATATGAACCCATCAGAAAATTGATTTTCAGGTTTAGTCTGAGAATAGGCGGAACATTTGATAAATGGTTTCCAGAGATATGATTTATGTCAAGGCACTTGGCAACCCATATCCGTTTCTAGCGTTCCTGGTATGTCATTTCATGACAGACCTAAAACGAGGACCATTAAATTGAAATGATTAACAATGTTTATCTGGGTCTTCAACTTTAGATACCTACTGGAAAGAACAGTTGGAAAACTAAAGAACATGTTTGGTACAGTTTTTCAATTAAATGACAGCTTTCCTGGGCTTCATCAGTACTAGGCTGGGGTTATGAAGTGTCTTGCTAAAGGACACTTCTCACAAAACTAGCAGCTTGTTTGAATGGCGTTTAATGCCATGTCAACAATTTTTCAGTGATGCAACAGCTTTCCTGGATGCACCAGTACCAAGCTAGAGCTCTGAAGTGAACTTGCCCAAGGTCATTTGCATTAAATCAGTGGAGTTGATGGGGCTTGAACCCAGGACCCCTGAGTTGTTAGTCTCCAAACTTAACTACTGGGCCAACCAGGACCCTTCTTAACCAGCAGCACTAGCAGAGCATGAACCCACAACCAATGAGGAACAAGTCCACCATCTAAACCACTGGGCCATGCCTGACCCCATTTGGTACATGCGGTTTCCTTAGGTGTCAACAAATTCGTTTTTTGACAGCCTTGACAATTTCCTTGAGTAATAACTCAAGGAAGAAGACCCATAATCCACCATATGGAAAGATTTTCTTTTGTGGATTACGTTGTTTGTTCTCAGTATACATGGGTTGGGGCCAGAACTATTAGGTGTAAAGCAAATAGTTCCGGCCCCATTCGATGTATGTATACCAAGAGCAAGCTAAGAAATCCCACAAAGGAAAGACACAAAACCATGGATTATGGGTATTCTACCTTAAGGAACCACTAGGACAAACGAAAAATTGGTTGGTCATCCTTTGCCCTTAACTCTATTCCACCTACAGAATCTTGTTTTACTTGAAGCAGACGACTTTAGAAAAGCTTTGTAAACATGTGAAAAACGTTTCAGTTCTGCTGTTGTGATTAACGTGAATATATTGAAAAAGCATTGTGGCAAAAGGAGAAATTGCATTGCTTGTCACAAGCAATTTCTCCTTTCGCCAAAATGCTTTTTGAAAGTCATCTGCTGCATGACACAAAAATGTGGCGTTTTCTCTCCTACTACTATAGAAATGTCCTCTACCATTTCTTTCAATTTCGACTAGTCTCAAACGCTCTCCAAAAGGGTATAGCGTTTGGCAGCACATACGCTAACATGAGAATGAATAATGTACTGAATTAACTTGTCCCCAGTAACCCAAAAGCCATATTCCCTTATCAAATTACCTAATTGAATTATTTGAAGCAGAAGTAGATCAGTTTTATCTACGCAGTCTTCACTCTGTGGTACATAAAGTCTTTCCTTGGAAGAGTATGTAAATGAATGATGTATTAACCCATAACCAAACACCAAATTTTCGGCTGTCACAGATTGAAAGAGTTTGCAGGTGACAATTTAAAATGTGACAAAATTGGAAAATTATCTTCTGAGAGGCAGAAAAAATTGTGGGAAAAGGAGAATTAGCTCTTTAAGAGTAATTCCTCCTTTCCCCACATCGTTTTCCAGAGTCGCCTTCAACAAAATAGTTAAATGTCTTTTTTGTTTGGAAATGGGATAAGGGGGAAATTGTTTTATATCATATCTTGGTTTATGTTTCATATCAAAGGTTCAATGCAAGAGTCTGAGTTTTGCATTCAACCCTCAATATCCCTTAAATAAGTAGAACTATACATAATAGTATACAGGATCAACATGCTCAACAGACTACTTGTGTTTGATATCATTCTTAAAGTATAGATTTATTGCCAATCAAGAGTGGGAAAAGAATCTTTTTCCACTCTTGATTGGGAACAAATCTATGTACCGAGGGTCCCGGGTTATAATTCCCGTCAGGCGGGGTGAAAACTTCGGGGACTAACCCACAAATCGGCGCGATAACTGGTTTAGTATCCAGGAAGCAGTCATCGAGATTGGCTTTGAACAAGCTTTAATTAGCTTCCTTCACAATCGATGCAAAACATATACGGTGAATAATAATAATAATCATTCCATGTGATGAACTGGAAATCAAATTCTGTTTGTAAATCTCTGTACATTTACAAATACAATACAGCGTATTATTAAAGTCCGAACAGGGGTGTAGCCAGTCTCAATGTCAATGTTACATACTGAGGGGAGGGTAAATATTTTTAAAGTAGAAGTGAAAGTGGTGAGATTTGGCATATAATTGGCCATGTTTATTTTTTCACTTTTGAAATTGATGTTACGCACATGTGTATGTGCATATCGCTGGCTATGCCCCTGCCCAAAAATCAAAGTGTAAAAAGAACCTGGACGAATGGATATGGGTGCTGAAATTAGGTATGGGGTTGTGGGGGTTGGTTGTTTGGATATGGGTGTGGGGGCAAGGGGAAGTACTCACAAGCAGCATTTTTTCATCCATTTGTTGAAGCTGTTTTCCAGATATTCCCTGCTCCCTGAAGAGTTCCGCATATCGGTATAGATTTAGGGAAGCCATCAGGTCAATCACGTTCTGTACTGTCCACTGGTCAAGTGGCTGAAAATAGGAAGGTCATGAAACATATAAGTCATTGGTTAAGCAGCTGAAATGAAATGAATGCAAAACTTATAGGTCGATGATCAGTTCAATTATGTTTCGATTGTCGTTTGATCATATGGCTGTAAATAGAAAAATCATGAAACATATAAGTCATTGGTTAAGCAGCTAAAATGAAATGAATGCAAAATCTATAGGTCTCTGATTAGGTCTATTATGTTCTGTATTGTCCTTTGATCTGTGGTTGTAAATAGAAAGATCATGAAACATATAAGTCATTGGTTAAGCAGCTAAAATGAAATGAATGCAAAACTTATAGGTCTCTGATTAGGTCTATTATGTTCTGTATTGTTCTTTGATCATGTGGTTGTAAATAGAACGATCATGAAACATGTAAGTCATTTGTTAAGCAGCTAAAATGAATGCAAAACTCATAGGCCATCAGGTCAATCACATTTTGTACTGTCCAATGGTCAAGCTGCTGAAAATAGAAAGATCATGAAACTTATAGGTTCCTGCGTGGCTCAGTGGTTAAGGTTGTGGACTCAGATCTCGGGGGTCCCGGGTTGGAGCCCAATCGAGACCTCTGAAGTTGTGAGAGTGACCTTTGGCAAGTCACTCCAGAGCCCTAGCCTAGTGCTGGTGAATCCACAAAAGCCGTTACAAAACTGAAAATTATTGGTACATCACTGACGAAGAGGACCCATATGGGACCTGTGTCAGTAGCTTACTATAACTATATAAGTTTTTGTACAACAACAGTCTTTGTCAACTGATGCTTTTGAATAAGGCTAATCTAATCTAGTTGAGGTTAAAAATGATTTTTTTTGTCTAATTTTCTTATGAATACTTTATTTTCATAATAATTTTGTTGTGTTTTGAACTTAAGTTGAAGTTAAGTTTTTATGTTATTGTATACATGTGAGCACAGAATGAACTTTTGCTTTTCCTTTCAAATAAGTAATTTGTAATATCTATGTACAATTCTAAATTTTTTCAAATAAGATATCTCAAGAGGATTCTTACTATACTTTATGATAAGATTCCTCAAAATAGGATATTTCGCTCTATTAAAATCTTTTACCTACAATTATTTGCTTATTTCAAATGATACAAAACTATTACAATATCTCCTTTTCATGAACCTCATATTGTATATCATATGAATGGCGCTGTATGTTTCTCTGAATAAAAGGATTGTTGTATGACATTAATCTTTTTTTTTAAATTTGAACATCTACTTTGCTTACTCTTTTAAACCTTTACCAAACACCATATTTTCGACGGTCTGACATTGAAAGAATTTGCAGACGACATTTCAAAAAGTGATGAAATTGAAAAAAATCTTCTGATAGGGATGAAAACATAGTGGGAAAAGGAGAAATTGCTGGTTAAAAGCGACATCTCCTCAACAAACTGGTCAAATGACTAATTGTTTGGTAATGAGTTTTTTTGCACAGCATATTTTGCACAGCTAAGGACTTTCAGATTATCATCCCTTAGAATGCTGGGCAACTTTCTAAAAAAAGAAATGTTTGTGTCGTCTGCTTTCCAAAACCATAAACGTCCGCTTAATTTCAATGGGGAAAGTTACTCAGATCAGCTTACAGGCTAGATCACTGGCCAGTTGCCAATTTACTTGGCAGCTGGCCTGTGATCCAACCTGTTTGCATAAGCATGTAGTAGGTTCAAGCAATATAAGGGTTATCCCTTTACCAAATGCAAAATTTTCGACTGTCCCAAATTGAAAGAGTTTGCAGACGACACTTCAAAATGTGAAGTTGTAAAATAATCTTCTGATAGGGCAGGAAACATTGTGGGAAAAGGAGAAATTGCTTGTTAAGAACAATTTCTCCTTTCCCCACAGTGTTTTCCAGAGTTGTCTGCAACAAACTGGTCAAATGACGTTATTGTTTGGTAACGGGTTATACAGTCCTGCCCAGGAAGCTATTTTCCCAAATCACTTCCTGCGTAAAACAGCTATTCAAGTAGTTGTTTCCTCATTTCTGAGGGCAATATGACCGCACAGTCAAGTTCACTTAAATTAGCTGGGGATGGAGAAAAATGAAAAAAAGAAAAAAAAAAATTCTGAATGAACTATTACCATAACAGACTGTAATAAAACTTTTTTTTTTTCTTTTTTATAGACCCTTTTATTTCCATTACAAGCATTCTCCAGCAAAAGATTTGCTGTTATTTCTTTTTTCAACCCTTTACCAAATGCCAAATTTTCATAGTGTCCCAAATTGGATGAGTCTGCAGACTCAAAATGTGATAAAATTGAAACATAATCTTCTGTAATAATCTTCTGATAGAAAACATTGTGGGAAAGGAGAAATTGCTCTTTCAGAGCAATTTTTCCTCTCCCACATTGTTTTCCAGAGTCCCATGCAACAAATTGGTCAGATGTTGTTATTGTTAGGGGCCAATTTTTTAAAGAATTATTAAATGGAACATAACATTATCAACTGAAAAATTTGTTACTTAAAGTGGAATCGATCTTTGTACATGTGTCATTCAATCAAATTAAATCATTCTAACAAAGAATCTTTGATTATTGTCTTCTCAATTGAAGTTTCTGTTTGTCATAGGATTATTTTTTGAAATTTCCGAAAATAAAGGAATATTATAGATTAATTTAACATTTCAGCAGAGAAACCAAAAGCATATAAGATGAATTTTAACATTTTTCATTTTATAAGAATCCGAAGGAAATCCAACATAATCTAAATATAGCGTCAAGCTATGAACAAGCGGTCATGTGATGCTCATGTGATACTAAGACTACACGCTGAAAACAAAAATGGACGTTGTCGCTATTATCTACATTGTCACATGACAGGCACTTGACAGCCCAACTGATGTAACTATTTACTATATAGCTGTAGTAAGATACAAAAAGTCGAGGCCGTGAGGGGTTTCCGTCAATATCTTCATTTATACCGCGAAATCGGTGATTTTATCTTATGGATGTTTGTAAGAAGCTGAATACCATATGCAAATTCTACTTTTCACCTATCTATATTTAGTGTATGACGTCTAGGATATTTAAATAGCCTTTAAAAATATATCAGAAAATGAGAGAAAAAACATTTCAAAGCAATATGTCCTGATCTAACAATTAGTTTTCTCTTTATGAGAAAATAAATTCAAACTTCAATTCAAACTGTGCAAACTTTTCCTTTTTTTAAAATTTAGAATGACAAATTCTTATTTTTCATAATTGGTTAGATAGACAAAATACTAGTTACGACTATGCCGATATTTCGGTGCAAGACAGTAGCAAGTTCTGCACATGCATCAAGGGCTTAACCCTTTACCAAACGCCAAAGTTTCCACTGTCCCAAATTGAAAGAGTTTGCATATAACATTTCATAATCTGATGAAATCGAAAAATAATCTCCTGATAGAGAAGAAAACATATTTGAAAAAGGAGAAATTGCTCGATAAGAACAATTTCTTCTTTTCATACAAATATTTTTTTCAGACTTGTCTGCATCAAACTGGTCAAATGATGTTATAGTTTGGCAATTGGTTAATCTACTGCAGCCCTGCACTGAGACCAATATTGCAGCAAAGAGATTGTCCTAAACAAGACTTGGATTTCTTTTTAAATCTATATGGGTTTTACATTGTATCAACATTATTTCAGTTATGCTGCCATGCTAAACCCTTAATGATGGAGGTAGACCCCATACTTAACTACCTCTAAGGGCTGGTCAAGCAGCTTAGAACCGCATTCCATATTGTCAGTCGGGAGACTATCTCTCATGAAATGCAAATGCTAACACCAGGATTTGAACCAGAAGAGAGAGGGGCCATGTGATTTGAAGTTCTCTAACCACTAGGCCATGGAAGCCCCCTCAAACTTGGAAATCTTTTGAACTTAGAACACATATTAATTAATAGGATTTTTATCCCCTAATGCTGGGTGAATAACCTCATAATTGTGAAGCAAAAGATTAACTTTATGAAATTAGCTAATTACAGCAGCAATAAAACCAACTTTATGGGATAATTACATAGTTTAAGCCTTTACCAAACACCAAATTTTTGTCAGTCCCAAATTGAAAGAGTTTGCAGACGACATTTCAAAAAGTGATGAAATTGTAAAAATAATAATCTGATAGGGCAGAAAACATTGTGGGAAAATGAGCACACGAATCTCATACGCGCAGAATGAGATTGTCCACACTAGTGACAAAATCATACCAATTCTCATGCCCTCTCGAACACTTTTTACATCCCCTACATGGTACCCGTTACGAGCAATTTCTCCATAAACCACAATGTTTTCCAGAGTCTTCTGCAACAAAGTGGTTAAATGTCGTTATAGCCCGTTAAAAATGGAATGTTCAAATAAGACAAATTTAGTCTTCTGTCACAGCGGTTTCTACCCATAAACAAATGGAAAATGTTATTTGCAATACTCTCGTTTTTCAGGTTGGATCAATCACTCATCTCAAATGATTGACATATCAAGTAAATAAATAAGAAGGAAATATTAGCAGCAGGCCAATGATTCAAACAGTAAGAAAATAACATCAATGGTCCATGGAAAAAAATATATGTAAACGATTCAATTCCTCAATCTGCCAAAGTCAATTGGCAGCTGACCTGTGATCTTACCTGTTTTTATTATCTGAGTATGTTCCCTCAACAAAATTAAATAAATAGATATTTAGTGTTTTGGAAAGCAGACGACAAAAAAATCTATTTTTAGAAAATGACCCAGAACTGTAAGGGTTAAGACAGATCTAGGTGTTACTGTGACAATTTATGAAGAAGTACCATAAATGTCAAGCTGACCTTTAATTCATCCTTTCCCAAACAACGAATTTTCCACTGTCCCAAATTGAAAGAGTTTGCAGACGACATCTCAAAATGTGGTGAAATTGGAAAATGATCTTCTGATGGGGCAGAAAACATTGTGGGAAAAGGAAAAATTGCTCGTTATGAGCAATTTCTCCTTTTCCCACAAAGTTTTTCAGAGTCATCTGTGACAAAGTGGTCAAATGGGAAAGGGTTAATTAAAACACTGCAAGCTTTTTGTAATCAAGTTCTACCATTTCTGGCCTGACTATCATTACCCTAGTTAACAATCAAAACCCTTACAAGGACACCATGCTAAAACATGGTACCAACTTTGAAAACTGTTCAACCCTTTCCCAAACAATAAAGGCATTTGACCACTTTGTTGCAGAGGACTTTAGAAAACATTATGGGAAAAGGAGAAATTGCTCGTAACAAGCAATTTTTCCACAAAGTTTTCTGCCCTATCAGAAGATAATTGTCCAATTTCATCACATTTTGAAATGTCGTCTGCAAACTCTTTCAATTTGGGACAGTCGAAAATTTGTTGTTTGGGAAAGGGTTAATTCGCATCAAAAGCAAAGGTCATTAAAAAAGCATTTTGATGATGTAGATTAAAGGAAATTGAATTTTGAATAAGCACCTCTTTTTCTACCAAATATCACAGAAAGAATATAATGCTTTCTGAATTTTCTTTTCTAACTTCTGCTTTCTCTTTCAATTTACAAAAGTCACCAGATTCCGATGTGGGGAAATGGGTAGTGCTAAACAAAAACACTGTCATGTGTGACACATATGTCACCAGACTTGTGATGATTTCATAACCTCACTATTGATCAGACTTGCATGTAACATACTTCATGTGACCTTCAGATTTTTCTAAGCGGACTATATTCCCAACAACTTGTGATTTAAAACTTTACCAAGCGTCAAATTTTCAACTGTCCCAAATTGAAAGAGTTTGCAGATGACGTTTCAAAATGTGATGATACTGAAAAATAATCTTCTGATAGGGCAGAAAGCATTGTGGGAAAAGGAGAAATTGCTCATTAAGAGCAATTTCTCCTTGTCCCACAATGTTTTCCAGATTCGTCTGCAACAAACTGATCAAATGTTGTTGTTGTTTGGTAATGGGTTAAAGGTGCTTGTTCATAGAAGAGAAAATTTTGAAAGTCAAAATAAAATATCAATGAAACAATACAATTCAGTATTGTTGTTTGATATACAATTGAAAGTAGCTATTGAAAGCATTCTGGAGTAAAATTTTGGGCACCACAAGTTGTGAATATGGCACTTTGAAACACTCCTACTAAAAGCACACTATTGGCATGATAATGTGGTATTTCTGGTATGTTTTGGAAACTTGTTTAAAATTTCATAACTTATTTTACTCAGTTTTGCAGTTTTATGGGTGACAGCCTGGCTTAACCCTAATAGTGCTGGAACCGACTTGGTGCTTATGCAAACAGCTTAGATCCAGGCCAGTTGCCAATTTAATTGGTGGCTGGCCTCTAATCTAACCTGTTTGAAACTCAAGGTATCTTTCCTTGACAAAATTAGGCAGATCTCTAAGGTTTTGGAAAGCAGATAACACATAAATCCATTTTTAGAAAACATGAAATAATGTTGACATGATAGGAAACCAAATATTTATAGAGAAGATTGTGGCAAGTGAGGTACATTGTATTATCTAGTAAGTGGTTTCTTATAAATGAAAGCATCATTCAGTTTGATATGTCACAATTGCCTGTACTCAGAGGTCTAGATACGATGTCGTAATGTCTTGTGGCTGCTATCTGGTTGCAACCGACGTTACGATTCCACGCTCATCACTTGTTGGAGCAAAATCAATTTTAACAACCACATGATAGATAACCTTTTTATGATAACCCTAGCATAGTATTGTCTAAAATATCAAATCAAACAGCTTCATAGAAGCTAAAATTTCTTAATTAAGTTGTATTTCTTAATTGTTGGTGAAAGTTCGTGAGAAACAAACCGTTAGTGGCCATTTTGATTATTTCCCAACTTCTCGCACTTTCTGCTTTAAAAATATGGTAATTACCCACTGAACATGAAGGGTTCATCCAATGAAAACACATGTTTTTCCCCGCCTTTTTTACAACCTTACTACAAATTCCAAAGATGGAATACCCCTACATGTTTAGCTCCGCCCAATTTGACCCAATTTGGTTGTCAATTGTTGCAGGATAATCCTGGATATCCAAATGAAAACCGGAAGTGATGGATTTGAGAAATGAAATGTACATAGATTACGAAAAATGCTTCTATTCTCTTAAAATAATGGAAAAATATTAACTTTTGGACTCTGTATGAGGTATGAGATATTATGCATATGTTTAATCAGGTGAAGTTTTGTTGCATTTAGTTGCCCCATTTTTGAATTATCGTAGCGGTTGTGATACACAACCGGCCTGCTCCAAAGAGCTAAGAGGGCGGATTTACTACCGTGTCCCAAACAGGACACGGTAGGAACATTACTTCTATCAGAGGTCCTGATCAATGATGGTCGCATAGAAATCGGCATACATCATGACACTAACTCAGTGATACCTTTTTAAATTTTGGGAATAGGTCCAGTACCGAACAAATTGGGAAAAATCATGCCATTTTCTTTTTATAATTGGGAATCTTTTCAGGAATAACTAAGTTCAAACATATTTTTTGGGGGCAAATTGGGAAAAATAGTGAATTAATTTGATTTGGAATGGATTAGTTTAACAGTATCCAAAAATATAACGAAAAATATCACTGATATTTATAAGATGAAATGCTTTGTGTGAGTACTTATGAAATCAGTTGTGATGAGACCAAGCTAATAAGTATCCGCAATGTAATTATTTAAAAGGCAAAAATAGACAGAATTAAGAAAGGGGTGAAATGGGCATTCATCTCTGAAAGTACACCTTTATTAATGTAAAACATATCAAGGGATCAGTGCAATACTATAGTAAGTGCTTCATGTTTATGAAGCACTTACTATAGTCTTGCACTGAAACCTCGTGTTAAGAATCTTAATACCAAAAGTCACATGCATGCATGTACATGTCGACATTTTGACGTTTGCTAATCATACAATCTTAAAAACATTTTGGGCGAGACCAACAAATACATGCTTGATTAGTAGCAATTAAATGCTTCAATGCCCTTAATAGGAGTTGGCATTATTGCCACAAGACAAAGCTTACTTCAATCTTAATAGGGGTTAACCCTTAGAATGCTGGGAAATTTGTCTAAAAATAGATTTAAGTGTCGTCTGCTTTCCAAAACCTTAAATATATGCTTAATTTTGTTGAGGAAAGATAACAAAAGTAGCAAAAAAACAGTTTGGATCACCGGTGGCTGGACTGGATCTAACAAGTTTGCATCAGCATGAAGTTGGTTCAAGCACTTTAAGTGTTAAAACAAACCAATTATGATTGAAATCCCCTGGATCTAACCTGTTTACAAAAGCATGAAGGCGGTTCCAGTTCCATAAGGGTTAAATAGTCCTCAAAAACAAAATCTCAAATTGTAAGTTCAGCCAATCTTGTTTTATCTGTTTGCTTGAATGGTGTTTATCACCATATAACCAATTTTTTAGGTATGTAATGGCATCCTGGTTCCACCAGTACTAGGCTAGGCCTCTGAAGTGACATACAATATGTCAAACTCACAAAGCCACGGTATTGATAGGACTCAAACTCTGAACCCCCATATGTTCTTAGACTGCCACCTTAACCACTGGGCCATGCAGGACCCCCAATCTTGTTTTAAGCGCCCACTCTTAAAAAGTGCCTTAAAGGTTATTTAGAGGTTTTTTCTTTCTTTTTTTTTTTTTTTTTAATTTATGGTGTTTGTCATAATGATATGTTTATATGTAAGCAACAACTTATAAGTTACACTAATAAACTTTTGAACTTGAACTTGTTATTTAGACCGAGGTTATGTTGATACAGGCTGCAACAGATCCTAATTGAAACCATAAACAAGACTGCAAAAATATATGGCTATTGGGGATGAAATTTTTCATATTTGACATGGGTATGAGTAACTTCTTTTACCGAAATTATTCAGGATTTCATTGCATAGACAATGCAAAGTGTTTCACATTTGCATCTGCTGTTATTTTCAATTTCATCCAATCATTTGATTCCATACAATTTGACTTGAGTTAAAACAATCAGACAGAGCTTCCTCTAATACTGGGTACTTCTCTTTTTTCAATGGAATCTAATACCATGTCAATAGTATTTCAGTTATATTACGGCTTTCCTGGATTTCACCAGTACTTAGTAGGGCCCTGCAGAGTGTTTCCCAAGGACACTCCCATGAAATCACAGTGCCGCTTGTGAAGATGGAACCCGGTACCCTCAAGTCACAAGTCCTTCACCTTAACCACTGGGCCATGCAGTACCCTAACACTTCTTTGAATAATTGTACTTAGCTTAACTACACTTTCTTTTTCATTAGAAAAACTAATGTCTACTGATGTGAACCTCAATCGATTACTTGGTCCCCTATGGGGAAAATGAGTTACCTTAACCCATTACCAAACAGTAACGACATTAGACCAGTTTGTTGGAGATGACTCTTGAAGACATAATGGGAAAAGGAGAAATTGCTCTTAATAAGCAATTTCTCCTTTTCTTACAATGGTTTTTGGCCCTATCATATCATAAGATTGTTTTTCAATTTCATCACATTTTTGAAATGTTGTCTGCAAACTCTTTCAATTTGGGACAGTCAAAATTTTGGCTTTTGGCAAAGGGTTAAACTTGGCCTAAACTGGACTATCTACAGCGATAGTCTAGATAAACCCTTCTTAATTGAAAAACTAACCCCACTAAAAACACACAACATAAGCATATCATTTTCCCGATATTAACGCTGCAAGGGGCTCAAACAAAGCCTTCCTTTGATCAGATAGATTGTCAGACGGCAATTCTATTGTGCTCTTGTATCCGTGTCAGGCCGAGGTTCTATGCACTGAATAACCTACAGTCAAAATCAACTTAAATCTGATGAAGTATACATGTTTTTCTCCCGTTTATTTTTAATTGCTCTATTTGTTCATATGGTGATTGTAAAACAACAATTAAAAGAATAGAACAAACGTTGACCTAGAAAAAATGTGTATGTAATCCATTCCAATATTATGGAAATTGAAGACTTTGCCCAAATCAAAAGCAACACTAGATGACAAAAATAATGAAAAGTTATCTTAAACATTGTCATTATATGAGATGACACGACTGCCATAAATTGAAAGAAGCAGCAGATGGCAAAAACATGAAAAATTTGTAAAATGCCTGAACTCATTTCCATATCAGAGTAAAATGTGGGATATCCAAATTGAAGGCAATAAGACAATGATCTTTTTATAAACCTGGAATAAAATAAAAAGAAAATAATAAAATGTTTTTTTTTAGCCCAAGCCCTCATGGGATTTGGAGACTATCTTTTTTTTAGCCCAAGCCCTCATGGGATTTTGAGACTATCTTGTCAAAGGACTAAGTCATCATGTATTCATTCTACCAAACATCTCAAATTAAAAGCTATTTACATGATCATATAATTTGGACCAACAGCTAATTGGAAACCAATTAGGCAGCCATCTTTTTAACATAACAGGACACCGATCTAGATAAGTATCACCAAAACTATGCACAGTCTGTCTTTAAATATATAGGTCCCTTAAAATACAGGGATCCCCAAGTTCTAAGACTGCTCCCTTCACCACTGAACCACACAGGAACCCTCTACATAACTACAAGAATCAAGGGTTTCAAACATAATTGGCAATGATAATGGTTCCCAGTAAAACAAATAATAAGCAAAGGATTCCAGCAAAACTAACACAAAGCAATGGTAATAAGTATAACTTATATTAAGTTATGGTAACCAGTAAAACTAACAAGAAGCAATGGTACCAAGTATTACAAACACAAATAAATGGTACCTAGTGTAACAAATTATAAGCAATGGTATTCACTGCAACTTCCATCAACCAGTGGTACAAAGTAAAACTAACAACAAGCAATGTTGCCTAATTAAATTAACTCAAAGCATTAGTACCTAGTAAAACAAACAAGAAGCAATGGTACCAAGTAAAAATAACAAGATACAATGGTACCCTGTAAAGCTAACAAGATAAAATGGTACCCAGTAAAACATAAAAGATGAAATAGAACCAAGTAAAACTTACAAGATGAAATGGCACCCATTGAAACTTACAAGATAAAATGGAACCAACTCTAACAAGAGTTAATGTTGCCCAGTTAATCTTATCAACAGCATAACAACCTAGTATTATATAAAAGAGTGGATAGTAATAAAAACAATTCACATGAAGGTTCCAAATAAATCTTATAAGCAGAGATGACACCTAGAATAACAAGCAAGTGGCAACAGCACAAAGTATAACAAACAAGAAGCAATGATACCCTGCAAAACTCACAAGAAGCCATGGTACCCAATCAAACATACAAGAAGCCGAGGTATCTAGTAAAACTTTCAAGAAGCAATGGTTCCCAGTAAAACTTCCAAGAAGCCATGGTACCAAGCAACAAATACAAGAAGTCATGGCACCCTGCAAAACTTTCAAGAAGCCATGGCACCCAATCAAACGTACAAGAAGCCATGGCACCCAATCAAACTTACAAGAAGCCATGGTACCAAGTAAAACTAACAAGAAGACATGGCACCCATTATAACTTACAAGAAAACATGGCACCCTGCAAAACTTACAAGAACCAATGGTACCCAGCAAAACTTTCAAGAAGCAATGAAACCCCGTAAAACTTTCAAGAAGCCATGGTACCCAGTAAAACTTAGAAGAAGCCATGGCACCCATTACAACTTACAAGAAGCCATGGCACCCATTATAACTTACAAGAAGCCATGGCACCCTGCAAAACTTACAAGAACCAATGGTACCCAGTAAAACTTTGAAGAAGCCATGGCACCCATTACAACTTACAAGAAGCCATGGCACCAAGCAAAACTGACAAAAACCAATGGTACCCAGCAAAACTTACAAGAAGCAATGATACCCAGTAAAACTTACAAGAAGCCATGGCACCCAATCAAATAAATAAACAAGAAGCCATGGTACCCAATCAAACTTACAAGAAGCCATGGTACCCTGTAAAACTTACAAGAAGCCATGGTACCCAGTAAAACTTACAAGAAGCAATGATACCCTGTAAAACTTACAAGAAGCCATGGTACCCTGTAAAACTTATAAGCAGCAATTTTACCCAGTAAAACTTACAAGAAGCCATGGCACCCAGCAAAACTTACAACAAGCAATAAAACCCAGCAAAACTTAGAAGAACCAATGGTACCCAGCAAAACTTACAAGAAGCCATGGTAACATGTAAACTTTACAAGAAGCCATGGAACCCTGTAAAACTTACAAGAAGCAATGGTACCCTGTAAAACTTACAAGAAGCAATGGTACCCTGTAAAACTTAAAAGAAGCAATTGTACCCTGTAAAACTTACAAGAAGCCATGGTACCCAGTAAAACTTAAAAGAAGCCATTGTACCCTGTAAAACTTAAAAGAAGCCATGACCAAGTAAAACTTACAAGAAGCAATGACCCAGTAAAACTTACAAGAAGCCATGGTATCCAGTAAAACTTACAAGAAGCCATGGTATCCAGTAAAACTTACAAGAAGCCATGATAATCAGTAAAACTTACAAGAAGCCATGGTATCCAGTAAAACTTACAAGAAGCCATGATACCCAGTAAAAATTACAAGAAACCATGGTACCAATAAAAACTAACAAGAAGCCATGGTACCCAGTAAAACTTACAAGAAGCCATGGTACCCAGCAACACTTACAAAAAGTCATGGTACCCAGTAACTTACAAGAAGTCATGGTACCCAGTAAAACTTACAAGAAGCCATGGTATCCAGTAAAACTTACAAGAAGCCATGATACCCAGTAAAAATTACAAGAAACCATGGTACCAATAAAAACTAACAAGAAGCCATGGTACCCAGTAAAACTTACAAGAAGCCATGGTACCCAGCAACACTTACAAGAAGTCATGGTACCCAGTAAAACTTACAAGAAGTCATGGTACACAGTAAAACTAACAAGATGAAATGGCATCAAGTAAAACTAACAAGATGAAATGGTACCTAATAAAATTTACAAGAAGCCATGACCAAGTAAAGTAAACAATAAGCCATAGTACTCAGTAAAACATACAAGAAGCAATGATACCAAGTAAAACTTACAAGAAGCAATGGTTCCCAGTAAAACATACAAGAAGCCATGGCATCCAGTAAAATTTACAAGAAGCCATGACCAAGTAAAGTAAACAATAAGCCATGGTACTCAGTAAAACATACAAGAAGCAATGATACCAAGTAAAACTTACAAGAAGCAATGGTACCTAGTAATGCTAACAAGAGGCCATGGTACCCAGTAAAACTTACAAGAAGCCATGATACCCAGTAAAACTTAAAAGAAGCAATGGTAACCAGTAAAACTAACAAGAAGCAATGATACCCAGTAAAACTTACAAGAAGCCATGACCCAGTAAAACTTACAATACATCATGGTACCCATGTAAACTAACAAGAAGCAATGATACCCAGTAAAACTTATAAGCAGCAATTGTACCCAGTAAAACTTATAAGAAGCCATGGCACCCTGTTAAACTAACAATAAGCCATGGTACCCAGTAAAACTTACAAGAAGCCATGGTACCCTGTAAATTTTACAAGAAGCCATGGTACCAAGTAAAACTTACATGCAGCAATACAACAAAGTATAACAAATAAGAAGCAATTGTATTTAAAGGGTCTTACACGAAGTTTCTTCTTGAGTACATTTTATGTTAGAAGATCACATGAAATTATCAAAACTACTGCTAACTTGTTCTGTAAAATAATCACTTGAAAATTACCAGTGAATTAAATGTCTGTTGAGTATAAGCAAACTGTCATTACAGGTTTTCACACTTTTTCAAATACAATTGTGATATTCATCAAAACAAATCTGAGTCTTAGTAACAAATACTGACTTCAAAACTATATATTTGTTTACGCCGTTTTAAGCACTAATGAGCAAATAGAGTTCAAGATTAGGATCTTAATTAGATCTGTAAGCATTTGGCACTTTGGCATGTTTGACATTGATGACTATATGTTTCAATATCAGTTCTATCTATGAAAACTGATTGGCTTGAAGCAACCATTGTTGGTATCAAAACTCATTAGCGCCTGCATCTCATCTCATAAGCCAGCAAATCAAAATTATCATGTTTTAAAAAGCAGAAAATTCCTGTTTAAAGAATGAATGAAGTAAGGAAACTTCTATAATAGTTGTTTGTGAATAGAAACAAAAGAGACCGTCTCAAGGGTTCAGTGCAATACTATAGTAAGTGCTTCACATATGTGGAGTACTTACTATAGTCTTGCATTTAACCAACCCTCCATCTAAAGGTGTCAAAAACACATTTGAAATCTTATTTTAATAAACATGTCCTGTAACTGCCTAATTTGTTTTCTGCAGCTGTCCATATAATAGTTATATAGTACATATCAGTAATTAACATGTCTGATAAGGCTTTGGACAAACTGGGAAATATGAACAATTGATTTTGCCACCTCCGTCCATAAGATGTAAGATGTACTTCAAACATGAAGCACTTACTATAGTTTTCCAATGAACCCTCATGCTGTATATTAATGTCCTTATGTGTTGTTTAATTGGAAGAAATCCCTGAATTAAAAAAATTTCTTATCCAAATATTTCTGTACATTAATTGCAAGAGCACCCTTTAACATTAACTTTCAATTTCCTGTCTTTGTCAAAAGTTGATAACAAGCTCTTTATGACGCAGTTGGAAATTTGTTATTAGGTAATAAAGGCTAGAGCTGAATTTCAATGTTTTGGAAGGTTAAGGACAGCATATCAAAGAACAATCAAGAGAACTCTTCAAGTTATACAGATGTTCAATGGAACATTTTTGTATGAAACTTGTTTAATAATCTGTGACGGGTATTAGGTTGGTAAATAAGGTCAGTCTTAATTAGGGAACATATTGATTAACACAGTTAATTAGTACACCATAGATTGATCTATTACCTCATACAGAGTTGTGTGACAGTTCAATATTGAAATCAGCAAAGAAAAAAATACTTGTACATACAAAATCAAAGTTTTTCCTCAAGCCCTTGATTTATCTTAATTTTGGGTACTTTAATAAATTACCTTTAGGGGTCATATCAAAAGTATTGGGGGTTAATACATAAGTAGGGAGTCAAGAATAACCCTGACAAAATATGACCAATAATTCTTTTTCTTTTATGACATTGAGTAGATACTATTGTGGTGTTTCTTGAAGAGCAGTTAATAATCTTTGTCACAGTGGTTTCTTGTTTAGGTGTATTGAATCAGAATAATACAACATTAGGTAATGTTAGTGATTCAAGAAGCATTCTTTTTGTTTAAACTTTATGAACTGTATACAGAGTAGACTTTTTTAAATAGAACACTTATATCCATATCAACTTTTTTTTTAAACCAACTCCTTAACTCGTATGAATGCGGCATGAATGTTTTTATTTTGTTTTATTGGGTTTTCACCCATTTTCCATTCCCTAGCTCAATCACATAAAACTTTTATTCACAGTAAAATCTGTATATATTGTTCATATGGCACATTATGCACATATAGTTATTTATTTATATATATGGATTTTACATCACATCAACATTATTTCTGTTGTGTTGCAATGCAAGACTCTTAAAGATGGAGGAAGACCCCACAGTCAGCTACCCCTATGGGCTGGTCAAGGCAGGTAAAACCATCGGCTCTCCGTAAGGTAGTCGGGAGACTACCTCTCATGAAATCTAAACGCCTTCACTGGAATTTGAACCAAGGCAGAGAGAGGTCATGTATAGGTCTTATTGCTTCTGATTAATTTAATTTAGCTTCCCTTTTGACCCATTTGGGCAAGTGCGATTCATTTATCTATGTAGTCTCCTCTATTCACATGTCATTCATTATTAAGAAATAATTCATCTAATTAATACTTACAACTTTTTGATCATATGTCGTTTGCTCCCCAGATTTATCCCTGCTACATGTACTTTTGGCAACTTCTAAACAGCAGTTATGGCAGCACTGACCGCATGCTGAAAAGAAAATATTACCTCTCTATAGTCATGAGAAATTGCATGCTGTTTTAAGGCTCTTAATTCATGCACTAGTTAAATGCAAGACTTACTAAGTCAGCCTATAATTAAATTGGAAGGTCTTATATCATACATTATTATATACTAAGACTTGCGAGAAACATTCACATCGAGGGTTTAATGCAAGACTAAACCAAGTGTTTCACAAACGTAAAACACTATGTCAAGTCTTGAACTAAACCATCTAAATAACTTCAGCCTGTTGATGGTTTTAAGTGGAAAAGTCACTTAATCCTATGTCAAGGGTTCAATGCAATACTATAGTAAGTGTTCAGTGTCTGTGAAGCATTTACAATAGTATTGCACAGTGCCCCTTCAAAAGATACAATAACTTGTTCATGAACTTTTTAAAAAACAAATGACCATTCATGAACACAGAGCTTGTTGACGAAATTCAAGAAAAGGTTCATGAACATGAAGGAAATGAATAAATGAATGAAGCATTTCTTGATGTTCAGCAGCATATACTTAAAATTCATGAACAAGTTCAAGAACAGATTCATTCATTATTCATAAAATTCATAAACAAGTTCTAAAAATCTCTGCATGAAACCCTTTGTATGAGGTAATTGGTTAACCCTTTACCAAATGCCATATTTTCGACTGTCCCAAATTGAAAGAGTTTGCAGACGACATTTCAAAATGCGATTAAATTGAAAAACAATCCTCTGATAGGGTAGAAAACATTGTGGGAAAAGAAGAAATTGCTCGTTAAGAGCAATTTCTTCTTTTCCCACAAAGTTTTCCAAAGTGGTCTGCAACAAACTGGTTAAATGTCCTTATTATTCGGTAAAGGGTTAAGAAACAATGATAAGCAACAATGTCCTAAATCAGGCAGACAGCCATGGGATAGGCTGGCACGAGAGGAAGTGAAATTCCGAAAATATTTCAAATTGTTTAGATATGATAACCCCCAATGATACTACACTAACTCTCAGAAACACTCCACCATCTTAACAATATTGGCATCTAAACCACTTACTCTTATTATCATTATTATAAGAGTTTTTACACCATATCCGTCATGTTGGCATACCCAGCTTGAAAATTAAGAGCAATTTTTCCTTTTCCCTCAATGATTTCAAGAGTTGTTTGCATCAACTGGTCAAATGTGGTCAAATGTCTTTACTGTTTGGTAATGGGTTAATTGGAAGAGAACAGTTTTCTTTCCAAGCTCCACATTATGAAGAGGGTTAGACCTCTACCATTCAAAGAATGCCCCCACACGTTTACTATTCCATACAATATCCTTAAGTACAATGCTCGGGAATTACCACCTTATTTCTAAATACTTTTCTTCCAATCTTATTTCGCAATACATTTTAGAAAATCAAATACACTAGATAACATTCATCCCACACCATTCTCAAAGTGGATTCTTAGAGACTCCATTCCCATCAATTTAAACCCTTCACAACAAGGGCAAATAAGTGCAATGGTTGTAATAGTAAAAACTTTTATGCTGTGTTTTTCTTTGTATGTTGTTTAATAATATGTCAACAATTTTTCAGTCATGTTATGGCTTTCCTGGATGAAACAATACTAGGCTAGGGCTCCAAAGTGACTAGCCAAGCGTCACTTCCACGAAACCAGTGGTGTTGATGGGGCTCAAACACAGGATCCACGAAACCTTAGTCCGACACACTAACCACTAAGTCTACCAAGACCCCTTATTCTGTGTTAACATTCTTAACCCATATATTGCTGGAACTGACTTCATGCTTATGCGAACAGGTTAGATCCAGACCAACCACCAAGTAAATTGGCGACTGGCCTGTAATCTAACCCGTTTGCTAATCTGGGTATCTTTCCTCAACAAAATTGAACAGATATTTAAGGTTTTGGACAACAGACAACACAAAAAATCTTTTTTTTAGAAAAAAACCATCATTATAACTCTTTTTGTGGGAATATTCAACCGTTCTAAACTAGCTAGGGCCCTAAAGTGTGTCACCAACGAAAACTTCCACGAAGCCAAAGGTACACATAGGGCTAGAACCTGGGACTGCTGAGTTACGAATCCACCACCTTCCTTACACAGCCTCATAGGACCCACTTATCTTATCGAGAGTTAAAGTTTCTCGACTTCATAGGATTATTTTTTGTAACTTACGAAAATAAAAGAATACACATTTATTATACATTTCAGCACAGAAAACAATATCAATTTTGATGAATTTGGTAACTATTCATTTAAAACAAATCCGATAGCATGACGACAGGATCTATATACATGTTTAGCGCTCATATATGTCGAGCTATAAATAACCGGTCTCGTGATCTCAGAATACAAACTGAAAACAAACATAATCGCCCTTGCACTGAAGTGTTTACATAAAACTAGCAATTATAACATACTGTTGCCAATGTCAAACTTACACAGAAAAAACAACAGGGTATACATGCTTCATAATTACCATTAACAAAAAGAAGAAAAAAACTTCTGGTTTCTTACAGAATTAGAATACATTATCCAAATTGATAGTGAATCTTGCCAGTCAAGAAGATGCTTGCAAATTCGTCGTGTGTAGACATGTCCATTCTACTTTCCTGACGATTCAATTCCACCAAAATACCGTCCGACAATTTGACAACTTGTCTAGACTATGAATAAGTCTGCAATGTATCTTTTCTTTTTCGATTTGACTGTTACTTTGATTATTGACTAAGCCTGTGGTATTTTCTTGTTTACCATGTTTATTGTCTAAGTTTGGTGTACATCGTCATGTGACATCCCACATAACGTACCTAATTACCATATATCGGATGCATCATCCAGGGGGTGATGCAATGGGGTTTTGCGTCATTATCTTCCTTTTCAAAGCATTTCAATGAGTTTCTTTTTCATGAATATTTGTTTGAACCATATCTGAATATCATATGCCAATTCCACTTTATATCGGTATATTTTTATTGTATGACGCCTGGGTACTTTAAATATTGTTCAACTAACTTAACTTGAGATTAATTCACTTTAACGAGACCTTTTGAGCGTGTCTGTATCGAGCATTCGTTCTACAGAAACACATGATGTTACAACTGCTTTTCAATGAATAACCAACTAATCTATACTAAACGAAGATACCAAAACAAAAGGTTATTGGATACAGGTTCTTCCATGTAATCCCAAGTTTAAAAGCATACTAGCGCTCAGTAAAACTGTAAAACTGGGTGATATGAGTTCAAAAGCATACTAGCGCTCAGTAAAACTGTAAAACTGGGTGATATGAGTTATCAATTATGAAAGAATATGTTAAAACATAGCGAAAAAACACAGGATCCTGACAACATAACGCCTGCACTATTTCTTATCTATTTTTCAAAGTGCTATTTTCATAAGTTGGGTGCCCACCAATTTAACTTTATTGTTTACATTCGAGTAACATCTAAAATAGAGAGAAGGGCTCAGATTAATGAGTGACCATCACCTGATTAGAAAACCACATGAAAATACTGTCATTTATCAAATATTAACAACATGGACATTCAAAATGGAGAATTTCTTGGGTTTTATTGGTTCCCAACGTTTCTCGGCTGACCTAGTTTTATCGCCAATTCTAAACAAACCTTTTAGTATTCACTCTCTTAAAAGCATCATGTGAACGTGTTTTAGTCTCAATTCTTCTGTGCAAGGGAATTTTAAGTACTTTTAAGTTAATCTACAATTATTCCAGAACTTTCAAAATTTAAGTGGAAATCAGCGGTAGTATGGCTTTAATTTGTTGAATAATACAAGACTTTAATAAGTGCTTCATAACCATGCAGTTAATAACAATCCTAAGAATCTTAGGTAAAAGATTGATGCCAAAAATAAATGATCAACAATAAAGAAAGCAATAAACATACACGATTTTTCTGAGCCATGTAGTGGATTGAACTCATTAACTTTTTAACTATATTTATAAATCTATTCTTGCTTGGAAGCCAATGAAATGAGTGCAAGTCCATGAATAAAGTAAGTACAGTGGCCATTAACCCTTAGAATGCTAGGTGATTTTCTGAAAATTGATTTTTATGTCTTCTGCTTTCCAAAACCTTTAATACCTGCTTAATTTTGTTGAGGAAAATTACTAAGATTAGCAAACAGGTTAGACCACAGGCGGCTGGCCTGGATCTAAGCTGTTTGCATCAGCATGTAGTTGTTTCAAGCACTTTAAGGGTTAAAACCAATCAATTACGATTGAATTCACTTTCTTTTTATTAGTTTTTAAAAACATTTCATTTATATCACAGCAAATAATGCACTCATCACCCATATTCTTGTTTCGTCACCATTGTTGCATAACATCACATCCAAAGTCAACTCTATATACAAGTAGAACATATCTATTTCAACAGGTTTCAATCAGTGCAAATAAAAGAACATTTCAAAACCATGTTAGATCACTAAACTATACTGGTTTTGTATGGTGTATGATGCTGTATCAACAATTTTTCAGTTATGTACCATGCAGCTTTCCTGAATCCACCAGTACTGCTAAGGCTAGGGCACTGAAGTGACTAGCCAAAGGTCACTCCCACTAAATCAGAGGTGTCCATGGCGCTTGCACCTAGGACTAAACTGGTACTAGGTTAGATGATGGTGTCTTGCCCAAGGACACTTCACAAAGAAAAACAATCAAACAGCCATGATCAGGTTTCAACAGAGGGTGATTTGATCTCAAATCTCCAATTCTAGTTCTGGGGTACATACTAATAACATACCTTCACATTTCTTCCCAACGTTCCCTGTTCCCCATATGTAATCATTACCTGAAAAAGATAAGAAGAAAAACAAATAATTAAATACCTTAAAAGTTGAACATGAACGTTTTTATTTTCCAATGAGACTCCTACAAAAAAGCAGAATTTTGCTTTAAAATAACCCTTTACGAAACATCAAATTTTAGACTGTTCCAAATTGAGAGAGTTTTTCAGACTACATTTAACATTGTGATGAAATTGAAAAAGATTCTTCTAATAGGGCAGAAAACAAAACATTTCCCACAATGTTTTCCATAGTCGTCTGCAACAGACTTGTCAAATGTTGCAATTGTGCGGTAATGCGTTAAGACATGGGCAAAAGGGAAAAATGATTTGCCCCTCTTGCTTCTTATTTTCTTATGTTTCATTTCTTTGTACTACAACGTAATTTGTTGAATTACTATGGGACACTGAATTTACTCATTTTTGGACTAAGGATGTGTCAGCACCTTAGTCAATTGAATTTACATACCACTTTTTGAGGGACGGTACTTTACACAAACAGCGGTCTGACCCCAATTACTCATTAAACATCCGCCTTCACTGTGCGGACTAATACCTTCTTGGAACTAGGAATGTAGTCCGGATTTACTCGCTTTGTTTAGCTTATAGTATTATAACTGTTGCCTCATGGGAAATTGTGAAATGTCCAAATGTTCCAAAAATAGACTATGATTCAGTCTCTGTTCATAGAAATAATAATTATAGTAACAGTGGAAAAAGGAGCAGATGTTTTCCTCGAAATGTTGCCCAAAGAAATTTTCAAATGTATCCTCAATCATCTTGCTTTGAACGCACCTTAGTCCTTCAGCGCTATCAGCGCTTTGATTTCGAAATGTTATCATTTGTATATAAAATTGTTTGTTTTTGTGTGGGCTGCAGGCCTAATTTGCAACTAGAGATATTATTCTATGAAATTGTTTCTTTCGTAATAATGGGCCACAGACATGAATTACAATAAAGTATCTCTCTATCTAGCCATTCTGAAATCTTTCTTGAAACTAGAGATATTGCTCTTATATGCTTTCTTTTTTCTTTGGACTGTCTGCATCATTCTATCAAGAAAGAATCTTTTCCAAAATTATGACAATCATAAGTGTTCTCTCAAACTCTAAGACTTGTCACCATCAAAAGTTTGTCAGAGAAAATTCATCATAATTATTTATGCAATGTAAATGACATGTTAAATTGTCACATTGTTCATTTGTTATTTATAAATCTTTTTTCTGTCAGTAGGTTGTTTCACCAGGGTCTCTGTCATAACTCAAACAAGTCAGATTTCTCTTAAGTATAACAAACAGGCTATAATCAGTAAAGGCATCGGATATTTAATACTAGTTTCTCCACAGAATAAATGGGGAAAAAACAACAACATAACTTAAAAGTTAAATATATAATATATAATAATTATTGGTTTATAACCAAACAAGTTGAAAATCTTGTGACTATTGAAGAAATTGTTGATTCCATAGATCAAAAGAAATTGCTGGTTCAATAGATCAACTTTTCCTTTTTATAAAAATGTTAAAGAAATAACAGATAATACTGAAATAATGTTTTTAAATTATGTGCAAAATCACTTTTTTGTCAAGACAGTTCCAAAGTCAAAGTCTACACATGCATTAAAGCACTGACGTAGAAGGAAAATATATTTTTGTTTGTATGGTGTTTAATGCCATATCAACAATTTTTAGTAATGTATCTGCTTTCCTTGATTCACCAGAACTAGGCTAGGGCTCTGAAGTGACTCGCCAAAGGTCACTCCCAATGAAACCAGAGGTGTCGGTGCAGCTCACACCCTGGACCCCCAGTTCTGAGTCTTCCAATTTAGACACTGTGCCATACTGGACCCGTTAAAAAACACTTATGTAGGAGGAAAATAGAAAAAGAATCTTAAGCTAAGCATAGCTTATGTACATGTTATATGACTAACTGTTAGACTAGAATATTTTCCCCTTTCATCTTCATAAAGTGAGAAAAACACCTCTGCTTTTCGTTCATATTCATCAATAGGCCTAATATTGGGTGAAGCGTTATTCATATTGAATAATGCATGACTACTGGAAAAGCTAGCATTTATTTTTAGAGTCGACCTATAAAATCTCTATGCATGACCTAGATAATATTCATTAATAGCTGAGTAATACCTGCTATGACCTAATTAACCTATTGCCCCATTAATAAACACCTCATCACACCTATAGCGGACGACCAACAACATCCTTATTCTCGTTACTGAGGGCTCAATGCAAGACTACGGTATAGCAAGTTCTTTACTTTTGCCATGAATTTAATAAAGTCTTTCATTTACCCTCGATTTATAGAATATTGAGGTTTCATTGCAAGACCAATATAAGTTGTTCAGTCTAGCAATGAATCCTACATATTTCATATATTAATAATTAATAGACTATAGCAAGTCCTTAATTTTGATTCATATAGTCTTGAATTGAGCCCTTGATATAAAGAATATTGAGGGTTCATTGCAAGACTAAAGTCAGTTGTTACTATTCATATATCGAGAGTTCACTGCAAGACTATATCAACTCCCTGCCCTTTTCTTTGCAAGACTAACACAAGGCGTTCACTTTTGTGAATGAGTTGCTAGGGTCTTGCATCAAATCCTCGATATTTAATATTTCGAGAGTTTATTGAAAAACTAAAGCAAATTCTTTACCTGAGTGAAGGAGCTAATATAGTTTTTCATTGAACCATTTGTATTCTATATAAATATGATACTTGATTTGATGCAACAAACTGATTTCTGTGTCGCTTCCATTTCTCTGTTTCTCATAATCATTTCAAGCACAATATCAGAAGGAAAGTGTTATATTTCATGCTTCATTACTGAAGCCAGACAGATTTACCTTCCATTATGGACTAGTCAATAGATCCCATTTACATAAATTATTTACAGAGTTTTGAACTAAGTGATTTTCTAGGTGTTTTGCACGACATATGTATATAGGGGAAATAGCCTAATGAGAAAAAGTTAAACAAAATAATATTTAGTAGAAATCATTCAATGTTTAATGATGATTTACACATCTGATGTTTTGAAATGAAAGTCTGTAACAAATGAAAAGTTTGCTTTCATTGTATTTTGTTTAAAGTGATTTTCAGCAGTTAGCTTTCAGAAATGCCATTAATTATTCCTGCTTCTGTAACAGTATGATCATGTCATCTGTTTAAAGTAAATGGCTTCATATCAAATTAACACTGCCACAAATTTGAAGCAAACCACATTTTAAGAAATTTCTTGAAAACTTAAAACGGTTTTGGACAGTTCCTTGACAAATGAATAATGGTATACGGAGTGAAATTTATGGCAAGAGCTGCTTTATCTTTTCAAGCAATTATTTTTCTTTTAAACAATTTTTTGAACAAAGTGCCGTCTGCCATGAGAAGTATAAAATGTCGTCTGTCACTGATGAAAGAGAGAAGACCGAGGTTGTCTAGTTCACATGGCATAGTAATTAGTTATGCAAAATACATGTTACCCTTGTTCTATCAACCTATAAATCTTTCTGTTACCTATTCCCCCATTTTGGAAATGTGTCACTCATTCATTTGCATGGTGTTTGGAGGGTTCAATGCAAGACTATAGTAAGTGCTTCATGTTTGTGAAGCACTTACTATAGTCTTGCATTGAACCCTTGGGTCACTTTAACATTGTGATAACAAATTTTCAGTTATGTAATGGCTTTCCTGGATCAACAAGTACTGGGTTAGGGCTCTGAAATGATTTGCCAATTACAGGCCACTCCCTCGAAACCAGAGGTGTCAGTGGGGCTCAAACTTGGGACCCCTGATTTCTTAGCCCAGCTGCCGCCTTAACCACTAGGCCACGCAGGACCCTTTGACAGGTCCATATTGCAAACAGTGGTTGTTAGATCATAAGATTGAAAGAAAAATATACAAGTAAAGTATGATATTTGGTAGAAACTGTTGTGACAACAAGATATATTGCTGGAGCAATTCATCCTTTTGTTATCATGGTTTCTAAAATATTAAACCTTGCAATTTTGTCAAAGTGAGGCACATGTGTATATATACAGTAAAGGGTTGTAGTAATATTTAAAAGCACTAGAAACAAAAGGAATCATCCTTCATCATGAACAATTAACAATTCCCTCACTCAGCATTTTGCGTCTGCTCCAAAGTAAAAGCACTCGCAGAAGACAACATCAATCAAAGTATACGAGCTTTCCATAAGACAGCTTGTTTGACTTTTAGATTGATGTTGGAGAGGAACATAGGTCAGTGAACAATAAGTTGCGCCTAAAACTTGTAACCAAGATTATGAGACTTTGTGTGTAACCATACATTGTGACCCAAAACACATTAACCCTTTACCAAACAATAACGACATTTGACCACTTTGTTGCAGACGACTTATGAAAACATTGTGGGAAAAGGGGAAATTGCTCGTAACGAGCAATTTCCCCTTTTCCAACAATGTTTTCTGTCCTATCAGAAAACCATTTTCCAATTCCATCACATGTTGAAATGTTGTATGCAAACTCTTTCAATTTGGGACAGTCAAAGATTTTGTGTTTGGGAAAGGATTAATTTTCTGAAGTTTCTATCCAATCGAATGAGTAATTAATGTGATACAAACTTGCATGTATATCTTGAGCCAAGGCTTGACATGATCTTGTGAGTACCATAACTCTCCCTATTCTTGTACTTAAAATACTCAAGCTAAAAAAGAATAACTTATTTCCGTTTGACAAAAGGGTTACAATTCTCTTTTAAAACATTTCGTCAGGATTGGTTTTTTGATTGTCTGAAATATCATTTTTTTTTTTTTATATCGGTTTTACATCACATCAACAATATTTCAGTTATGTAGCGATGCCCGACTCTTAATGATGGAGGAAGACCCCATACTCAACTGCCCATAGGGGCTGGTTAAGGTGGGTAGAACCATCGGCATTCCGTAAGTCAGTCGGGAGACTGCCTCTCATGAAAATCCATATCCCTCTTAGGATTTGAACCCACGCGGAGAGGGGCCATGTGATCTGAAATATCATTCAATCATCAAATGATAACTAAATTTCTATATTAAGCACTTTGGGGAGTATTTTTGGAAATTAGCCCTTCAGCAAAAAAATTAATTCTTATACCAGCAACTTGTTCTCAAAAAGAGTTTTCTTCAATAGAAGAAGTCTTAACGTTATACGCTAAACTATTTCTTCTAATTCTGTGTTTTATTAAGGTTCAATTTAAGAAGATTCCTGGACCAAGACTTTGTTGTGTAAAGATATCTTGAAGTTAAAAGGAAAGGCAGCCACAGACTTTCCCGAAATGGAGAGCATTACTCCTCAAAGAGTGAAGAACAATCTAGTAAAGTAATTAGGTAAGCAGGTAAGGAAAGTAAATAACGTAAGCAAGGTAAGCAAGTACAGTCAAACTTGTGCTTACGGCCACTTGTGATCAGCGGTCTTTTCCGTTCAACGGCCATTTTAAAGTCCTCCCAAACAATAAGACTCTTTAAAATTCCTTGATAAGCGGTCTTCTCTCTGATGCGGTCAGCGGCCAGGCTAATTAATCCCAATCAACTTTAAATCAATTGTCATAAGCGGTCAATTAATTTTGTAACTACCGCCGGCGATCACCGGCAGTTTTACCACTAAGTGTGTTGTTTATAGATGTAAAAGATAAAACCTTCCCGTGTAATTGGGAGGTGTAAACTGAGACGCATCCAACTATCGATTTTGTCACGTACACAAACTGGCTAGTTACCCTTTCTTTTATTTGCCGCAGATAAAACTCGCAATTATTTTACTCCCTTAATATTTTTAAACAAAGGAATCTGTCAAACCCAAAAAATAGGTCTTTCAAAGGAAGCAAAATCCCCTTCTCTGTCTCATGTATCAAATATCCTTGATCGAAACCACTAAATGTATCAAGATGTAAAGTCCGTTATGTAACATCAAAAGACTACAGGACAAAATTGTGCCCTTTGATGTTTGTTTTGAAGCAACTCTTGTCCCAAGTTTGGAAAATTCCTTTCATGAAGAAATTGCAAGAAGAATGAAAGCGGGATGGGTTTTCTTTCATCTTGCGTTTGTGGAAGATGAAAAAGGACAAGCAGCAAGTTTGTGTAAGAGAAAAACTGACCGATATTTCACACATTTCCCGTGAAGATGTACATGTATATAAATGCTAGTTTGGTGGTGGTGATTTATTACCGCATGGGGTTCTTAGGTAATAATGGACTGCTAGGTTTTTATTTAAGTTGAGCAGACCAAAATGTCATTTGATTTTTCAACATGTTTTTTTCATCAAAATATTTCAATCATTTTGGGAATTTTTCATCGGAAATTGGGATGATTGGCCACTTAATTTGATTGTGAATTGGTTAGGTTTACAGTACCAAACATATAAGGAAAAGAAATCTCTGTATGGTCCGTATACATGTCCAATGTTGAAGGTGAATTCCTAGGGTCACTCCAAAATTTTGATAGGATGATTTTTGCGATAAGCAGCCACCTCTGTTAAGCAGCCAATTTCACCCTGTCCCTTGGGTGGCTGCTTATCACAAGTTTGACTGTAAGTCAATTAAGGAGGGATGGAGGAAGGGAGTGAGGGAAGGAGGGAGGGCTTAAAAAAGCAATGTGAAGGTTCAGTGAAAGGCTAGAGTAAGTCACTTCTCTTGAAGGATTTACGATATATTCTTGCCCTAAACCCTTACAAATTTAATGTAATATTCCAGTCAAGTATAGACAAGCTGATATTCAAACTTACTGTAGCATTTCTAAGAAGCCCTCCCCCCCTCCCGCCAAAACATTTAGCATTTCCAAGAAGCCCCCCCAAAACATTACTTTTCCAAATATACGGTTTCCAAAAACTACATATACCATCTGTTTGTTTGCATTAATAATTCATACCACCCAATGCAATCAGACTATTTCAATCATATCCCTAGCTGTACCATGTGGATTGGAGCCCAGACAATACTTACATCAATTTTGAAAAAAAAGAGAGAAAATCATATACATAAAAAAGCAAAACTAATTTATAAACATCAAAATTGACATAGCAAAAGAAAATAATCCATATCATAGCAAGAATGTTGGCTCCCTGGATATATTTGTTTAGCGGAGTTTTCTGTCAAATCACTGAAAGGCATAAATGGTCTTCCACAGTTCTTTTGGGGAAAACTGGTTTCATGCATCAGCATCTTGTTTGAAAATGTTCATATACATGTATCTAGTGTCAAGGATTGTTTCAATTGCCTTTGAAACATTTGTTACTTGTAATTCACAGTCTGTAAAATAGCCCCTTTAAAGAAAGACCATTTAGTTTGATAAGAATTCACGAAGTTAAAGACAGATTACAATCAACATAGAAGTTGGAACTACTTGCTTTCTCTCGACGGTGATCAAGCCTCTATAAGTAAAAAAGGATTCCGAGGTAAAGAAAGATTCAGATCGATTGCTATATAAGCTTTCCTAAACACGCATGCAAGCGCAACACATATAAAAACAGGAGATAAAAACAAAGTCCCTCAATGAGGGCCAATCAGAACTACCCGGGTATTTCCGTGAGCTGTGAAATACACCTCGGATATAAGTGTAGGGTTACAATTTTTCGGGTAAATCGGCATCCGCCAATTAACACATTTTCTAAGCGTGCACGTTAAGTAGTTCAATGTGTATGGAAGTGTTGGACATCCTGTTAAATCATTTTTATCAGTAACTCATACCAAATGGCGAAACTGTTGTTATGACATGTACAGTTGTTTCCTCAATCAATTTGAATGACTTTTATGATTTCACATTTAAGATCTATTTTTAAAAACCAAAGTAAAGTGACGTCATTCTCGCGGGAAACAATATGGCGTCATCCCTATTATTTCAGAGGTGTTGTCATTGGATAAACCCGATGTGTTTAGATTGAATGAGGGCATTACCCAAAAATTCAAGCTTTGGGAGGGTAATATAAATGTTCCCAATGAGCAAGTTCCTGTTTCAGCTAGTTCAGCAAGTTCACGTTTTTATCATGTATCCCTTTCAAGTGTCACCTACTAAACAGGCTTTAAATGCTTCAATAGAAAGGTTGAGATATCCATCATAAACCCAGATTTAGAGTGGTGCAGTGGTAGAGCGTCTGTCTCCTGTACCCAGGGTCCCAGGTTAAATTACTGTTAGGCGAGGTGAAAATTGCCAGAACTAGCCCTCAAATCAGTGCAAGTACGGGTAGTATCCTGAAAGCATTTATCAAGTGTGAATCTAATAAGCTTCAAGCTTCGTCCACAATCAATGTAAAATAAATAAGTTTATACGGAACTAAAAGAACTGCAGCTGAGGACTTCTAGAAATCAATGAGACAAAATGAGAATTTGCTTGTGACAAGCACTTTCTCCTTTTGTCACAATGGTTTCTAATAAATATCATTGTCACAAAGAACATTATATGTTTAACCCAATACAAATCAACAGCAATATTTAACCACTTTGATGCAGACGACTCTGGAAAACATTGTTGGAAAAGGAGCAATTGCATTAATGACCAATTTATCCTTTTCCCTCAATGTTTTCTGCCATATCTGAATATCATTTTTCAATTTCATCACATTTTGAAATGTTGTCTGCAAACTCTTTCAATTTGGGACAGTTAAAAGTTTGGCGTTCGGTAACGGGTTAAACTCTATAGCTACGGGGATCATCCAGGTAAAAATCATGACATTTTCCATATATGACAGCAAGGATATGAAGGCAGATCAATCCAAATTTCATACCACCCAAGTCTTACGAGAATTCTACACCATTGCTTTAATTTACATTCAAGTGTGACATTCAATAAGCCGCTGGCTTAAAAAAAGCCTCCACAATTAAGATTTTGATTGGCATAGCTGATTGGATTCAGTTTATAAGACCTTCAATGTGTCATCTTGATCAAAGATGGAACATTCCAAAAAAGGCATTATTTTTTCAATATCTTAATTTTTGTAGCGACATGTCAACAATTTTTTCATTCACATTAGCACTTTCTTCATAGGATTCATCAGAACTAGGCTTGGGCTCTTATCCAAGGACACCTTAATAAAGCCAGGATAAAGGCCAAACTCGAACCTTGGACCCCTAGAGTTTCAAGTCCACCATCTTGACCACTGGGCCGCACTGGACATTGTCTTTCAACAAAAACCTTCTATCCCTGTTTAATAAGCAGATTCCTAATTTTGAACGCCAAATGTTTGACTGTCCCAAATTTAAAGAGTTTGCAGACGACATTCCAAAATGTGATGAAATTGAAAAAGAAATCTTCTGATAGGGCAATTTCTCCTTTTCCGACAATGTTTTCCAGAGTCGTCTACAACAAACTGGTCAAATGTCGTTATTGCTTGGTAATTGGTTATAGCCATACTAGCACCGACTCATTTACACTAAAATTTTGTAAGTTCTAATATATTAGACAAGTAACTTTAAAGTACTCAAAATTCCCTTTTATAAAGGAGCTGTGACTGTAACACATACACATGATGCTTTTAAAAGAGTAAATATGATAAGGTTTGTTTACAATAAACCTTAATGCAAGGTCAGCCGAGAAACGTTACAAAGCAATGAAATCTTAGAAAATGTCCGTTTTGAATTTTTCGCTTTTGTTGGTGTTGGAGTTTGATAAATGACAGTTTTTTATGTGTATCTTTTCTGGCCAGCTGACGCCACTTGTTTATCTGAGCTTTCAACGCTGCTTTCGTCGTAACTTGAATGTAAACAATAAAGTCAAATTGTGGGGAAGACAATTTGTGAAAATGGCACTTTGAAACATCGATAATAAAAAGTGCAGGCGTTAAATTGTCATGATCATGTGGTGTTTCACTATGTTTTAACATATTCTTTCATTATTTATGATTAATTCTACACAGTTTTGCAATTCTTTTAAAGGCCCATTAAAGGAGATTAATGCTATATCAAATTATATTATTTGGTAAACTTTTGGACAGATTCAAATAGTTTTCACCAGAAAACACCATCGGCACAACTTAAAGGTGAAAGTAAACCAGAAGTAACCCAGATTAGCAAGTTTTATAATTCAGATTTCCTGATTCTTCACCTCTGACCTTGACAGTTGATACACACATTTTTGAACCGACCAATCAGAATTTGTTATTTTGAATATGTAAACAAACAGGTTGTTGATAAACATGATTGAATTGGAGACAACTATATTTCAAGCACAAAATAACTTATTCTAAATGAGTCTATTTAATAGGGTCTCAATGCATTCTTAAACTAATTCTCATGACTTTTATGAACATAATGAAAGAACTCCATATATTTTTTTCAGTAATTTATTTGTACTCCTCTCCTTTGATGTGCCTTTAAGCGCTAGTATGCTGTTAAAGTTACAGTTATCACCAGAGCCGAGTACATATATATTGATCCATCCACCTAGTGACACAGATCCTCAATTTCTCCGCTCTCTCTCCCTCTCCGTCCAATAACTCTACAGATGATGGATTCCAATGGGAGGATGCCAGTAGCCCAGAGTCGTGTCTACCAGGCAATTTCATTTCGTCTCTCCAATAATGAGTCATTGTGCGAGAGCAGAGGCATGGCAGATTGGGCTAGTAACAACTCAAGAATTGTTTTTCAAATTCTCAGATCATAACATGGGCAGATAATTCTATGTTTCACACAATTCTTTTTCTCTTTTAACCCATTACCAAACAATAATGACGTTTAACCACTCTGTTGAAGATGACTCAGGAAAACATTGTGGGAAAAGGAGAAATTGCTCGTTATGACGAGCAATTTTTCCTTTTCCTACAATGTTTTCTACCTCTTTAGAAGATTATTTTTCAATTTCATCACATTCCGAAATGCCGTCTGCAAACTCTTTCAATATGGGACAGTTGAAAATCTAGTGTTTTGGAAAAGGATTAATTAGAGGGGGTTTGGAGGTCGGTTTGTGTTTGTAAGCTAGGGTCTTGGTTAATGTATCAGTGCAGATGACTTTTTGGAATTATTGTTCTTTAGAACAAACAATGAGGAGTAAATCTACCTTTCCCACTCTAAAGTCTCCTCAAAACTTTTTAAATTTCATATATATCAAATGATGTTATAGCGAGATCTTTCTAAATTGGTACAATCCATGACAAATTGCTAGGTAGACTTGGATACAAAATAAATCATTTTGTATGAAGTGCTTTGTTATTAATTACACCGATGCAAGGATCTGTCAGATTGAGACTGCCGGCACACTTAACCCTTTCCCAAACGCCAAGTTTCCAACTATCCCAAATTGAAAGAGTTTGCAGACGACATTTCAGATTGTGATGAAACTGAAAAACAATCTTCCGATAGGGCAGAAAACATTGTGTGAAAAGGATAATCTGCACGCTAAGAGCAATTTCGCCTTTTCTCACAGTGTTTTCTAGAGTTGTCTGCAACAAACTGGTCAAATGTTATTATAGTTTTTCTAATGGTTTAACCCCTTACTTCAAAACACCTCTATTCATACATCTGCTGCAGTAGTCCTGAAAAAACTGCTGCAACAAATAGAGAGACTTCATTTTGACACAACGCTTTCTTCCTGATATCATAAAGAATCTTAAAAGGTGTTTTTCTTCCCTTTTTATGACAATTTTTGATGTCTGGTTTCATTTTTATTTGTACCAATCAGACGTCTGGTTTCCTTTTTATTTGGACCAATCAGACGTGTGGTTTCATTTTGATTAGGACCAATCAGATATTTGTTTTCATTTCCATTTGGACGAATCACAGATTTCTGTAAGGAGGAAAGTAGGTCAACAGGCCTGCATTTCATCATCTGCTTTGCTGCACGTGTGACATTTCATTTGGCAAACAAACAGAATACAAAGTACATGACTGGGAATGACCGAGAAAATATTACCTCCAATATATTACAGAAAATGCATACCTCTCTTATACTCCATCGTGTGATGGTTCAGTGCAAGACTATAGTAAGGTTCACAAATCGAGATCCAGCCAATTTTAGCCAGCAATTCCTTCTGACCAGATGCAGTGACTGTCAACATGTTTATGAAAACTGCAAATTCCCTAGAACTACAAATAGGCTCAAAATTGTCAATATTAGGTAATTGGTTGGTTGGTGGGTATCACAGCTTTCTACAATTCATGTATTTCAGTTATATGTTTAAGTAGGTAACATGGCTTAGATCAGCAGCTGTTGGAGCCCAAGTCTTGCTCCTGTTAAGGAGGGCAGAATGCGCACAAGCAACAAATACCTTTTGTTTGAGACATGTTTGGATGTTAGTGTTGGTAGTAGCTTCTTAAGTTTGCCCAAGGCTGTGCAACACCTTGCGACAATTCTTCTCTATTTATAAAAAAAAACCCACAAAAACTGTGGCCATTGCAGAGGTGCACTTATAAAAGGGTTTCTTCATTTTCATACTTTCTTTTTTCTTTAAGTAATCCTATATTGTTGGTACTCAAGAGCTTTCTCACTGAGACATTTTAAAGAGTACCAACAAAATAAAATAAATTGTATGTAGATTTTGAAGAAACTGCATGCAAATCAAAACACATTTCATATCTGGTTTGCATAGAACTGACAGTTTCCTATCACCAAAAGGAGATTTTTTTCTGCAATTCCTTTTGGCCACAATGGTAACAACAATGCTATCTTATCTAATTATATAGACTCTTCATAGATAATTTTTAAGTCACAATGAATTTTGATACCACCTGCATACAAAGAAAGAAAAAGAAAGCCAAAACTTATCAAATTTCTCTTTTGAATTTGGCCATATCACCTTGGTAACTTCAATGCACATAGCTAAGGGGAAGAATGAGAATTGCCTTTGGAATGCAGCCCTGAGCATGGGTGGGACCCATTTCCTCAGCTTCGCCCAGATGTTTCCCAAACCCTTACTATGATATTGCGTCATGTTCATTGTGAATGCTGCAAAAGATTTCACAGACCACTGTGACAATAGAAAGATCAAGTGCTCCTAATCAACATTTCTTTTCTTTTATCACAATAGTTTTTCGTACTATCATACAGAAAATGTACTTTTTCCCCCTGTGTTTGTTTTTATTGTCGTCTGCTGTTGCTTTAAATTTGGACCAATAACAAGTTCCCACATGGGGGAAATGGCTTACTAGGTGAAGGACACTTGCGGTTCCCAAACAACAAATAACAACAATAACATGAGGGGGCCCTAGGGTGACCTAGTTTCACTGTGATCTAAATTTCAACCAATCAAAAGGTAGCACAGCCCATAACAAATTGGGTCATGGGGTCCAAAGTTATTGTGTGCCCTTTTCCCTGTACCACTAACCCATTCCCTTATATCTGAATTTTCAGATTTTATTTAGGAATGTACACGAGGTAACAACTTAAGGCTTATGTACAAAAGTATAGTAAAAGCTTGAAGTTTCACCCCATAACCAATCAATAATGACATTTGACCAGTTTGTTGCAGACGACTCTGGAAAACACTGTGGGAAAAGGAGAAATTGCTCATAATGCCCAATTTCTCCTTTTCCCACACTGTTTTCTGCCCTATCAGAAGATTATTTTTCAATTTCATCACAAACTAAGAAGTCTTTCAATTTGGGACAGTCGAACATTTAGCGTTTGGTAAAGGGTTAAAGAACTTACCATATATATTTATATATAGTTTTGTATTGGACCCTGGAGTTATGAAGGACAAATATCCTGAATTTGAATTATAAGACAGGTTCAAATTTAAAACAATTGCAGATGTCAAGCATTGAAAATGAAAAATTATTCATTCTTTGGGCATATTTTGCAGAAACCTAGTTTGTTAGTAATAATTTCATCTGTCTCAACTGCTTCAAAAGATGCTCGCTACAGGTACAATAAAATGCACCAATATCAGATGAAAAGGTTAAATCTATTCTTTCTTTCTGAAGTTTTGTATTGTGTTTAACGCCGTAACAACAATATGTCAGATATGTAACAGGCTTCTTTGGATCCACCAGTACTAGGCTAGAGTTCTAAAGTGACTTGCCAAAGGACACTGCCATGAGGTGTCGGTGGGGCTTGAACCCATGACCCCGAGTTCTAAGTCCGTCACCTTTATCACTTTGCCACACAGGTCCCCTGGTCAAGCATTTGAAACAATGCCTCAAGTAGGCAAGAAAAATGTACTTTTCCAACACTTCTATTTCAAAATCTTCCCAGCATATTCACAATCACATTGGATTGTTTTGGCAAGGGCGCCAAAAATGTTACTTGATATTGGCACATGGTACAGGTTACAGGGTGAGAATCAATGAACAGAATTGAAATGTACCTATTAACTCGTCTATTATCTTTATATTTATAATCCTGCCCTAACTCCATAAAAGACAATATGAAGGTTCAACGCAAGACAATACAATAGTAAATGCCTCACGTTTATGAAGCACTTACTATAATAGACTTGCATTGAACCCTTCTTATTGTAATTATTCTTTTCTCACAAACAACAGAATTTGATGTGGGGAAATCACGGAGACACAGCATCTTTTTTAGTATCTAATAAGATTTTGCTCTTTTTCTAAGTTCAGGGGGTCACGATAATAAGATGCAGATTCTCAGGGGTGGCAAAATCAATTGTCGGTATTGCCCAGTTTGTCCAAAAGCCTTAATGAACAAGTGAGATTATACTTAATTTTACTATATATATAACCATCATACCAACCAGTGCAGAAATAATTCGGCTTTTGTAATGTGGACAAGTTAATTAAACCCATTACCAAACAATAATGACCAGCTTACTGCAGACGTCTCTGAAAAACATTGTGGGAAACGAAGAAATTGCTCTTAATGAGCAATTTCTTCCTTTCCCACAATGTTTTCTGCCCTAATAGAAGATTATTTTTCAACTTCTTCACATTTTTGGAATGTCATCTGAAAATTCTTTAAAATTGGGACAGTCGAAAAGTTGGTGTTTGGTAAAGGGTTAAACAGATGTCACCATCCCTGATTCCCCTTATTTAGTTCTTTCTGCTCTATAAAACCCTAAAACATGAGTTGTGACATGAATGCTCGCAAAAATGCAGTTTACCTACAGATTTGAAATAGCACAATGTAAAATGAGGGTTCATGCAAGACATACATGAAGCACTTACTAAAGTATTGCATTGAATATTCGAAAAATCATCTGATATGCACGGAATTACATGTACATACCTCCACCTGTGCTAATTATACTGCTGCAATTTCAACATCCATTCTTCCTAATGAGCCAGGATTTTCAAAATCAATTTTAACCTTTTTTTTTCAACTAAAACTTTCCAATTGTTAAACTATCCCTATCGACTTTGAGTTCCATGAATAGTTTCTATAGTTTCTATGACTGGTCACACCAATTCTTCATCTCCAATCTTGAACATAAACTGATACCTACACATGACAATTTTGCATTTTCATGGCATCTGGTTTCATGCAAGGCAAGTGTGGACCAGCAAAATGTTATAATCAAACAGTATTTCAATTCAATAAGTGACAATAAGCAGGTTTGTCATTAAGAGCTGGCTGCCGGCCAATTTGACCACTTTAAGTGGATTTTTGGTCGGCTCAAATAACAAAAAATATGAAAAGATAGTCATAAGTAACACCTAAATTTTGTTGGGTGTTTGTTTCAATAATTTGGCCTCCTCGAATTGAAAGTTGGCCTCTTACTCCAAACATTAATGAAAACACTCATAAGGGTGAGACCAGCCGCCTTCAAGGCCATTTTCATAAAGGGTTGGGGGAATAAATTGATTCTCTACACTGCAGTAATAAAATGGGTCAAATGGTCAAGTTGATTTCTTGGGTCACCCGCACTTTAAACATTTGATGAAGGAGAGACATGGGTGGTGTGGGGCTGGGTGTACTAGTCAATTAATCTCCTGCCATTAGTTGACCAACTTTTACCCTTTCCCAAACAACAATTTTCCGATTGTCCCAAATTGAAAGGGTTTGCAGACGACATTTCAAAATGTGATGAAATTGGAATATAACCTTCTGATAGAGCAGAAAACATGGTGGGAAAAGGAAAAACTGCTCGTTACGAGCAATTTCTCCTTTTCCTACACTGTTTTCCAGAGCCGTCTGCAGCAATGTGATCAAATGTTGTTATTGTTAGGTAATGGTTTAACAATCAATTTCTTCTTTTACCACAATGTTTTCTGCCCTGTCAGAAGATTATTTTCCAATTTCAACACATTTTGAAATATCATCTGCAAACTCTTTCAATTCGGGACAGTCGAAAAATTTGGCGTTAGGTAAAGGGTTAAAATCCTGTACTTCGCTAGGTCACTATGTTTTATGGCCATTGGATATTCCCCACCCCACCCCCCATCCTTTAATAGTAATTTCCAAAGAGTGGCACCGGTTTGATTAGTTTGTACTTTTATTTTGAATTGTTGCCTTTGAGGGATACCAAATGTTATTCCTCATATATAACCAGAGAAAGCTGATCTCAAATTCCTGATACATGTGACCACTATACCATGACGGATCATGTAGACAACTAAAAGTGATCACCCTCCCTGGTCTCCCCTAATAGTATTTTCCAAAGTTGAACTGCTTGATTAATTCGTACTTTTATTTTGATTTGTTGCCTTTGAGCAATACCAAATGTATTTGCCCTTAGTGAAAATCGGAATTTTGTGATAGCAGCTCGATACAAATAGCAATGGCATATATAAGCAACTGTATTTTGTTTTGGGAAACTTTTTACATTTAAATAGTAGATACCTATAATCTAATCCATATTAATGCTGACTGGGTAATAAATGCATACTAAACTTAAACTATGCTAGGCAAAAGTATCAATCTCAATACCACTTTGAATACAATCAATTGGACCCAAGTGGGGATACAACCCGAGAAAGCCGATCTCAAATTCCTGATGAATGTGACCACCATACCATGATGGATCATGTAGACAACTAGGACTGATCATTTGATATTTTACTGTAACTATGGAAATGAATGTGTTCAAACAATGCGACAAACATTTCATCGCAAGGGGCCACCATTAAATGCATGGTTCGAAAATTTGATGTGCAGGAAAAATTTCCAAATGCAAAAAATTCTCAATATCCAACTATCCCGTCAGGTTAGTTTGACTATATTAGCATACGTTTTTATTCATAATGGATGAATGTTAACCCTTACAGTGCTGGAACCCACTTCATGCTTTTGCAAACAGGTTAACTCCCCACCAACCAGTTTGCTGAGTATCTTTCCTTATCAAAATTAAGCAGTTATTTAAGGTTTCGGAAAGTAGAGGACACAAAAATCATTCTAAGGATTAGAAAAATTAGGCATTAATGAATAAAGTCAGTGAAACCTGACTACAAACAAAGTGAATGATCAATGTAAAGTGCCACCATGCTATAATATCTTGTCCGCTTTCAACTTGGCTGTTGAAGGGGTGTCCTTGATATCAAGAAAATTAGGGAGCACCCACATTGGTCAAGTGGGTGGGGGGAAGTTGAGCGGTCCATTGAACAACAAAGAATGGGTCAGTAGTGACAGATGTTGGCCTACTGATACACAAGGTCAGCTGCATGTCAGTCAAGCCCCTCTATCAGTGACCCTTTACCGGAGCCCCATATTTCAGAAGATTAAGTGCAAGACTATTGGGAGAGCTTCAGATTTGTGAAGGACTTACTGTAGCCTCACATTGGATTAATGATTTTTCTCAAGACACCATTTCGAGGTTTCAGTGCAATACTATAGTAAGTGCTTGATTTTTATGAAGCACTTACTATTGTCTTGCATTGAGCCCTTGATTTCAGAAAATCTCTAATAGAACACCAAGGAGCAGTGTTACCAATTCACTGGATTTTTTTCAAATGTACATCTTGAAAAATGTTAACAAAATGTATCCAGTTGATATAGACTTGATTCTTCAAAGGTCACATATATATATTCATCTCAATCTCATCCTAATCAAGCTCATGATTATTGGGCACATCAAAATTCGGTCAAACCAAGGGAAAGAGAAAAGGGCTAGCAGATTTCTTAGTATGTGAACAATTCGGTCAAGGACGAAATGCTATTTCTGGATCAGAAGTGTTCTCCCATGATAATTAGAAAGTGCAAGCATTCATACCATTATGTTTCACACTAAGAGAAATTCGGTGCCTTGTCCCAGTTGAGAGTAATTGTAAAAGCCGATGACAATTATCATTCATCGTATGAAGAGAGATTTCTTTTGAAATAATTGGTAAATGGAATGTAACAAAAGAAGCAAATGCTAGCTGGCTTCAATTTTGTTTTGCTTTAGTCACAATTACCTCTTACATCTCATATATAATTTATGTGGAGGAAGATGTTGATATGCAAACATACAAATGTCAGTTTTGTGAAAAAAGAACAACATTGTACATTAAGTTAAAAAAAGCTCATAATGTGCAAATCATCCATCCCTACAATAAAGGAATTAAAGATTAAGCATTTCTTTATTAAATGTCCATCTTTCTTGAACTCACACAATTTTACTGTGAAAGAGCGTTATTCTGGCTTTGAAATATATAAAAATGCCATTGTGGCCACATGATATTGGTCAGTAGTCATTTTGATAAAAATACAGATTTGATTTAGGGCAAGGCGCTGGGATGTGTTTGCAAAGATAAATTTATGATTCATAATCAATCAAACCGTATTAAAAAGAAATAGCTGCATGGCCAAGTGGTAAATGTGTTAGTCTTGGAACTCTAGGGATTCAGGTTTGAGCCCTACTGATGCCTCTTGTTTTTGGGAAAATCCTTTTGTTCAGATCCCAAGCCAAATACTTGTGAATCTAGGAAAGCCTTGAGTGACTGATTCAAATCTTGAAAACTTTTTTTTATTAAAAGAATCAACCAAAGTGCTTTTGTTGTAATATCAGGTAGAAACCAGAGAGTAAAAAAGGACAAACTGCTTGTCATAAGCATATTTCTTCTATTTTCACAGTTTTTTTTTCTCAAATCATCCACTATGGGTGTGGTATAAAAGCCTGAAAAACAAAAGGAAAGAGCCAAAAAAAAAAAAAACTGAGCGATTTTCCATAAAAACCAATCTAAGGGCCATTACCAAGAAATAGTGTACTTTTTATCACACAAGGGAATCCCTTCCATATTAACCTAGTGACCGCAGCATGACATTCCCTACAGTATTGACCTGCAATCCTAATCTTGCCTTGTTGGGTTGATGGATTAACATATTTGGGGGAGCAATCAAATGCATGTTGAGGATCAGTCTAACATACTTTGGGATCAGAAAAAACATACTTTTGGAACACACAAACAAACATACATTGGGATCAGAAAAAACATACTTTTGGAACAGACAAACAAACATACATTGGGATCAGAATAAACATACTTTTGGAAAAGACAAACAAACATACATTTGGATCAGAAACAAACATACTTTCGGAAAAGACAAACAAACATACATTTGGATCAGAAACAAACATACTTTTGGAACAGACAAACATACAAACATTGGATCAGAAAAAACATACTTTTGGAACAGACAAACAAACATACTTTGGGATCAGAAAAAACATACTTTTGGAACACACAAACAAACATACATTGGGATCAGAAAAAACATACTTTTGGAAAAGACAAACAAACATACATTTGGATCAGAAACAAACATACTTTTGGAACAGACAAACATACAAACATTGGATCAGAAAAAACATACTTTTGGAACAGACAAACATTGGATCAGACAAACATACATTGGGATCAGACAAACAAACATACATACATTGGGATTAGAAAATCAAACATACATTGGGATCAGACAAACAAACTTACATTGGGATCCGTCAAACATTCTTTCGGATCAAACATACATTTGGGGTTCTGACAAACAAACATTGGATCAGAGATACAATTTATCTTCACAAGACAGACAAAAAACAAACATTGGGATCAAAAATATATTTGGATCACCCAAACATACATTTGAAATAGACAAAAATATAAAATTGATATATATAATATTCGGTATTTGAAAAAACGAAACTCAAAAGACTTGCTGCTATCCAAAAGGTCTATTCCAGTTTAGAGTACGACCTAAGGGACTAATTATGATATATACGACACACCCATTCTGTTATCAGAGTTAAGAATCTTTAAGTGCTTTCAAAGCTCTCTCAGCTGCTTTAAGAGAAAACTTGCCTAATGCATCGTGGAGTAAAATTCAAAACAGTTCCACAGCTAGGGTGGTACCATAGCCAACAGGGCTTGTATTCTTTTGGAAAAGAATGAAATTCAGGATTTGGAGTGTCATGGGTTCATTTGGGTTCGTCTACTGTCATAATCGAATTTACTGGAGAATTCATAATAAACACTACAATGTTAGCTATTTTGATTTTACTGTAACATTCGAGGAAAAAAAGCTTTTAATTTCTATTCTTGAGAAATCCATCGTTAATTGGGTATTTGTGAATCCTCCTAAGGTGAGACAAACATGTAACTATTCACTTAAGTAAAATAAATCTTACAAATCCTGATTTGTGCTCCTCCCCTTGACCCTTGACGGACCCTAGGGTAAATTTTCAGGATTTGGGCTTCTGGTTTGGTACAAGCCCTGAGACAACTTTTTAAACTTTCAGCAATATGAACCTATCAATAAATTGACTAAAGTACTCCAGGTTGGGGAATCAAATGAAATGACCAATGTATACGATCACCAAACAATATGGCCATGCCACAGGCATTTTTGCTTTTTTCATCACCTTTTGCCAATGATGACCATATTGTGTACCCCACATGAGTTGACCATCAACTTTCTGGTTCTGGTTGTATAGGAAAATCCATGGTTTATAACTGTGTTATGTCTTACACTCTGCAGAGAAATCACAGTCGACGGGCATGCATGTCCAAAACAGTCAGTCGTCATCTGTGATTTCTCTGCAGAGTGTTGGACATAACACAGTTATAAAGCATGGATTATCGTATATTGCTGCAAACTCTTTCAATTTCAGACAGTCGAAAATTTGGCGTTTGGTAAAGGGTTAAACATTTTTATTCAAACAGAAAATTCCCATGTTTCATCCTGTTTTTTTGTCAGATATTTATATTTCGACAATATTTCAGTCTGATAGTTTTTTACAAGGTATGAAAATATCTTCACAAGAGCTTCTCACCTTTATTCACAACCTACATAAGAAATGATCAAAGAGGGATGTGCTCTTTCATCTATCAAGTTTTGTGGATTTTTGTTTTCACCCTTACTTTGAATGTTTGCCCTCATTTCATAACTTATTTTTACACTAACCGCAATTCATGCCGTTCAGCACAGTACCACAGGAAGTCCTTAACATTTGTGATAGACTAACTGCAGGCTTACATTGAACCCTCAAATATTTCTTCGATTTACAGTTGAATTTCAAATACAAGGGTGTTTTTTTTATTAACAGATACAAAGTTACCTTTGAGATTCAATAGTTATGATAATTAGACATAAGGTTTCCCATCTTTATGAGACATGCATGCACCAGAGTAGAGTATTACCCTCTCAGTTGAGGGTCCTAAGTTTAAATCCGTTAAAATGCAACAAAGTCCACCTTGTGACCTTTCATTAAGCCAAATATCCAATGAGTACTGAGTATGTATCAGTTAGGCAGAATCCTGCATGATTTATCTAAGCTGTAAGAACTTGCCCTACAACTTATGTTAAATAAATAAGTTTAAACAAACAACCCTTATATCACCTCTAATTATTTCATCCTGGAATGGAATGCCCTTTGGATGTTTGGCAAAGCAAAATTTTTTAGCTCAGTACAGGTAGGTTATAGGCACGAGTAACTGGGAAAGTACCACCATCAATACTACTGGAAACAAGTTTGACAAGATGATGAATGTACATCTAAAGAATCTCCATTGCAAATTGGATGAAAGTTTGTTTCGTTCAATTTTCCGTTACCTCCTACTAGCTACAACTTTCTTAATTCTATCAGACAGCATTCCACATGAATTAACCATTTAATCAAAGCACCAAGTGCCTGAATTCCTTATCAAACTTTTTTCTCTTCACAGCCAACATAGAAGTATCTTTGAAATTGCATAGATACAAAAGAGAAAAATAAAGTAATGAAGAAAACAGGATAATTTACTCATGATGAGAGATCCTTTATCCATAAGTGATCCATTTTGATTTATAAATATGCTCTTTTTCATATTCAGATTTCATTTGCCATAAGAATATTAAGATTTCTTCAATTTTGACTCAATGCATTAACCCTTCATTCTATAGTACCTCATGTTGGCACATTTGATTCAGACATCTGTAGAAACTACCATGACAAAAGAACATATTTCTCCTTGTGGGCAAAGCATGCCTCCATTTATTACAACAGTGAAGCCCAAAAGTTCATTTAATAGAGAAAATGTATCATTAGAATAAGGTTAATCCTTATCTTTTTTGGTTGTCTTTGCTTTCAACACAGACCGCACTGCTGTTCCTTTTAACATAGACCTGTCTGCTGTTGCTTTCAACATAGACCAGTCTGCTGTAGCTTTCAACAAAGACCACACTGCTGTTGCTTTCAACACCGACCACACTGCTGTTCCTTTCAACACAGACCACACTGCTGTTCCTTTAAACATAGACCTGTCTGCTGTTACTTTCAACATAGACCAGTCTGCTGTAGCTTTCAACATAGACCATACTGATGTTCCTTTCAACACAGACCACAGTGCTGTTCCTTTCAACACAGACCACAGTGCTGTTCCTTTCAACATAGACCTGTCTGCTGAAACTTTCAACATAGACCAGTCTGCTGTTGCTTTCAACATAAACCAGTATACTCTTGCTTTCAATATGGATCCATCACAAACTTGCATAATTTGAGGGAAATTGAACCCTTATAGTGCTGGATACGACTTCATGCTTAAGCAAACAGATAAGATCACAGGCCTGCCGTCAAGTAAACTGGCAGCTGGCCTGTGATCTTACCTGTTTGCTACTTTAAGCATAATCTTTCCTCATCAAAATTAAGCAGATATTTCAGGTTTTGGAAAGCAGACTACACAAAAACTCCAGTTTTAAAAAATTACCCAGCATTCTATGGGTTAATCACAACAGGGTGTATCCGGCATCAAGTGTAAAGGACCCAGAGATAAGAGAGGGCAGGGGGATTTACCCTGATCTTCTGTACTATTTGATATGGGTGCCATTTGGTACACCCTAGTAAGGTACAGCGTGTTTGGTGCCATTTGGTACACCCTATTAAAGTACAGTGTGAGGAGGAGCACTTGGTGAACCAGACACAGGCTCAGCTCTCGATTCAACGAGCAGACAGTATTAAGCCTTCTTAACAGATAACTGTATATCACCAAATTTTGCTATGTCCCCTGTGCAGGAATTCTTAGAAACCACTGTGACAAAAGGATGAATTGCTCAGTATAAACTCTTATGAGAGGTGGTTATATGAGGCATCATAAAAGTCGGGAATAAAGTTGACAAGTTCAGGAAGAATACCCATAATCCACCATTTTGAAACATATCTTTTAGTCTGATTACTTTGGTCGTTCTCCTATACATTGGTCAAGCCCAGAACTATATTCAGCTGAATGGGAATAGTTCTGGGCCAGACCAATGTATGCCAGCAACGACTGAAGTTATCTGGCGAAAGAACAAGTTTCAAAATGGAGGGTTATGGGTATTCTATATTAAGGCATTAAACAATATAATGGAAATCTGCAAGAAAAGAAAGATCTTCACTGAAAAAATACCTGTAAGTCATATTGTGATGGGTAAATGGTGATAAATCTTGAAGAAGTTGAAATCTGGAACTGTTAGGATTTCTCATTATTCAATCTGCCTGCCAAAAGTCCTTCAAAAAGGATGATACATCAAACATGTCTGGCAGTCTGGGGGCATAAAGGTCTCGTTCAGGGTACAATGAGGAGCAATTTCTTCTCTTATTGGAGAGGTTACAAATATCATCTGTGCCAGATGCAGTACCAGGGATCAGGAAATCTGGGAACACCGATTGATACGAGAAATGGCTGAAAAGCCTTCGATACCTACCCAACCCCCAATCCCCCAACCCCACATGCCCCTCTGCATCGCTAGGCAGTTACGGTGAAAGTTTTACTTATTTGCGATTTTTCACGATTTTTCATCGTGTCAACATTGTTCGAGTAATGTTGTGATGCCTGACTCTCAATGATGTAGGAAGACCCCCTACTCTACTGCCAAATACCGTCACAGGGATTTGATTCCATGCAGAGAATGCCATTCGTGTGATCTTAGGATCAGTACTCTAACAATAAGGCCATTGCGGCCCTCATGTTGCCGACTGCTTTCTCACATCAACATGAAATTGATCAGTAGTGAGAGGCAGATGCATGAACATAACACATCTACTGGATTAACCCTTTACCAAACGCCAAATTTTCGACTGTCCTAAATTGAAGGAGTTTGCAGACGACATTTCAAAATGTGATGACATTGGAAAAAAGATCTGATAGGGTAGAAAACATTGTGGGAAAAGGAGAAATTGCTCTTTAAAGCAATTTCTCCTTTTCCAACAATGTTTTCCAGATTCATCCGCAACAAACTGGTGAATTGTTGTTTTTGTTTGCGTCAAACTCCAACAATATATGATATTGACCACTAAATCCACTGTATCTTTAACATGAGACCCATGCTTTACAAGTGAGACCTGTTTTCATACTGAGCTAAGGCTGCCATTAATGAAGAGCTCAATAGGTTCAGGAACCGACACAAAAAGAGTTAGAATTGAATAGCTGCTGTTTAATGAGACACAAGACATGACCACATTCAGACAGGCTGAATGAAGATAACAGCTAACATACCACTTATCTTAAACAAACACTTTTGAGTATGGTCCATCATTATAGTAGGGTCAGTGCCTCACTTTGTGCTGACCTTTCTGAACTTAAACTTTAACCCTTTACCAAACGCCAAATTCTCGACTGTCCCAAGTTGAAAGAGTTTGCAGACGACATTTGAAAAATGTGATGAAATTGAAAGGTAATCTACTGATAGGTCAGAAAACATTGTGGGAAATTGAGAAATTGATCGTTAAGATAATAATCACTATAGCATTTTGCATCCTGCATACATAAACAGCGTTTGTGCCAGATGCGCATTCGGCAAACGTTGTAAATTGGACACTGCTTGTCACAGGGTTCAAACCCCCAACCCTCATGGTGCAGGTCTCTACTCCTTGGACGACTAAATAGTCTTGAATTGAAAAATGGAAAATGTGATGAAATACATGCATTTGACAGCAATCATTGTGACAAAAGGATAACTGTTCATGAATGGTTCCTTTCTTCTCCTTAAACCGCATTTGCAATAATTGCAATTATTGCCATACATAATTCTATATCTGTAGGTCTTTCATATAATCTTTAAAGTAAAATAATCTTTCAGGCACTGGTAGAGAGTTCAAGAACTTCTGAATCCTAAAAGCACTAGCTCTAGATCCTGAAAAGCCAGTTTGGATTTATTATCATACGGCACAAAACTCTCGAAATTTCTGAAATAAGAGTTCATACAGAAATCTTTCAACCAAATACATATATGTTTTTCAGGATATAAATTTCAATTTGATTAAATTTTCCAGCACAATTGTCTCCCTTAAAATACATGAAATGCTACAAAATAATGATGACATGCCTTTTGTAAAGGACAATTTATTATTTGATACCACCGGTTCTATCACAGACCTAAATAACTTGTAGTTATATGGATTTCCTCCATGACACTCGGAAATTCCTTTTTGGTGGAATCTGTTTAATTTGTTTGTATGGCGTTTAATGCAGTGTAAACAATAATTTGTTCAGTGTTGCTTCAACTTTCCTTGATCCACCAGTACCAGGCTACGGCTCCGAAGTGACTTGTCAAAGGACACTCCCACAAAACAAGAGGTGTCAGTGGGGCTTGAACTCAGGACCCCCGAGTTCTGGGTCCACTACCTTAACCCTTTCCCAAACAATAACGACATTTGACCACTTTGTTTCAGACAACATTAGAAAACATTGTGGGAAAAGGGGAAATTGCTCGTGACGAGCACTTTTTCCTTTTCCCACAATGGTTTTTGCCCTATCAGTAGATTATTTTCCAATTTTATCACATTTTGCTATGTTGTCTGCAAACTCTTTCAATTTGAAACAGTAAAACATTTGGTGTTTGGGAAAGGGTTAACTAATGAGCAACCTTGGACCAATGGATCTGTTAAGAATAAGAATTCTTAACAAATAAATGGAAAGATGGACAGAGTAAGAAAAAAGAGTTGAAAAAAAAAGAACCACTGAGGATTCAATGCATGACTACACTAGATGGTTCACAAGCATAAAGAACTGACTTTACTCTTGCAATGAACCCTCAAAACCTTTTTCTTTCTTTTCTTTTTTTTAGATAAGACACAATGCCGGAATTTACCACATTTAAACAAACATACTAATAATTATCCTGTCAAGATCCACTTTGAACTGTCATGGAAGAAAAAAGACTCTTGACAATTCAAGCATTACTTATACCCGTATAAGTTTACTTATTGCCTTTTATAGTATTCAATGAAGGTATTTCATACAAACAGACAAGTAAGTACAAAGAAATGTCAATTTCAAACCCCTCAAAATCAGAAGAGTGGCAATTTTTAATTGTATGATATACATTAACAAAGAAGTTCAAAGTTCAAGGATTTAGGGTTAGACAATGCTAACACCTATGACCTTTGCAAGAACTAATGAACTTTCATAGAACCCTGTGTTTCCATGGGGAAATTGACAGGGATAATAAACAGCTTGATTATGTTGAAGAAAAAACACCCACAACATACATTTCTATCAAATAACATAGTTATTATCACAGTTCCTGTCAGATTAGACGTCCTGCGGCTGGACCCCTGCTTGAGAATCATGTGAAAATGGGGCACATGGTGGTTTTAACCCATTACCAAACAATAACGACATTTTACCAGTTTGTTGCAGACGACACTGGAAAACCTTGAGTCTTAATGAACAATTTCTCCATTTCCAACAATGTTTTTTGCACCATCAGAATATCATTTTTCAATTTAAAATTTTGAAATGTTTTCTGCAAATTCTTTCAATTTGGGACAGTTGAAAATTTGGCCTTTGGTAAAGTGTTAAGGTAGAATATCAATAATCTGCCATTTTGAAATTCCTTCTTTCGTCGTTATGTAACTGCTTTTCTGGACCCACCAGTACTAGGGCTAGGTGACTAGCCAATGGACACTCCTCCAAAACCCGATGTGTCGGTGGGGCTCAACCTGGAACTTGAAGCCGCCACCTTATCCACAGAGTATATAATCATATTTTATTCTTACAAATGATTTTTTCCAAATATTTAACTTAAAAAAGATATATTGCTTTTCTTGTCTGTTACTGCAAATATAAAATTCCATGAACGGGGTAATAACGTTTACAGTACTGGAACCGACTTCATACTTATGCAAACAGATTAAATTCAGGAAAGCCACCATGTTAATTGGCGGCTGGCCTGTGATCTAATCTGTTTGCAGCCCTGAGTATCTTTCTTCAACAAAATTAAGCAGATATTTTAAGCTTTTGGAAAGGCAGAGGAAACAACAAAAATATCTTTTAGAGAATTACCAAGCATTCTAAGGGTTAAGTTAAATATTCTACTATATCATTTTTGGACAATTTCAGACATAAGAAGTTACCAGTCGGAATATTTAAACTTTTAACCTTTCTATACAAAAAAAAAGGCAACAAAGGGCACAAAAAGATCTGTCAATCACAATTATGGCATGTAAGCTTTTTTTGTATGATAAAGAGCCATGTACTAGAGGTCCACAAAGGTTGGTGGGGGAATTACCGCCTTCTCTATCAGACAATTAATACTTTAAAGTACACTTCACGATATTCTGTTAAGTAAGCATTTGGGTAAATTGGGTTCAATTATGATTTATCCGTGCAAAAGATTCAAGAACTTATTTATGAACTTAATGGACGTTTATGAACTTTAAATGGCAATTGATGATCACACAAAGCTGTTCTTGATGTGTTCATGAACTTCAAGAACATGTTCATGAGCCCCAAGAACAGGTTTATGAATGCATTCAAGAACCTGTCCTTGATGTTCATGAAAAAATTCTTTAAGTTCATGATAAGTTTTGTGTTCATGAACAACCATTTAATGTTCATGAATATTCATAACCATTTAATGTTCATGAATATTCATGAAGTTCATGAATAAGTTCTTGAATCTTTCACATCAAGGGTTTTTACAAAGGGTTTATTCAACAATTTTTCAGTTGTACTATGAGATACCTGAGCATTTAACCCTTAACAAAACGCCAAATTTTCGACTGTCCCAAATTGAAAGAGTTTGCAGACAACATTTCAAAATGTGATGAAATACAGGGGCAATTTCTACCTTTCTGACAATGTTTTCCAGAGCCATCTTCAACAAACTGGTCAAATGTCCTTATTGTTTGGTAATGGTTTAAAGGAATCACCAGTACTAGGCTAGGACTCCTTTGTCAAATTCAAATGACGCTCAAAAAAAGGAATGGTTTGACTCATAACATGCTGGGTAATTTTCTAAAAAATGAATATTTGCGCTGTCTGCTTTTTAAAACCTAAAACCTTAAATATCTGCTTAATTTTGAGGGAGAAAGATACTCAGAGAAGCAAACAGGTTAGATCACAGGACAGCCGCCAATTTACTTGGCGGCTGGCCCGGATCCAACCTGTTTGCATAAGCATGAGGTCGGTTCCAGCACTATAAGGGTTAAGTGTTTATCAATGAATAAAATATCATTCTAAAAGACAATTTTTGTCAATTGAATAATTGGTTAAAACGTCATTGGCCAATCATTGCACCATGTAAAATCCTTCGATAAGACATGTTAAGTGTTAAATGCAAGATTGCAGAAAGCCCTTCAAAATAATAAACTGAACTAGTACACTGTATTGCAATGAACCCCCACTCGAGTCGTAGCTTTTTACTATATTCATATTTATATTGGTTTTACATCACATCAACATTATTTCAGTTATGTAGCAATGCCCGACTCTTAATGATGGAGGAAGACCCCATACTCAACTGCCCATAGGGGCTGGTCAAGGCGGGTAGAACCATCGGCATTCCGAAAGTCAGTGAAGAGACTACATATCATTAAAATCCATATCCCCCACTAGGATTTGAACACACAGGAGAGGGGCAATGTGATTTCAAGTCTGTACTCTAACCACTGAGGCCATGGAGACCCCAACATGTTTAATGGGATTGCTTTCTGGCTAATCATTAATCATGTTCTTTCCCAATTAGGAAAATTGATAATGCTTTAACATCATCAGCACAAAGAAATGCTAAATGGGGAACGGATCTAGAAGAAAAGGACGGAAAAAGCTATGACCCCAAAATGACCTCCTTAAAAAAGACCCTGCGAGAATGTAATACACATAACCTCCTACACTTTTAAACCCTACATGCAATAAAAGCCCTGACCCGCGGGCTAGGAGCTTACTCAAATACTTCAAATCAAATAAACATTCAAATTGCTCTATCTTTTATTTGCTCAGGCCTTTCACATCAATCATAATTGGGATCAACTTCCCAATAAAATAAATGTTTTTTACGGCCCACAGGGTTTTCATGTTGTCTCGAATGACCGTTTCTTTCACAATGTGTGTCAGGCTCGCTGGCATTACTTATTAAACGAATGACCCCCATACTGTACCCTGACCTCTCAGTGACCCAGAGAGAGGTCACCCAAAGGTAGCCTACTATTTAGGTTGAGATAATGTTGTGTAAAATTACATCGGTATTGATTTATATCTCCACTTGGCCTGGTAGCCATAGAGATTCCGGTAAAACATAACTCATGACCCACAAAGCCTCCACTTCCAAATATGGATCGGGTCACGTGACTCACATCGACCAATCGAAGCCAAGGGGCGTTCCCGAATCACATTTACATTCATCCTTTTTGCTCATTTACGAAATCGCTCTTGGCAACGATGTTACAGTGTAAGACAAGAGTTCTGACTTGTCACTAAATTGTTTAGGCAAAATTATCTAATGATGAATTGTTGAAATTTTTCATTACTATTTTGATAATGAAGGGAGTATTTTTGAAAATGGAGAAATTTTCCTACATTAAACAAGATCTTTTTTGTTTACTAAGATAATCCAACCTAAATGTCAATCTTCAATGCAAGACTGTAGTAATTTCTTCACAAATGCGATGGTTTAGTCTTTCACTGAAACCTCAAATATCTAATTTGGCCTATGAAAAGTGCGATTCATTTCATAAATGCTTCATTTAACTTGATATGAAGGGCTGCTTTAAACCAATCAATTTAATTACAGTTTGCCATAGAATGAATCTTCCATTTATTATCAAGTCAGAAAATAGCTTTTTATGGGGTTCTCACATGAATAATTCAATATCCCATCTGATGAATAAAACTCATACTCTTTACTAATAGCTATCTGCTTGAATATTGTACATCCTTCACAAATGGGTAGGACTTAATGAGGTTCTATAATTGGTGCTCGACAAGTTGGTTCACATTTCAATTAACACATTAAGATACAGAACACAGAAATTTTATTTGTAAACAAAGGCCTCTGCCCCAAAATGCAAAATAACTGATAAACATATCAAGTTGTGTTTAGTTAATCCCTACATCAATTGAAGTAAATATCATACTATGACTACAGTCAAACTTGTGTTAAGAGGCCAGCCTATGGGATAGAGTAAATTGGCTGTTTTAGACAGGTTGGCTGCTTAACACAAATTGATGTACACTATAAATCCAGCAATGGGACTTTCTGTAGTGGTTGTTTAAGGCAGGTTGGCTGCTTAAAAGAGTGGTTGCTTAACACAAGTTTGACTGTATTTGATAATTAATATAACAAGTGATCAATAAGTTTCTATTTTTGATCTATTTTTGCCATGATTTTCGAAACATTAGTTGCCAGTTTTTTAATATATAATAGTTGCAAGTCTGGAATAGGATGTGAAAATCACGTCACTCTCTATTACCAGAATACCAACTTTGTAGATACATATTTCAATCATATTCAAACCTTGTACAAATGAAGAACACATGATACTCGTCTTCTAAGAAGACTATATTCAATCTTTCTGCCGTAATACAACCTACCCATTTAATACCAAAAATATCTTTTGCATCCCAGCTCAAAGTGTCTGTGCAGGAGTTTAATGAATTGTCAAAAACTGAACAGCTGAACAATGGACACACAAAGACAAAAAGCCAAGGGCATAAAACAAACTAGAGCATTGAAAAATGACTTGACCAAGTGACCTAGCTATGACCTTTAACCCACAAGCATGTGTGTGTGTGTGGGGGGGGGGGATAAATTGAGTTACCTCTTTTCCTCATGCATCATACTCACTCATTCTCAATTATAACCACCTCATTTTGAAGATTCCGAAAATCATAGTGACAAATAGAGAAGCTGATCAAAACAATTTACTGTTTATACATGTACATCATAATAATTCCCAATGATGAATCAAGTACAGTCAAACTTGTGTTAAGAGGCCAGCCTAAAGGACAGAGTAAATTGGCTGTTTAAGGCAGGTTGGCTGCTTAAAAGGGTGGTTGCTTAACATAAGTTAGACTGTAATGCCAAGAATTTAACTGCTTTTTCTGCTAATGCCCTCAATTGGAACTGGGTATTAAGCCTTGTAGTGCTGGAACCAATTTCATGCTTATGCCAACAGGTTGGATCCCGGCCAACCCAAAATAAATTGGCGGCTGGCCTGTGATCTTATCTGTTTGCATCTCAGAACTCTGAGTATCTTTCCTGATCAAAATGAAACATAAATTTAAGGCTTTGGAAAGCACATGGGTGAAACTTTAATACTTTCAAAAACCTGTAATCTGTAGCATATAATCCTTAAAAGGCATATTTGCTAAAGCGTTATAACCTCATAAAGGGACAAAAAGTCTCAAAAACCTGAATGAACCCTGAACGCTTTCACCCATTAAAGCAGAAGACTCATAAATCTATTTTTAGAAAATTACCCATCATTTTAAGGGTTAACATAAAACTCAGAGAGGATGGGAAAAGATCATGGACAGACCAGCAGACCCACAGTGACGCATGCCCTAAACAAAGATTGCTGTGGGGCCGACCTTGGGCACGACCTTGGACGTGCATTAGTGCAGAGAAACCCGGTCACATGGCCACCGATCAATGTCAAGCTAGCCATTACAATGGAAGGGGCCGGAGATTGGTCAGGGCCTAACTGTAACCCAATAGGGTTGTACGATAAATCAATGGAGCAAGGCAATGGATAGCGGTCCATTTCTTTTTGTATGAGGTTAACCCATCACCAAACAATAAAAGATATTTGACCACTTTATTCCAGATGCCTCTGGAAAAACATGGTGGGAAAAGGAGAACAAGCAATTTCTCCTTTTCCCACAATGATGCTTTCTGCCCTATCAAAAGAACTTTTTTTCAATTTCATCACATTTTGAGATGTCATCTGCAAACCCTTTCAATTTGGGACAGTCGAAAATTTCGAATTTGGTAAAGGGTTAAGGGTCATGTCTGCAGCAATTTTTCAGTAAATAATGGCTTTCCTGAAAATCGGGCCATTAACAGGCTAGGGTTCTTAAAATGCCTTCTACACTTCTACTTATTAACCCTTTAAACCCTTTACCAAACACCAAATTCTCTTATCCATTTGGCATAATGATTTTTCAACAAGTACCCACAGTATTGGGTACAGTGATGTCTCGTTAATCCGACAACGTCTGTTCCCAACAAAATGTCCGGATGACCGAATCATCCGGACTAATGAAGCAGAGTACGTTCTTATACACATTAAGACATAAACAGTCTGTATGCACGTGCATACTTATAACCCTTTAGCAAACGCCAAATTGTCGACCGTCCCAAATTGAAAGAGTTTGCAGACGACATTTTAAAATGTGATGAAACTGAAAAATAATCTTCTGATATGGCAGCAAAACATTGTGGGAAAAGGAGAAATTAATCGTCACGAGGAATTTCTCCTTTACCCACAATGTTTTCAAAAGTCGTCTGCAACAAACTGGTCGTTCGGATTGCGAGACATCCGGATAATCGGGGTCCGGATAAACGAGGCTTCAATGTATGTAATTTGTAGGAACTCATAGGAATCGTCTCAACAAGACAATTCCAATGAGGACCCAGAAAAGAGGATGTAGGGCAAACTCCTCACAGTGATCTCCCCTTAATGGGATTGATCACTGCCACCACAAATGTCACATGACCATCTGCTTAGAAACGAAAATGGTGTTTAAAGATGGCGGCGACAACCAAAACAATCATCCAATTTTGCTTAATTTGTAAAGAATATGAAAGATTTTTCAATTTAACTTGCCAGAAATCAACACAAGAAGACATTATAACTAAATTAACTTCTATATCTGGTAAAATTTGAAGAAAAAAAATCATCATTTAAATTTCATCTAAATCTGGATGAAAAATCTTGTGGTGGCAGTGATCGATGCAGCGTAGCAAGGGGAGATTACTGTGAGGAGTTTGGATGTAGGGTAGAAAAGAAAATAGTAGCAATAGAAATACTTATTATTTCAAGGGGTCAAGCTTGCCCAGTGGCTAAGCTGGCATTCAAAGAACTCAGGGGTCCCGAGTTTGAGCGACATCAACAACTCTGGTTTCGTGGGAGTGTCATTTGCCAAGTCTATTTAGAGCACTAGCCTAGTACTGTTGGATGGAGGAGAGCCGTTACAAAACTGAAAAATCGTTGACATGGCATATATATACACCATACAAACAACACCATACAAACAAACTACTTATTCCTGGGTACTGTTTCACTGAACAGTTTACGTATAAGATTTGTGCAAGTCTAAAACAATAATTTCTCTTATTTCAGTATTTTAAAATTGGGCTAAACAATATTGCAAAATTACACATCATTGGAATCATCTCTCCGAGACGCTTGCAATGACGTGTCACATTGCAATAGTGTAATTTTATTTCAGGTACTTATAATCCATGTTAATCAGTTTTGACTTGCGCAATATTTTCCATAAATCGTTTAGTAAAACAGTACCCTGGACCTGAGAAAAGTCTGCATCAAGGTAAGGGTTGAATGTTTACATGGCTAGGGAATGTCTTATTCACCAGACATAATGCATCTGCATAACACTGATAATTCGTAAAATATGCATAATGCGTGCACGAACGTGCAAAAAACCCTCTCATGTGTGCATTTTGTCTGACAATGCATGCACCATAACACCAGCTGCATACTGCATATTCTGTGTCCCAACCTAGTTTACCAGCCAGACAGCGAGGCTCTGATAAAGATTTTCCCAAATTGGAATAGTTAGCAGACAACTTTTGATACATAAACTATGCAGCAATTCTTTCTTTTTGATTTTGGAAAGCAGTCCGGTACCGGACAAATTAAAGAAATTACAGAATTGTTCTTGAAAATTTGGTACTTTCCAGGAATAACTGAATTAAAACATAAACTTAATTAGAAAGTTGGGAAAAAAGTAAGTTAACCTTATTTGGAATGAGTCCATTTTACAGTACATTAGGTAAAAAAAATCACTGCTATGTTTTAAGATATTTCAATGTTAGAATAAAATTTGACACTGAAAAAGTAGTTGAAAAAGGGGAAAAAAGTCCCTACATTATTTCTCTCCACTTTTCCATCAATTCTTTCATTTGTTGTTTATAACATATTCAGTACATCATAATGTGTTTTGTTAAATTGGAATAAGGTAGACTAGGACAATCCATTTCATAAATGACCAAACTAATGATAATTATATTACAAGACACTGTAGAATCTAATTTCATTCTAGATATCAGCTAGAAGGAGAAATTGTAACAAAAACAAGATTTTTTGTTTTGTTAGGTTTCTTTTTTGTAATATGTTTCCTGAACAAACATTTATCTATTGTCAGTAGGTCCAACTTAAAACCCCTAGCAGACAACTAATTTAATATTATTAAAGCCATACTTGCGCTCATTTGCACTAAAATTGTGTAAGTTCTAAAATAGTTGAAAATCAAACTTAAAAGTACATTAAATGCCCTATTACAGGGGAACTGAGACTGTAAAACATTCACATGATGCTTTTAAAATAATGAAAACTATACGGTTTATTTACAATTAGCGATAAAACTAGGTCAGCTGAGAAACCTTGGGAACCAATAAAACCCAAGAAATTCTCCATTTTGAATGTCCACTTCGTTAATATTGAATAAATTACAGCCTTTTTACATGTTTAACATATTTTTTCTAACCAGGTGATTGGTACTCGTTAATCCGAGCGCTCCTTGCTATTTTAGATGTTACTCGAATGTAAAAAATGAAGTTAAATTGGTGGGCACAAAATTTATGAAAATATCACTCTGAAAAATAGATAATAGATAGTGCAGGCGTTATATTGTCATGATCGTATTTGCTATATTTCAACATATTCTATCATAATTGACATATTGCCCAGTTTTGCAGTTTTTCTGAGCACTAGTATGCTTTTAAAGGCACATCAAAGGAGAGGAGTACAACTAAATTACTGAAAAAATATATGGAGTTCTTTTATTATTTTCATAAAAGTCATGAGAATTAGTTTAGGAATGCATTAAGACACTATTAAATAGTTTCATTTAAAATAAGTTATTTTGTGCCTAAAATATAGTTGTCTCCAATTTAATCATGTTTATCAACAACCTGTTTGTTTACATATTCAAAATAACGAATTCTGATTGGCCGGTTCAAAAATGTGTGTATCAACTGTCAAGGTCAGGGGTGAAGAATCAGGAAATCTGAATTATAAAACTTGCTAATCTGGGTTATTTCTGGTTTACTTTCACATTCAAGTTGTGGTAATGGTGTTTTCTGGTGATAACTATTTGAATCTGTCCAAAAGTTTACCAAATAATGTAGTTTGATATAGCATTAATCTCCTTTAATGGGCCTTTAAGAACAACAACAATATCTTTGACGTGGACACTTCCTACAATATCTACTGCAAGTGAATTAAAATGTGTTTGTCATGAAGTGATGGTCCATTTGATTGTTTGAATGTTGTTTAACACATATCAACAACTTTTTCAGTTATATAACAGCTTCCTGGATCCATCAGTTCTAGGCTTAGGCTTTGAAGTGACTTGCCAAAGGTCCCTCCACAAAACCAGATGTGTTTGTGGGGCTCAAACCCGGGACCCCCAAGTTCCAAGTCTGCAATTTAACCACGGGGTCACACAGAACCCTCATGAAGTATTGGATAAACACTTCCCTTCATGACTTAATGTACACATATGTACTTTCTTTTAAAAAGAGTCAATCTCATTTTAAGCGCCCAGCATTCTAAGGGTTAATGACTCCTGTAAAAAGATGGCCTCAGACTTACCGGTAATCACCTTTCATGTTCCTGTGATAGAGGATACTGTGCTTAAACTGAACATTGCAAATGACTTTTTTAATTCCCTTGTTTATCTTCAAGATTGAAGCATTTCTAAGATATCCATTCACAAAGAAACTATATCATCTTTAAGGCAAAGGGAAGATGACTCATATCACACATCATATTTCTGAGAATTGTATTGCAAGCAGCGGACGGTTCTTTACCAAAAACTGGATTTTCCACTGTAGCAAATTATGAAATTAGTTTATTCACTTGCATTGGTTTTACATCGCCTCCACACCAATACAGTTATTTATCCTGTTACATGGTGCAAAAGGCGACGTGAAAAGGGGTGCCGTGAAAAGGGGTGCCGTGAAAACTAAGTGATTCACGGTTAGTTGACATGTGACCTCCTATATTTTAATATGGTCAAGCCTCGCAAAAACTGGCCCATTTGAGTTAGAATCTATGAAGTGAAACGATACTGTTTGGTCCATCTAATGTTTCAAGTTACAAATCATCATTGGATGATCACTAAACTTGAAGAAATCGAAGGTATTACTTAGAACTATTTGCTGCCTCTTTGCACTTAACAACAATTCTATATTTGGATTAGTTAGGGAAATATACGTCACAGAGACAAATCTCCTGTTTCATTACTTTTTTACACCAAATAAACACATGTCATATCCTCCACAATAAACACTCTCAGTACAAATATATTATATATACCACCATACCTTTTTGATCATCCCTATCTATATGCCTTATCAAGATTTATCTACTCTCGACTCTACCATTTACAGAGAAACTTGTGTGAAGTCATATTTCATCGTGTGATGTCACACGTTGACATCACGATTTGTCTCGTGACTTCTATTCATGTTAATTCATGCATACTCATTTGCGTTTTATAAAAACTGTTTTCTCTGTTGTTTCGTTGAAATTGGGTGTTCGAAAGGTATGTAACAGGATAAACAGAATAATAGGTTACCCTATATACATTATATCACCCTATAAATTACTACGCCTTGCCCGGAAAAACTTAACCCATTAATGTCACTAACCTATTATTCTCTATGTTGCTAAGCCCAATTCATGATAAAGAATAGAGACCAAGAGCTGGTCAGTCTGTATACTTTAATTCGACTGGAGAGTGGGTTAAATGTAGTATAACCTAAATAAAGGTTATATATAGTGCTGAAACCAACTTCATGCTTATGCAAACAGGTTTGATCCAGGCCAGCCGCCAAGTAAATTGGCAGCTGGCCTGTGATCTTACCTCTTTGCTACTCTGGGTATCTTTTCTCAACAAAATTAAAGATATTTTAAGTTTTTGAAAGCAGCTGACACAAAATCTATCTTTAGAAAATTACCCAGCATTCTAAGGGTTAACCAAAGTCATCTGCTGCAATCACGTCACAGTGCAATTTTATATAACTCGGAAGGAATGGTTTATAAATTTTCCAGAGAAAACCAGAGAAAGCCAGCCTTCACAGAGTCTATATGGAGTCTATATCAGGGACACCCCACAGGGCTCTGAAAACCTTGATCTGTGAACCAGACTATAAAGGTAACCCTTATGGTTCTGGGTTACAGACTTCATGCTTATGCAAAAATGTTAGATCCAGGCCAGCCACCAAGTTAATTGGCGTCTGGCCTGCGATCTAACCTGTTTGTTACTCTTGGTATCTTTTTTCAACAAAATTAAGGCAGATATCTAAGGATTTGAAAAGCAGATGATGCAACAATCTATACTTAGAAATTTTCCGAGAATTCTAAGGTCCTTGTTCACAAGTAAGAGGAAATTGAGAGGTACAAATTAATTTGTTTTAAACAGGACAACATCTGTATTGTTCTACGTTACACACTAAAGAATAGCCATTGGAAGCAAAATTAGATCATTTTCCATTCTTTAAAGTGTGTAAACAGTAAATTATTATTTCGATCCAAAAGCATGACATTCCTTTTGGGATCTACTTCATACAAACTGTACATACTTAGATAAATTGAACCTTCTTGAATTGATAATGCTTTCTATAGCTACTTTTAATTGTATATTCAACAACAGCAAAAAAAATGTATTGTTTCAATGATATTTCATTTTGTCTTTCAAATTTTAACTTCCGTAAACAAGTACCTTTAAAGGCACATCAAAGGAGAGGAGTACAAATAAAATGCTGAAAAAATATATGGAGTTCTTTTATTATTTTCATAAAAGTCATGAGAATTAGTTTAGGAATGCATTGAGACCCTATTGAATAGACTCATTTAAAATAAATTATTTTGTGCTTGAAATATAGTTGTCTCCAATTCAACAATGTTTATCAACAACCTGTCTGTTTACATATTCAAAATAAAGAATTCTGATTGGTCTTTTCAAAAATGTGTTTATTAACTGTAAAGGTCAGAGGTAAAGAATCAGGAAATCTGAATTATAAAACTAGCCAATCTGGGTTATTTCTGGTTTACTTTTACATTCAAGATTTGCTGATGGGGTTTTCTGGTGATAACTATTTGAATCTGTCCACAAGTTTACCAAATAATATAGTTTGATATAGCATTTATCTCCTTTAATAGGCCTTTAAAAGAATTTTAAAACTCTTTAAACAAAAGATAATTTACTCATCTAGAACTGTCATCTTTCATTGTGATTTTCCTGGTGTTTAATGTCATATCAGCAATGTTTCAGTTTTAAAACTGCTTTCCTGGATCCACCGGTACTAGGCGAGGGCTCTGAAATGACTTGCCAAAGGCCAACCCAAGAAACCAGTGGTTACTGTGGGGCTCGAACCCAAGGACCCCCAGTTGCCACCTTAACCACTAGGTCACGCAGGACCCATTTCAGTCATGTAACAGCTTTCCTGGTCCCTGTAGTGACTAGTCAAAGGTCACTCCCATGAAACCAGAGGTGTCAGTAAGGCTTGAACCGTGGACCCCTTTCGAACAGATGTGTTTTAACATTACTGTTATGTGATTTCAATGCAAGACTATAGCAAATCCTTAACAAAAGCACCCAAATCTTGCATTGAACACTTGATATGAGGCACAAAGGTCTAATCTATACTGTTGCAAGAATGCTTACATGTCCCCTGCCAAGGATTTTAACAACTGTATTCATGAACTAAATGAACATACATGAATGATATATGGTCATTCACCGACACAAAGCTATTCTTGTACTTGTTCATGAGCAATTTTCTTAATACTCAGGAACACATTCAAGAACATTTTGTGTTCATGATTGGTCATCTGTCATTCATGTATGTTCATGAACACAGTTCTTGCATCCTTCGAGAGAGGTGCACATATAAAGTAAAGGGATGACAAAAGTCTGTGATGGCAAAAAGATCAGATAAGTCTAGTCGGCTGTGTTTAACCCATTACCAAACAATAATGACATTTGACCAGTTTGTTGCAAACCACTATGGAAAACATTGTGGGAAACCGAGCAATTTCTCCTTTTCCAACAAGGATTTCAGCTTTTATCTGAAAAATATTTTTACATGTCATCACATTTTGAAATGTCGTCTGTAAACTCTTTGAATTTGGGACAGTCAAACATTTGGTGTTTGGTAAAGGGTAAAGCGGAAAAAAAAAGATTTATAAATGTTTCCATAGGAATGTACAGAAAGCCAGCCTATGAGGGAGTCTACGGAACAATCCCCCACTGAGCGCTCTCATTATCTTGATTCGTGAAGCAGACAGGAATTTTTCCAGTACTGACCTATTGACACACTTTCCAGTAGGATTACTTCGAGTGGGGCCTTCCAACAAACCGCAGCCTAGACTGGCGTCAGCTTACCCGTGTGCACACGCCAATAATTAAAGTCAATATGTAACCATGTTTAAGCACTCTTAATTCTGTTTCGTAAGGCTGAATCTGTGCTAAGAACCATTTCCTTCTTGTTTAAATAATTTATACAGCACCGGCGTTAGACGACTTAACAAATAGTTGTTAGAAATTTCTTGTCGTGCCTAATTTCTTTTGTCACTATTATTCATTTTTGCCGTATGTCTATCCGACAATGTTACTCTTGACAATCTGTTGTGATTATCTACTGTTTTCTTTTTTCAAAGAGGTTTAAAGCCTTGTAAACAATCATTCAGTTTTGTCATAGCTTTCCTGCATTCAACATTACTAGGCTAGGGCTCTGAAGTGTCTTGCTAAAGGACCCAGTGATTTTTTTCTAAATCAAATCAATGGGCTTTTTGACCAAAACTTAAAAATCGATGGGTTTTTCTATAGAAAAATGATTAAAATGAATGAAATTAATGAGTTTTTGGGAAATTCTATGTGATTTTTGGGGCCCAAAATCATCACTGCACTCCCACAAAACAAGAGGTACCAGTGGGGCTCAATCCTTGGCCAGACCCGTGAGACTGCCTGCCACCTTATAACCGCTGGGAATATCATATAACAGAACATAATTGTGTTTTGTAGTTTTAACCCTTTCCCAAAAAACAAATATTCCACTGTCCCAAATTGAAAGAGTTTGCAGACGACATATCAAAATGTGATGAAATGGAAAAATATTCTTCAGATAGAGCAGAAAACCTTGTGGGAAAAGGAAAATTGCTTACGTGCAATTTCTCCTTTTCCCACAAGGTTTTCTAAAAATGTCTGTCAAATGTCATTATTGTTTGGGAAAGGGTTAAATAGGTTAAATTTCAACTTTCAAATATCCTCATATCTGTGAACACCTTTGAAATAATAAAATAATAAACTGCTAGTTTCACCTCTTCAATTTTGTTTCATTACACTTTCAACATCCAAATTTCCTCATATTTGTGAACAAACACCTTTAAAATGATAAAATAAAGAACAACTAGTTTCACCTCTTCAGTCAGTGTTACCAAACAATGCATTCCCTTATTTAGAATTTTCAATAAGAACACTGAAATATGTGAGAGCTAAAAAATATTTCATATTCTCATGAAAACACAGGTTTTCAACAACATAATAATGAAGGAATCAACTCTTTACCACCTGCAGACAACTTTTGTTTTTTACTTGAAGCAGACGACTTTAGAAAAAAGCTTTATAAACATGTGAAAAACCTGTCAGTTTGGCTGTTGTGATATGTGAACAGATTGAAAAAGCTTTGTGGAAAAAGGAGAAATTGCTTGTCTCAAGCAATTTTTCCTTTTGCCACAATGCTTTTCGATGGTCGTCTGCTGCAAGAAGCAAAAATGTAGCGTTAGCTGGTAATGCGTTAGGAGTGATAAGGAGTGTCAATCTGAACACATCGGGTTTATCCAATGAAAACACCTCTTAAATAATAGGGATGAGGCCATATTGTTTCGAGCGAATAACGTCACTTTACTTTCGTTTTAAAAATAGATCTTAAATGTGAAATCTAAAATGTTGTTTAATTTGATTAAGGACACAACTTTATACGTCATTATTTATCATTTCGCCATTGCTTATGAGTTACCGATAAAAAATGATTTAAAAGGATGGCCAACACGTCCATATACATTGAACTACTTAGTGTGCACCCTGTGGAAATGTGTTATATATGCCGGGGCCAATTTACCCGAAAAATTGTAACCCTACACTTACATCCGATGGTGTATTTCACAGCTCATGAAAATACCTGAGTAGTTCCGATTGAAGGAGTGTTTAACAATCGTTCCAAAATTTGTTTCTCATGGACTCTGTGATAGTCCCTTAGATATGGCTCAGTGATAGGAGAATTTAGAATTCGCTCCTTTAGTAAAGCAGATCCTGTATTATTTCCCTCGCCACACCATATTGAAATAGAAAAATATCAGCATCTGATCGGCAAAATCTAATGTTTTTTTGGTGAACAGTGGCATTGAATGAAGATATTCATTAGAATGAATACATCATTAGAATGAATACAGACTCGGGATTGAAGAAAAAAAATGATTAAGGTGTGGAGATTATTTGCTTGTCTCAGTCTTTTACCCTTTATAAAAGAAAGCCAGGATTTAACAAATTTGTCGCAGATGGCTTAGAGAAGTTATTGTAGGGGGAGAGAGTGAAATTGCTCATTATTATGAAAAACATCTCCTCTTCCATACAAATGACTTTTGGAAGTATCAACCAATTCTTAATCAATTTAGTTTAAACTTAAAACTATTTTACATTAATTGTGAGGGAAGCTTGAAGCTTATCAAAATCATTCTCGACGACTGCTTCCTGGATATTTAACCGGTACTTGGAATTGCAATTGCAATTTTCACCTCGCCTAATGGGGATTGAATACGGGACCCTCTGTACAAGATGCCAATACATTACCTCTGCACCACTGTCGCCAAATTTGGATAAGTTGAAAAATCTTTACAACTAGAGATGCACTCTACTTTCTAGATTTATATAAAAAAAAAAAATGGTGTATATATTGATGCATATTAGATAACTTTGTTTACAATATTTCAAAACCTATTTGGCCAATAAGCCAGTTCTAATGAGTATCTAGGGTTAAGAGGTGAAAATAAAGAAGCAGATTTGACAATACATCACTAAACCTTTTACCAAGCGCCATATTTTTGACTGTCCTAAATTGAAAAAGTTTGCAGACAACATTTCAAAATTTGATGAAATTGAAAATTAAGCTTCTGATAGGATAGAAAACATTGTGAGAAAATGAGAAATTGCTCCATTTGAGCAAGTTTTTCTTTCCACACAATGTTTTCCAATGTCGTCTGCAACAAACTGGTCTGATGTTGTTATTTCTTGGTGATGGGTTTAGTGAAATACCTTTGAAATACAGACAAACCTTCAATTTTTCAAAAAGTACAAAAAAAGTTTATAAAATAAAGGGTAAAGGTTTGAGGGATGACTAAATATGGAAATGTTATCAAATATTGACATTTTCTCTGCCCTCTCTCTCAGTCTGTCAGTGGGTTAGTGGGGCAACTATAATCTTGTGTTCACGGGTCTGTCCCGCCCCACATATCCAGTGTTGAACCAAATGCTAAGTTTTTGACTGTCCCATATTGAAAGAATTTGCAGACGACATTTCAAACGGTGATGGAATAAATAAATAATAATCTGAAAGGGCAGAAAACATTGTGGGAAAAGTAGAAATTGTTCGTTTCTCCTTTTCTCGCAATGTTTTCCAGTCGTCTGCCACAAACTGGTCAAATGTTGTTATTGTTTGGTAAAGGGTTAACCTTTTATGGAACAAACACACATCACATTATCTTTCCCAGGTCTGCCATAGACTATTATGTAATACAAACTACAGACCTATTACTCATATCGGGTTTCTAGTTACTCATTGTTATGCAAATATAATATATTGAAAGTGAACTATTTTTTTAAAAATATTCTGTATAAAGCCTTTTGTCAAAAATGTTAAATTGTGTGAAAGTGGTGAGAGATTTTGTCTGATAGTAAGGGGTTTGTTCGTTAGGTGTTTAACGTCGTGTCAACAACTTTTCAGGTATGTTACAGCTTCCCTAGATCCACCAGTACTATGCTAGTGTTTGATGCGGATGAACAAATTGGTGAATGTGCAAATCTACATGGATATACTAGTAGGCCTCAAAATACAGAAGAGGGGATCCAGTCCGAAAAGGATCTGCTTTAGCCCTTAGAATGCTGGGTAATTTCCTAGAAATAGATTTTTGTGTCGTCTGCTTTCCAAACCTTAAATATCTACATAATTTTCATGACAAAAGATACTCAGAGTAGCAAACAGGTAAGATCACAGGGCAGCCGCAAACTTAGTCGGCCGGCCTAAATCTAATCTGTTTGCATAAGCATGAAGTTGGTTAGTGAAATGTTATGCAGATATATACAGGTTTCCAGACATTTATTTAGATGTAAATATGATGAAAATATCATATGACTTATTTTTTTTTCTTTCTTGGAATCCATGGTCAATTGAACTACATGTGATTCATTGACCTAGATAAGTTGTTTGTCTTATGTTGACTTATTGTTCATATGTAAATGAAAAGTCCATTAACATAGAATACCTATAATCTATCCTGAAACTCTTTCATTTATCTGATTACTTCAGTCGTACTTGGTATACATTGGTCTGGACCAAAACTATGCGCTTTACACTGAAGCATTACTGCCCAAAATGATATATGAGCATAACCAAAGTATTCAGTCGAAAGAATAATTTTCAAGATGGCAGATTAGGGGTATTATACCGTAATGTAGGGGTATTCTACCGTAATGTTTTTTCTAATAAGGTCAACCTTCCAATAAGCCCAAAAAGAGAAGGATTTTGTCGATTTTGCTTGAAGCAGTCAGATGAAAACAATCTCCCTTTAAACGAACCCTTGATTTTCTTCTTGGAAACTATCCCTCAACCACCCATACCTCAAAAAAGCTTGAGATACTCATATAACTCCCATGTGTGGGATCAAACCATAACCCTTAGAATGCTTTCCCAAACAATAACAGATTTTGCGACTTTGCTGTAGACGACTTCAGAAAACATTGTGGTAAAAAGGAGAAATTGCTCGTAACGAGCAATTTTTCCTTTTCCCACAAGGTTTTCTGCTCTTTCTGAAGAATATTGTTCAATTTCATCACATTTTGAAATGTTTTCTGCAAACTCTTTCAATAGGGAACTCCAAAATTTGTTGTTTGGGAAAGGGTTAAAAAAGATTTTTGTATCTTCTTTCCAAAACCTTGAATATCTGCTTAATTTTGATGAGGAAAGATACCCAGGGAAGCAAACAGGCTATATCACAGGCCAGCCACCAAATTACTTGGGGGCTGGCCTGGATCTAAGCTGTTTGCATAAGCAGGAAATCGGTTCAAGCACCATAAGAGTTAAAACAAGCCAAGCCCTTTCCTGGAAACAATAAAAAAAGAACATGATATTACTGATACTTACATGCTAGACAGATGACTGGTTTCAGGAAGTATGTGTCAATCAGTCTATGGGGCACTCCAGGGCGGGCTGAAATGATGAAATAAAAAGTCGGTGATTAAGTTTCTTCTTTGTTTTTTTTTGTTTAATATTGCTTCCAATGTTTCTTGAGTATATCATTGGCCTGGTCTGTAAATCAATAGGGCACAAAGAAAGGCTGAAATGATAAGAGTTGGTGATAAAGTTTCTTTCTTTGGTTTATTGTTTAATATTGCTTTCAATGCTTTTTTGATTATATCACAGCATGGCATGGGGCCAGTTTTACTACACAAATTAGGGAAAATATTTGGGTCAGAACTAATATTTGGGCAAGTCAGAACTGATAAACAAGGAGAGTAACTTAAATGCAAGTAGAATATTGCAATATGACATGTCATTGGAAGCGTCAGTGTTACTTTACAATATTACTTTGCCATATATTGAAATAAGAGGGATTGTTGTTTTGAACTTAGGCACATTTTATCATAAAATCTTTATTAAAAAGGTACCCTGGTCTATAAATCAATGAAGCATCAAAGAAAGGCTGAAATGTAAAAGATCAGAGCAGATCCTTTTTCAAGAAAAGACGGGCCAAATTGGCCAATGGTGCAATTTACGCTTGTACAATGTATATATAAAAAGTGCTGGAACCAACTTCATGCTTGTGCCGACAGGTTAGATCCAGGCCAGCCACCAAGTACATTGGCAGCAGGCCTGTGATCTAAACTGTTTGTTACTGCAAGTATCTTTTCCAATCAAAGTTAAGCAGACATTCAAGGTTTTGGAAAACAGACAACACAAAAATCTGTTTCTAGAAAACTAACCAGTGTTCTAAGGGTTAACCCTTTACCCAACAAAAACTGTACGAAGCGGGATCTGCCTTGCCACTTTCATTAATCCACATTCGGCGCGAGTACTGGTTATGTATCCAGGAAGCAGAATTGAGAGTGATTAATCTAAGTTGTAAGAACTTGTTTCACAATCAATGTAAAATAAATTAGTTTAAACTAAATGACATTTGACCAGTTTATTGCAGACACCTCTGAAAATCATAACGAGAAATTTCTCCTTTTTACACAATCTTTCTAACTCAATTAGAAGATTATTTTCCAATTTCATCACATTTTGAAAATCATCTGCAAACTCTTTGAATTTGGGACAGTCGAAAATTTGGCATTTGGTAAAGGGTTAAGACCAACAATTGTCATCGCCTCTGTGAAGGACTTGCTAAAAATGGTGCATCCCATTTCCTCCCTAGTGATGGCCAATGGCTGACCATAGTCACTTTTAACCTTGACCAAGAAGATTTACTGCCCTTATATGTGTACTAAGTATGTACAACTTCCTTGTGGTCAAGAAGACATGGATCTATTACTGGCGGTCATTAATGTCTATCATGCTTTTGACAAGGTCAGTCCATGGGAAATGGTCTACTTTAGCCTAAATATCATGCATTGAATGAATTCGATGTAGTAACTGCTTGCCAATGTCTTGTTAACTTATTTATTTTTACACAATTCAAAGGCACATAAAAGAGATCAATGCTATATAAAACTATATTAATTGGTAAACTTTTGGTCAGATTCAAATAGTTATCACCAAAAAAAACCCATCAGCACAACTTAAACGTGAAAGCCAACAAGATTTAACTCAGGTTAACCAGTTTAATAATTCAGATTGTGTGATTCTTAACCCCTGACCTTGACAGTTGATACACAAATGTTTGAACCGACCAATCAGAATTCGTTATTTTGAATATGTAAACAAACAGGTTGTTGATAAACATGATTGATTTGGAGACTACTATATTTCAAGCACAAAATAACTTTTGTTAAAGGAGTCTATTTAATAGGGTCTCAATGCATTCGTAAATTAATTGTCATGACTTTTATGAAAATAATAAAAGAACTTCATATAATTCTTTAGTAATTTATTTCTACTTATCTCCTTTTATGTGCCTTTAATGTATCCTTTACAAAACATTTGATTTAGAAACAGTCTGTTTACAAATGTCTTAAACAGATACTGGGATGACTAAACATCATGTATTGTACAGAAAATGTTTGATGTAATAACAGTCTAGATATGTCTCAAACAGTTACCATGACTACTAAATATTATGTTATGTAAAAAAAACTTATGATGTAGTTTCAGACTTCCAACATCTTAGTTACTATAAAACCATCCAATGTAAGTAACAGTTTAATCCTTTCCCAAACAATAACCACATTTGACAACTTTGTTGCAGATGACTTTAGAAAACATTGTGGGAAAAGGAGAAATTGCTCGTGACGAGCAATTTTTCCTTTTCCCACAAGGTTTCCTGCTCTATCTGAAGAATATTTTTCAATTTCATCACATTTTGAAATGTCGTCTGCTAACTTGTTCAAATTGGGACAGTCGAGAATTTGTTGTTTGGGAAAGGGTTAACCGATGTCTTGAAAAGTTACTGTGACAATTTAGTACAAAGTATTGTTTATAAAACATTCCATTTAGAAACAGTCTACCAATCCTTTAACAGTTACTGCAACCTTATATCAGGTCATTTGATGTAGTACAGTCTACCAATACCTTAACCCTTTCCCAAACAACACATTTTGGACTGTCCAAACTTCAGAAGAAATATCCTTAGAACATTGAGTTATATTTCGAAGGAAAATCATTTATTTAATGCCCAAAGTAAAGAAACTATATCTCACAAACTTCTGGAAAATCCTCATATATTGCCCAAAGTCAAAACCCCCTCCTTTTCTCCCAATCTTTTGGTAATGGGGTTTGCTCTAATGCACTTAATGTCATCTATGTCATATCTAATTAATATCAGAGATTTCCCTATTAGCCAAGTTTAATTTAGGGGATTTCCATGTTAATTATGACTGGGCACACATGTATTGATTTCCTCCCAACAACCCTTGCCTGAAACCTAAGACAAGAATATACAATAATTGCAGCATGAAGCATCCATCTATCACATGACGAAAAAAGATTTTGCTAGTCAAGAACTTCTTCTCTCAGCTATGAAAATGCTGTTTGATGATAAAGAATTCATTTCGAGGGTTCAACGCAAGACTATAATAAGTGCTTCACAAACGTGAAGCACTTATAGTACTGCGCTTAACCATCAATTTATGAATAAAGTATGTACTTCTTTACTCTTATTTCAATTATAAGTTCTTATTGTGATATTTGACATTTGGAAGTTAGAATGCACTGAAACACATATAAAGCCCTTGAATGACATACAAGTAGATAGCTTTGAGGAATAAAAAGACACTTTGACATATTTATGGCCTCATGTTGTCTTAGTATAGATATGACGTAGAAAGGCAAGCCCTTTTTATTATCATCTATAAATTGTGCTTATTGTGCATGGTAAATAATGCACGTAGCATTCTTTGTTTCTAATAAACAATCTTTATGAAACAAATTATGAGAAAATCTTCTTTAAGCCAAACATGAATCACCATCATAGAGCTAATCAAGCAGGAGTCATAAAATCAATTGTCCATATTCCCCAGCTTGTCCATAAGCCTTAATTTACGACAAGTGAACTTTTGCCGAAATTTACAATATCACCACGCTATTAACAAGTGCAGAAAAATGTATGGCATTTATGGACAAGAAAATTGAAACAAAATTTTGCCCCCCTGACAGTTTCAAACTTGGCCAAGATGTTCCAGGTAAAAAATTGGCCAATTTACTAGTGACTCATTTTTTGACCCAACATGACACAGTTAAACCCTTTACCAAACAAACAAGTTTCCACCGTTCCAAATTGAAAGAGTTTGCAGACAACATTTCAAAATGTGAAGAAATTGGAAAATCATCTTCTGATAGGGCAGAAAACATTGTGGGAAAAGGAGAAAATGCTTGTCACAAGCAATTCGAGGGTTTGATGCAAGACTATAGTAAGTGCTTCATGTTTTCTCCTTTTCCAACAATGTTTTGCAGAGTCGTCTGCAACAAAGTGGTTAAATGTCATTGTTTAGTAATGGGTTAAAACAAAGTTATTATTTCGTGGCTTCAACCATTTTTACAGCGCATTTTCATTCTTTCTCAAGCTATGGCAAAAATGACAGGAAAGCAAACATTCTTCCCTTTTTTATTTTATATAGCTAAGATTAAATTGGCATGAAAACGCAGCCTGTAGCATGTTCGAAATTAGTGTTTGTCAAGAGTTTGTCATTGTGACTTCATAATTTTAAGCCAAAATGATCCATGGTTACAAACTTGATGGATTCAATGCAATACAACAGGCAGTCCTTCATTTTTGTGAGAGACATACTGTTACAAAGTCATGCAGTCAACCTTCTGAACATCTCTCCCATTATAACCTTTACCAAACACCAAAGTTTCGACTGTCCCAAATTGAAAGAGTTTGCAGATGACATTTAAAAATGTGATGAAATTGGAAAATAATCTTCTGATAGGACAGAAAACATTGTGGGAAAAGGAGAAATTGAAAGGATTTGCAGACGACATTTCAAATTATGATTGACATTTCAAAGTGTGATGAAATTGAAAAATAACCTTCTGATAGGGCAGAAAACACTGTGGGTAGAGGATAAATTGCTCGTTACAAGCAATTTTTCCTTTCTCACAATGTTTTTCAGAGTCGTCTGCAACAAAGCACTAAAATGTCTTTATTCCTTGGTAAGGGGTTACTGGAAGGTTATCTTTGGACTCGGCCCATTTGACACAGTAAATTATCTCGGTCAGTAGAGCAGAGAAATATTGCAAAATACTTGGCTAAAGATAAAGGTACTGTTTACCTACTTAGAATGTCTAATGTATTTACCCATATTTACTCAGGGTTTTTTCAAGTTATATATCAGGGGTCCATAAAAGGCAGTTTCCCCATTGAAAGTCTCTTTCAAATCATACAGTTCTCCCAAAAGGTTCAGTCACACCCACTGGTTAATTTCCCAATTCAGCAATTTAATCCATACAATTTCCCAAAATTAACAGGCAGAAGCCTCTTCCCAATTCAATAGATAAAGTCATGGTTCTAAACTTTGTTGCAGGTGACATTAGAAAACGTTGTGGGAAAAGGAAAAATTGCTTGTAATGAGAAATTTTTCCTTTTTAAACAATGTTTTCTACCATATCAGAAGGATATTCTCCAATTTCATCACATTTTGAAATGCCGTCTGCAAACTCTTTCAATCTGGAACAGTCGAAAATTTGTTGTTTGGGAATGGGTTAAACACTGGGCCAAGTTAAAGGAGGAGACTATGCCCTATGTATGTCCCAAAAAAGAAAGTCTATTCTGCTTTCTCAATTCCGTCTCAAAGATCATTGGTGTTGGTAATCCTACAGTCAAATCTAATCATGAATGATAAGCAAAAATCTTACAATTTGATAAAGTCGGTGTCCTATTAGTCTCTATCAACATCAAGTTCAGAAAATATAAATCCCTATATAAAATCCCTTACTTTCTTATTACATTTACTTAATTTTAGTTCTATATCTGAAATGGACACCTTTTAACCCTGACAACATTGGTGACAAAAGGTGAACCTGCTCATTTGAGCAATTTTTCTTTTCGTCACAATTGCGTTTTTAACCTTAGATCACAAAAGGTAACAATATTGATACTTTATACACATGTCAGATCTTACTTTCAACGCAGACAAGGCCTTTAATGGTATGAAGAAATTGCCACTTTTTAACTCTTGCAGTGAATTATGGGGGTTGCAAAAACTAAAGCACATTGAAAGCAATTTCACAATAGTGAATTATGCTGATTGATTATAATATTTACCTTGTTTGGGTTTCTCTGGCTTCTTGTATTGATATTTTGGTTCAAACACTGCATAGTCACCTGAAATGAAAATCAAAATATTCTTATTAATTGATTAGAGCAATATCTATTACATCAAAATAAGGTAAAAATAGACTCATTAATCTGTTCAGCATGATAAAAGCTTAAAGTAATTAACTAGGCTAAGACCTGATTTATTTATTTATTCATATATACGTAACGGCTTTACTGGATCAATCAGTACTAGGCTAGGTCTCCGATGTGACTTGTCAAAGGACACTCCCTTCATTGCAAGACTATCGTATCATCAGTCCTTCAAAGCCATGAAGCACTTACTTAATATTGGACCCTTTATGTATTTTCCTCTGCTGATGCTTTTTAGTCAAAATCCAAACTCCAACTGCTAGAGACAGCGTAAAAGAGGTTCTTCTCAGCATGTGTGTGCACAATATCATTCACTTAATTGAAAAGATTTTATATATGAAACAGAAAAGCAATTAAAAAAAAGCAAATAAAAACCCAGCTAAACTCTTTATAAAAATAATAAATGTATTGATGAGTATCAGTTCAAACCATAATTCAGGTCTAAAATTAGAACTTTTGCAATCAGATAAATCAGACAAGTAGAAAAGTTATTACAGCTAAAATAGAAAACTGATTTAATTTGATATGATCATGTTAAAAAGCTATATAATTATATAAACCCTATACATGATATTGTATTGACTGTAAACATTCAATAAGGAAGTTTAGATATAGAGAATATTTGTTTCCATGAGATGTAAGGCTATTATCCTCACCTGACAAGGAAATAATTCTTTTTTTCAAGAACCTTTATGCACAAGACCAATTCTTTTATTGTGACCGAGTGCTTTAGATGGTAGGAGGTCCAGGTTTCGAGTTGAAGAATAAATTGCTTGAGACATGCAATTTCTTCTTTTGTCTCGATGGTTTCTATAATCCAAAGCAAAGATTAGTGTTCCACATCAAATGGTCAGCATATGCTTTTGATTTGAATAGGTAACCAAATCCAATAATTATGTTTGGTTCTGTGGCGTTTAAAATTCTGTGTCAGCAATATATGTTTTAGTTGTGTTACGACTTTTGACAATTCACAAGTACTAGTTTAGTTTAATCATATTTTATAGCAAAAACCAAAACATTCACTTGATATCTGTACAACATATAGCAAGACCAAACATACATAAATATAACACATACAGAATTATTATGGTAGTATAGATCAAAAGGATTGGTCCACAAATTCAAACATTAGCGCTCGGCCCGTTCACAAGTACTATAGGCTAGGGCTCTGAAGTGTCTTGCCAAAGGACCCCCTAATGAACACAGAGGTACCTGTGGGTCTCTTTCCTAACACACCCCACCACCATGCTTTTTTCATAAAATTTGGAAGGGGCCTAGGCCTGCTCGTTTTGGGAAATTGTTTAGATAAAATTGCTGAACTAGGAAGCCCATTAAAGCAGTGGGACGATGTTTTTGGCAAAGTTGGATGATTATAAGAAATATCAATTGGGAAGTTTGAATTGGGAAGGGGCTTTTTATGGGCCCCTGTTATATAATGCAACCCCTCCCCTGAGTTCAAGGACAGCTATGTAAATCACATGCAGAACTGCAGAACCCTCCAATCATTATGAGGGAATTGAATGAAGTAACAGTTTATTCCAGAGATAGATGTCAATGTCCTGTCATACAGGCATTGATAAAGGCATTGCCCTTTGTTGGATAATCCAAGGTTATGTTCGGTGGCATTTTACCCTTAAAGAGCTGGAACCTACTTCATGCTTATGCAAACTAATAAGATCCAGGCCAGTCATCAATCGAGTGATCTAACCTGTTTGCTACTCTGAGTATCTTTGGAAAGCAGATGACACAAGGATCTATTTCAAGAAAATTACCCAGCATTCTAAGGGTTAAATAACTCTTTTCATTATAAACACTCATTCTGACACAAGTGCAGAGGAATATCTAGGAAACCATTGTGAACACAAAGAAATTGCTTATTAGCTTTCCTTGTTATACCACAGTGATTTTTTTCATTATATGTTTGGTACTGTAAAAAGGTCCCATTCCCAATCAAATTCACTGACCATTTTTTCCGATTTGCCAATAAAGCTCATGTTTAAGTACAATTTTTTCCAGAAATAATTCCAAATTTTAGAGAAAAATGCCGTGAGTTTTTACAATTTGTCCGCTACCGGACTCATTCCTGAATTTGAAAAAAAAAAATATTGCTGTACCAGAATTGGGCTATATATTCATAGCTCTGAATTGTCTTGCCAAAGGACTTTCCCAAGGAATAAGATATACATGTGGGGATAAAACCAAGGACCTTCAGAGCAATGTCTAGGAAACTATTGTGATTAAGAAATTGCTTATTTGTATATGGGGTGAAGTATAGAATTAAAAACTATTTCACTACGTTTTTTGTGTGCATATCATCGTTTTCCTGTACATGGATATGACTCTGAAATGCGACTATTGCTGTAAAACATTCTCACAACTAGCAGTGCACAGTGCAGTTAGACTTAAACCAGCGACTCCTGGGTTTTAAGTCTTATCATCTTAACCACAATGCCACATAGAAATCACAAAGATGAGTTGCATGAATCATCTTTTTTGTATAGTAATTAAAGCCGTGTCCAACTTTTCAGTCGTGTAACAGCCTTCTTCATCCACCAGCACTAGTCTAGGGGCTCTGAAGTGACTTGCCAAAGGTCACTCCCAGAAAACCAGAGGTGTCGGTGGGGCTCAAACCCGGGACACCCGAGTTATAAGTCTGCCACCTTAACCATTGGGCCATGCAGGAGTCCTACATTATACATTGGTTTTCAACTTGGAACAAAATGGTTGTAAGATTTGTATTCTAGCCATTCTGCCACAGCCATTTGGTTCTCTTTCTTATTTCTTAATTACTAATAATGGTTTCTAATCAATTTGATAAAGAAGCTAAAAATAATGATGGTTTATAATTAATTTGATAAAGAAACTATTTAAGTTTTTCATATTTCCAAATTGCTCACTGATGTTGCTATTGACTTAAAACAGTTAGAACACCTACTATGGAGAAAATGTATGTATGGTTTAATGCTGTATCAACAATTTTTCAGTTATGTAATGGCTTTCCTGGATCCACCAGTACTAGGCTAGGGGCTAGAAGTCAACGCCCTATCAACAATTTTTCAGTTATGTAATGGCTTTCCTGGATCCACCACTACTAAGCTAGCTAGGGCTCTGAAATGACTTGCCAAAGGACATTACACACAAAACCAATGGACGAATAAATTGATGTGGCAGCTGTTGCATGTCAACAAATGATTCCTATATATAGTTGTCAAATTGGTTTCTTCACAACTTTACATACAAAATATCCTTGTTTTTCATGCATGAAAGTTATTGTCTACCGTGGTTTAATTCGGACCCGTCATAAAATGCTACCAAAGGGTTATTTCAATTTAATCAAATCTAAGTTTCATATGGGTTTTATATCTCGTCAACATTATTTCAGTTATGTTGCATTGCCCGACTCTCAATGATGAAGGAAGTCCCCAATCAGCGACAAGAATTAAAAATCTGGACCAATCAGAAACTAGACTACCGCAAATAATCGATATCCTAACTCTTCTTTCACAAGTTTTGATAAACAATGCATCCAGTTTTAGTAGGAAATATCTATGTCTGGATCATTCAGATTACACTGGACCCTAATACTAAGCTATTCTGCAGGTATGTGTAAGACTTGGCTTAGCTAGTCTTGCATTGAACACTCCATCTGATGTCAATAACCTTTTCTATCACATGTTAATGACATGACCAATAATTAAAGTGATAATAGTGCTAATTAACAGTAAAAGCTTTGGAGTTCTAGGACGATTGAAAAATAATATCAAACCACAATTAATATCCGTTAACCCATTACCAAACACTACCAACATATGACCAGTCTGTTGCAGACGACTTGGAAAACATTGTGGGAATAGGAGAAATTGCTCAAAACGAGCAATTTCTCCCTTTCCCACAATGTTTTCTGCCCGATAAGAACATTGATCTTCAATTTCATCACATTTTGGAATGTTGTCTGCAGACCCTTTCAATTTGGGACAGTTGAAAATTTGGCGTTTGGTAAAGGGCTAAACCTTCTTCGGCATGTTCCAAATAATGTCAATAACCTCAGTTCACAACAGTACCAATACAAACAAGATTCCTGGCACAGACCTTGTATATTAACAACTATTATCATCAAATAACTGAAGCACTATATATCCATGTTACATTAAAAAGACTGCTGTAAGGCTTTGCTTAGGAATGATTTTAGAACATTAGATATTTTTGATAACTATTTTATTCAAACAGCCAATGGGAAAAGAAAATTATACATTCAATTTTTTATTTGGAATAACAAAGGATTATGTTCCATAAAGTCTTATAGGGACTTAGATAATTGAACTTAAATCAAAAGGAAATTGTATTGAGGGCCTTAATTAACCCTTTCCCAAACAACAAATTTTAGTCTGTCCAAAATTGAAAGAGTTTGCAGAGGACATTTCAAAATGTGATGACATTGGGAAGTAATCTTCTGATAAAGTAGGAAACCTTGTGGGAAAAGGAAAAATTGCTCGTGACGAGCAATTTTTCCTTTTCCAACAATGTTTTCTAAAGTCATCTGCAACAAAGCAGTAAAATGTTGTTTATGTTTGGGAAAGGGTTAATGCTTAAAATTCTATGGTACCCTATATGGCATTAATGCAAGGGCATTTTTTTTAAGTTTTTCAAAAGATTTGTTAAAGCTACCCCATAATCAAGCATGCTTAAAATGCAATAAGAGGTTTAGGATAAAAAGTCATTTGAAATTTTGTTTATTTGGGGTTTAACCCAGTGTCAACCACTTCACATTTATGTTACAGCTTTCATGGATTTACTTGTACCAAACATCCTGTTCAAGATTCTTTTTTTTTTTTACAATTTATATGGGTTTTACATCACATCAACATTATTTCAGTTATGTAGCGATGGCCGACTTTTAATGATGGAGTAAGACCCTATACTCAACTGCCCATAAGGGCTGGTCAAGGCGGTTGAAGGTTCTTCATCATCAGTAACAACATACTCCTGTACTTTGACACATCACGGAGTAATATGGATTTTTGTGTACCTACGCAATGCATTACAATAGAAAAATACGCAAAGATTTAGTTTTTAAGTATAACCCCAGGAATAGATTGTGACATGTAATAACTACAAAACAGGTTTATCTAAACATTTGCATCAATATCCAGCTAGTAAATTGAAAAATGTACAGAAGCTTTTCGTAGAAGAACAATATTTGTGCAAATGTGCACCTCTCAGTTTGAGTGCTTAGCTTGTGATGTTACGTTATCAACAATCTATAGATTGATTTACCCATAATCCTATCACATGATGGTACACAGGTTAGTGCAAAGTGTACCTGTCTAACACAAGGCGTACTAAGCTATAGCTTTGAAGTGTCTTGCCAAGGATACTCTGGCGCGACAAGATCTCGGGTATGGGCAGTCCACGAACCTGGGGCACCAGCGTTCTCTAAGATTACCACCCTAACCACTGGGCAAGGCTGCTAAGAATCTCAATGCAGAAAGTTGCCCATCATGGGCATTTCTTATTTTGTCAAAATGTTTTAAGTTGTCATAAGCTGCCCTGACTTACATACCTGTTTGAATGAAAAAAGTTATAATGCTGGAACCAACTTCATATTTATGCAAACAGGTAATAAATCCAGGCCAGCTGCCAAGTAAATTGGCAGCTGGCCTGTGATCTAACTTGTTGATGATACTCTGCATATCTTTCCTCATTGAAATTAAGCAGATATTTTAGGTTTTTGGAAAGCAGCTGACACAAAAATTTATTTTTAGAAAATTACCCAGCATTCTAAGGGTTAAAACAACCATATAATTGCCCATGGGACTTTTCATGTTGAAGGTTCAATTCAAGACTAGTTAAATCTTTGATTTCCTTATTCTGACTTTTCTGACTTTTCTCCATCAAAACTGTGTCAACAATTTAAATTGCCAAAGAAAACTCCCATGAAATCAGTGTTGTTGGTGGGGCTCGTATCTGGGACCCCCCAGTTCTAAGCCCGCAACCATAATCATTGGGCCATGCAGGACCGCCATGCAGGACCCCTCAAACACATAAAATGTCTAGACTTGTCCTTGGTTTTGTTGACTCAGCTTTAATGTTTGTCTGCCCTAAGTCTGAGTCAGGCCTTAAATCAGACAATGAGTCAAAAGACAAATTCTTTGAAGGCGCTTCTTGACTCATTATCCTTGAACAAAGGGTATTCCTTTAGCAATTAGCTCTGACGAAAAAATACAAATCTAAGCCAATTCAATGAATTCAAAACTGAATCTTTACCTATAGGCTGTTGGATTAAAAAAGGGTTGAATTAAGGTTTTAGATTTTTGATTACTTGTCTGAAAATGCAGAAAAATATAAAAAACCTACCCTTTAAAAAGCTAAAGTGAAGTTTCGCAACCTTCTTGTCAGCACCATGGTGGTGGTTTCTCAGTAAAACCTTTTCATTTGAGAAGATCTTCAATGTGACGAAGTTTGTTAAAGCTGCAACCATTTAATGTTGAGATACGCAACATTCTTATCAGGGGCCATATACCATAAGATATAAGAAACAGGAATTATTTGTCATCCTCATAAATAATCAATAGATCTCGAGTTTCAACATAGACAGACATAATTTATTTTACCTGAAATTTGCACTTTTGTTTTTCAAGTGATCATATATATAAACTCTTAAAATTTTATCATCTGAGAACATCACCAAATTAATTCAAGCTTTAAGATTGACTGCCTTTGTATCATTTATCCATTTAAAATGACATTTTAAAGTGACTATAGCTCATAGATTTAGACTTCGAGTTTTTTAAAGATAAAATATCTTTGCTGATAAAATGACACTGCGGATCAGTAGAGTTAATTAAAACTTAATTATTGACATATCCCTGTACTTTTCAATTTTTATTTCTTTTCCAAAAATATGGCATATTTTTCTAGCAAGTGTGTATATGGTTATTTCATAAACAATGATCTTTCATTTTGTTCATGTAAAACTATTAAAGTGGGTCTGACAGTTGGTGACCCAAATAAAGAAATATGCTGACACCCTACTAATTTGATGTTACCGCATAAGAGACATTGCAGACATCCTCCAGTCAACCAGGATGAGATGGCTCAGCCATTTAGAGGACAGCTCAGGCTGGATCTTTCAGATCAGATGCCTGAACATACTATCAAAACGTGGTCAAGGTAGACCTAAACTATCTTGGAATGACCTGGTGAAGCGAGACAGAGCATCTCTCGGGCTGGATAGTACCAATTCACAGGATCGTCAGACTTGGAGAAAGGTAATGCTTTGGACAAGACAAGCAGGCCTCACACTTGGTTTAAAATGGCCTGTCAATGGATGATGATGATGATGATGATGCTAACTAGTTGCACCAGAAAGCTCATGATCGCTAGACACCAACCATCTATTCTCTATCAATATTTATTCATACAAATTATACATCATGTCAACATTATTTCAGTTATGTTACGATGACCGAATCTTAATGATGGAGGAAGGCCTCCATACTTAATTGGCTATGAAGGCTGGACAATGCAGGTAGAACAATGGGCATTCCATTAAATCAATCTTGAGACTACCTCTCATGAAAATTCAAACTTTTTAATGCCATCACCGTCATTGAACCCACACAATTAAAGTCTATCTAAAGAGTGCCTGCAACAGCGAACAGGGGCATTAATGACATTCAACTTCATAATTGTATCGGTTAGTTTTAACTTATCTGTGATATAAGTCCTTACAATTCAGTTTTATCACTCTCTGTTCTGCTTCCAGTATAAATAACCAGTACCCTCACCGAAGGTGGATCCTGCTTCTCACAAGGTTTGAACCCAATACCTTCGTATCCTGAGGCCTTGGCTCTTTCCCTGTACCACCACCCTCCACTTTCTTTCTATACATGTATATACGATTTTTTTTAAAAAAAAATGTATATATATATGTATAAAATATCTTCCACAAAAAACTGGTTTCTTTTAAATATCACAGAGAAGCTTATTTTCAACACCCCTAAACTGAGGCCTGTTGTTACCTGCTCATAAAACCTAAAGAGGGTTTGGGACTAAGTCTTTATAAAAATAGGTGCCGATGTTATACAATGATATACTAAATGTCTATTTCTACCAGACAAGCTATCAATTCTTCGACAAGGGACTTTCAAAGTGTATGAAGTTGTAAGTATGCATGAATCTCGGAAAATAATAGAAAATGATATCCCAGTGACATATACTCATTTTTGTTCTGTTGAGAAAACGAAAAAAAAAATTAGTAATATGGAAAACAAAATTAAAAGACCAAAATCTTGCACATGTCACCCAATAGGCAGCCGACATATTTGGTTGATTATTCATCTTTTTATTTTTATTTTGGTGAGTCAGCAGAAATTACTCAGATTACCCCCATCAAGACATCAGCAGCTTTGCAGAAATCCTTGACATTTGAATCATACAGAATCATTTGATCAGTCATTATAGCACATTTAGACACATATTTTGAATGCATCAGTTACGGGGATGGGGGGGGGGGATTAATTAAATTCACTAACACTTAGAATGCTGGGTAATTTTCTGTGTCGTCTTCTTTCCAAGATCTTAAATGTCTGCTTAATGTTGATGAGGATACTCAGAGTAGCCAACAAACTAGATCCCATGCAGATTACTTGGCAGCTGGCCTGGATCCAACCTGTTTGCATAAGCATGAAAAGTCGGTTCCAGCACTATACTGGTTAATATAGAAACCAGTAAATCACATATAAACAAACATTAAATAAGAACATGCAAAATATATGAAAAAAGGATGTATCAACACTAAATCTATGAATGTAGTATATGATCATATCCTGATTCATTCGACCTTGGCATTGTGGCTGCTTCTTTGTTCTTCTAAAACCAAAATGACCAGAGGCAAACAATTCAATTAGTTCATTTCGAAAGTCATGACAACTTAAGAATTTTGAAAAAAGTTCCATTTTTGGGACCAGAAAATGGAAGGAATGAATCACAGATGACAAAGAATCTATAATTATCTGGAAATTAACCCATCCTGCAATTAGGAATTTTGTTCTAAATTGAGAGCAACACAAAGACTACATTTTTGGGAGAAGTTGAACATGAAAGAAACAGAACCCAACATTTTAAAGTTATCAAAAGATAAAACTTTCTGTTAGATAATATAAGACACCACTCTGACAAACAAGAAATGTTGCTCTCCATGAGCAATTTCATTGTTTGTTATAATTGCTTCGAAATTTTCTGCTACAAATGAGTTTAATTCACTACCAAACAATAACGACATTTGACCAGTTTATTGGAGATGACTCTAGAAAACATTGTGGTAATTAAAAAAGGGAAATTGCTCTGAATAAGCAACTTTTCGATTTCCCACAATGCTTTCTGCCCTATCAGAAAATTATTTTGCCACAATGTTTTCCAGAGTCACTTGCAACAAACTGGTCAAATGTTGTTATTGTTTGGTAATGGGTTAAGTTTAGTATTCTAACTTCTAGTACATCTGTACTCTAGGCCAGGGGGACCCCCCCCTCCCCCCCCCCCTCGACCCATATTTATACCTGAGCAAAGATTAGTAAGCAGCCCTTATCAGCTTTGTTGTACTTTAAAAAGCTATACTTAGTCACAGATGTGAGGGAATTTCGAAGATAAGAAATTTATTTCTTTAAAACTGCACAACAACTGCACTGTTACTTGATACACACCGATAGTCTTTGGAAGAAAAATTTGGTTGCTTTCAATTATTTAAAGTGTATATACAAAGAATTAAGATGTGTTTTTATCAAAAAGCATGAAATCACTTTGGAGATTTACCAAATACAAACTGTACATACTTAGATAAAATGACGCTTCCTGAATTAATTATGCTTTCAAAAGTTACTTTCAACATACAGCAATACAAAAGTTGTATGTATCATTGAAATAATATTTTTTCCGACTTTCAAATTTTCTCTTCGGTGAACAAGCACTTTTAACCGTATTACCTGGGTAAACTGGGTGACCCATATTTTACCAAATTTCAACCATACTCATTATCAATGCAAATAAGAGTCCCCATTGTCAAAGAGTCAATCTACCTTCTGTATAAATTATAGGGCATATAAATTCAAATGAACCCTTTCCGACATACAGGTGACACATGATGTATGCCTAGTTAAGTGCAGTCAATGACTTTACCCCTTAGAGTGCTGAAACCGACCTCATGCTTATGCAAACAGCTTAAATCCAGGCCAGCCACCAAGTAAATTGACGACTGGCCTGCGATCTAACCTGTTTGCCACTCTGATTATCTTTCCTCATCAAAATTAAGCAGATATTTTAGATTCACAAAAGCAGATGATACAAAAATCTATCTTTAGAAAATTACCCAGCATTTTAAGTGTTAACTCACCTCTTTTGGTAGCAGGTCTTCTTGTAAAGTAAGTATTAAGCTAATGGTTCTTTTACATTTTGTGAAGAGATTTAGGCTGTGCTAACTTTCTTTTCAGTTTTTTTAAAGGATTTTTGCATTAAATAACAGGGACCTATAAAAGGCACCTTCCCAATTTGAAATTTCTATAAAATCATGCAGTTTTCCCAAACATTCAAAGATACACAAACTCCTTGTTTTCAAAATTGACTGTCAATCTTTTAGATCAAATAAAATGTGAAACCCTATCTTTAACCCTTTCCCAAACAACAAATTTTCAACTGTCCCAAATTGAAAGAGTTTGCAGACAACATTTCAAAATGTGATGAAATTGGAAAACAATCTTTTGATAGGGTAGAAAACATTGTGGGAAAAGGAAAGAATTGCTCGTTACGAGCAATTTCTCCTTTCTCCTTTTCCAACAATTTTTTATAAAGTCATCTGCAACAAAGTCGTCAAATGTCGTTATTGTTTTGGAAAGGGTTAAAGACAGTTATCAAGTATCCGATGTTGTAAATTATCCGTCCACCAATTGTAGGGTATCTTAAATTTAACATCATCATCATTACTACTGATAACGTTTTTTGCCTTCACTTATATTCCCTTAAATCATGTTTTTGTGACGCATCTATATGGAAACCAATGGCAGATGGCATTGAACATATGACGTTTAAGAAGGACTTACATATATACAGTCTAACTTGTATTAAGCAACCACCCTTTTAAGCAGCCAACCTGCCTTAAACAACCACTACAGAAAGTCCCATTATTAGATTTATAGTGTAAATCAATTTGTGTCAAGCAGCCAACCCGTCTTTAACAGCTAATTTACTCTGTCCCATAGGCTGGCCTCTTAACACAAGACCATGGGTATTCTACCTTAACCATTTACCAAACAACTGAGAATGAACGAAGTAATGTACCAAAGGAAAAACTTTCAAAATGGAGGACCATGGGTATTCTACCTTAACCATTTACCAAACGCCATCTTGAACGAGTTTGCAGATGATATTTCAAAATGTGATGACATTGGACAATAATCTTCTGATAGGGCAGAGAACATTGTGGGAGAAGGAGAAATTATTGCTCGTTACGAGCAATTTCTCCTTTTCCCACAATGTTTTCTAAAGTTGTCTGCAACAAAGTCGTCAAATATCGTTATTGTTTGGGAAAGGGTTAAAGCCACTTCAGTAGTTATTTAATTATAATTATCACAGCTTTCCTGGGATTCAATACTGTACATATCTGAGGTGTATATATATATGCAAAAGTTCACTCCCATAAATTCAGTGCACTGAAGTCTCAAGAAGGTCAGAGGTTTTGTATAAATTTAATTGTACGAAAACCTTTGACATTGATCCCAGTTTTGAAAATGAAAAAAAAAAAAAAAAAATTAAATACATGAAGATTCATAGTCTTTTTATTTTAATGGGATTAATGTGTTGTGAAAGTTAGCAAGAAGGAAATAACTCTAATATCATTTAGACATTTCTAACAAGTTTCAACACTGCATGGTTTAACTAAATAAAGGAGATAATAAAGAAGTAGCAGGCTGAAAACACCTCATACATCAATTCGATTATTTCAATAAGAACCCACAACATAGGGTTTAGAGAACAAATAAGGCATAAACAAGCAGAAAACAACTCTTATATCATTGAGAAAAATCTATATTTTAATTAGTACCCACAACTTAGGGTTTAGAGAACAAATAAGGCATAAACAAGCAGAAAACAACTCTTATATCATTGAGAAAATTCTAATGTCAAGTTTATCATCAATATGCAGTTAAAGAAATACAGAATTTATCAAGTTGAAAACACCTCATATGTTAATTAGACAATCCTAACGAGTACCAACAATAAAGGGTTTAGAGAACAAATAAGGAAGTTAGCAAGGAGAAAATACATCCTAAATCCAGGGTTCAATGCAAAACTAAAGTAAGACTGTGCTTCACAAGCATGAAGCACTTACTATAGCATTGCATTGAACCTACGATATTCAGAACAAGGCATCTAACACCTATGAAGAAACAGGTTAACCCACTGGCCTACTAACCAAGTTTCTGTACAGAGAACAGTCTAGAACAAATCGATATCCAAATCAAGATATTACGCTTATCCAAAAAAGACTCATCTTTACAATTTTCTAAAGCAGAATACAATTTTCTAAAGCGGATGTAATCTGATATTTATATACAGGGATGAAATTGAAGATATTTCAACACTTTGTGGGTTTTTTCTTTTTTTTTTAAAATTGATATCAGCTTATTTAAATCCTTTGTCATTATGATGGTGCTTCAAACGTACTCTTTATAATTTTTCATTATTGTTTACATCAAGCATTTTCCACTTTTATCATATTTAACAATTCTTTCTAAATCTGTAAAAAAGTGTAATTTTCCATATCAATATTCTGCGTGTTGTAATATTTTGGGGGAAGAGGGTAGGCGGAGGAAAGGGGGTGTGGGGGGGTGTTATATTGTGCTGTTGCTTTGATTTTGGACCCCTTACAAGTTCCCCATTATGGTGGGAAAAGGTTTAAAATATGAAATCCCTGGTTGTTTAACCAATTACCAATTAATAACGACATTTGATCAGTTTGTTGCAGACGACTTTGGAAAACATTGTGGGAAAATGAGAAATTGCTCTTTGTGCCCTATCAGAAGATAATTTTATCAATTTCATCACATTTTTATTTTTATGTCGTCTGCAAACTTTTTCAATTAGGGACAGGCAAAAATTTGGCATTTGGTAAAGGGTTAAAAAAATAGAGCAAATTGTCCCATTCCCTCATCAATCTTATTGTGGCACATAAAAATAAATAAATACATTTCTTTGATAATGTAAATATTATCAAAACTATACAAAAGATATACCTCGTTGGTAGTTTATGAATACAACAAAAATCCTGGGGAAATTCCGGCTGTTTTCCACCAGATAACACTCTTGATTACATCATTACACCAAGGGATAAGATATTTACCGGTATGTAAATTGAATGTCCCCCCCCCCCATTTCATTAAATAAAAGAAATACTGTTGAAAACAGCATTAACTCTTTAACACCTGCAGATGAATTTTTTTACTTGAAGCTGAGGACTTTAGAAAAGCTTTGTAAAGATGTGCACACCCACCCAGTTCTGATGCTGTTATATGTGAATAGATTAAAAAAGCATTTTGGCAAAAAGAGAAATTGCTTGCGACAAGCACTTTCTCCTTTTGCCACAACACTTTTTAAATTGAAAGTCGTCTGCTCCAAGACACAAAAATGTGGCATTAAGTGGTATAATCAGTTGAATCCAAATCCAGCAACCATGGTGGTGTAAAGAGTTAAAATGGGCTGATGGATTGATAAATAATACAGGTTAGAAACTGAGTATTTGTCTAACACATTGACTTAGTTCTCAAAATACATCAAGGACATGATAGATTAAATTTCCTGCCCAGGACATAAAAAGAATTTGATTATTCATAGTTACAATACATTGATAGAGTGAATTAGCATGGTGCAATTTACCATACAGGCAGGATGATCACGTGATCAATGTTTACAATATAAAACAGATTGCAAATGGTGGCGCCCATGAATAAGCAGGTATTTGTGCATTTTCTCAGCAGATTACTTCCGATTTCCACTATTTTATATACCCCATATCCCAACAATTAATTTTCCGCAACCGCCAGTGGATGTTGTGTCCATTTTGGCTGTGCTGTTTGTTCCAAGACCCGGGCAGATCTGAGAGTTTCGAGTCCATGGATGCGAATGACCTAAAAACAGCACCCATTGACTGTGATGTCTTTACATAGACATAATGCTGTTATAAACCATGGGCTATCATATACCACCAGAATCAGATTGATGGTCCCAACATGGTGTATATAAATAAGTAGTCTGCTGAATAAAGGACCTGCCTCTAGTGTTTCTGAATAAATAAATGTGACTTAAAAGTTTATCAAGACAGACCTTTTGTTCCTATGATAGTTGCTGATTTTTGGCAGTATTTTTGGCAGCCATTAACCCATTACTAAATAATAATGTCATTTTACCACTTTGTTGTAGAAGCCTCTGGAAAACATTGTGGGAAAGGAAGAACTTGCTCGTGAATAGCATTTTCTCCTGATCCAACCATGTTTTCTGCCCTATCAGAAGATTATTTTTCTATTTCATCACATTTTGAAATGTGCCTGCAAACTCTTTCAATTTGGGACAGTCGAAAATTTGGCGTTTGGTAAAGGGTTAAGTGACAAGAACTGTTTGAATGACTTTTCCAACGAATGCTACTCAAAGCACACAATTGCTGAGATAGGCCCTTTAAAATCTGAAGCCACTATTAAATTGGCTGTCTCAAAAACCAGATATAAGTAAAATATGACACAGCAAATACAGATGATGAAGATAGATGGCATATTTATTGCTTTAGCTTGATAACTCTATAAACAAAATAAAATGTACTCTTTTTTGCATTTTCACAAATTGTGATCAAGCAGAAAAAGATTTTAGTAAAGTACATATATGCATTTCTTAGTAACTTATTATAACAATGATATAGCCATAAAAGAATTTATTCATGAAGGCCAGAATTCACCAATGTCAAAAGTTTGGCATAAACGATTGCCCTGCATGCGGCCGAATGACCAGAAATAGCACAATCCTTTGGTTATACAAATATACTTCTAAATTTACAACTCAGTGTTTAATTAGCACTTTAAAGCCAATTTGGGTTTCAAGAAACTATTAAGTCCAATGTAAATAGATATTTTCATTGTCAATCATTACCCCCCTATGTGACAAAGAGTTCATGTTTGCTCCATGTTCAACCAATTGCAAGATCTAAGATGTTTGCTTCAGACAACTTATGAAACCATTAAAGGCACATGAACGGAGATGAGTACAAATAAATTACTGAAAAGGTATGAAGAAATCCTATATAATGTTCATAAAAGTTGGGAAAATTAAATCATAAATGCATTGAGACCCTAATCAATAAACACCTTTTACATATTTTTTTTGTGCTTGAAATATTCTTGTCTTCAATTCAATCATGATAATCAACCATCTGTTTGTTTACATATTTAATATAACAAATTTGGATTGATCAGTTAAAAAACTTGTGTATCACGTGAACAGGTCGAAGGTGAAGAATCAGGCAATCTGAATGATTACACTGGCTAATCTGGGTTATTTCTCGTTGGCTTTCACATTTATGTTGTGCTGACATTCTTTTTAGTGGTAACTATTTGAACCTGACAAAAAGTTTACCAAATAATATAATTTGATGACCCTTTAATTTCTGCAATTTTGAATGAGGAATGTGGTGCTGTGGTAGAGCGTTTGGCTCTGGTACTAAGGGTTGAGCGTTTGATCCCCGTAAGCGACAAAGTAACAATGCCGAGACTAGCCAAAATCAGTGCAAGTCATATGTATCCAGGAAGTAGACATCAAGAACGGAGTAAATAAGCTTCAAGCTTCTATCACAATCAATGTATCAAAAAGGTTTAAACAAAAAGAGGAATGTTTGAATTTTATTCAGGTTGTAGATTCATCTTGATTTTCTGTCAAATACAATTCAAAGTTTTGATCTTAAAGGTTTTACTCTGTTTTCAACACTTATTTTAATTATCATTGGAAATGTTATTATCTTCTTTAATTCAAGCTATTACCTTTTTTAATTGTGTTTTTAATGCTATTTCACCAGGGGTCTCCATCAAATACAGATTAAAATGATATATAGGAGGAAAGCTTGGCCACATGCAAACATCTTCCCCTCTCCTATGAAAGAAGTTCATTAATAAGCAAAATAAGCTTATTCTAATCCTTTATACAGCAGATTTCATTTGCTCAGATTACTGAATAATAATGATAAAAAGAAGACATCCCCCACATGCATATGTCTTTTTTTTTTTCTAATTACCCTATGCAAATTACTCCCTTAGTTCATGATACTGAACTTGCATCATGCTTATGCAAACAGGTTAGATCCAGGCCAGCCGCTGGCTCCTGGCCTGTGATCTTACCTATTTGCTATTCTGAGTATCTTTTCTCATCAAATTTAAGCAGATATTTTTGGTTTTGAAAAGCAAAAGACACACAAATTTAATATTAGAAAATTACCCAGCATTCTAATGGTTAATAAATATGCATCAAGATATATTAGAATCCAGGGGCCCGTTTTACTAAACAGTTTACGCTTAAGATTTGCGTAAGTCTAAAACAGCAAGTCCTTTTATTTCAATATTTGGCAAAGCAATATTGCAAAGTAACACATCATTGGAATCGTCTCTCCGAGATGCTTCCAATGACGTGTCACATTGCAATATTGTACTTTCATTGAAGATACTATCCATGTTTATCAATTATGACTTACGCACATATTTTCCGTAAGTTGTTTAGTAAAACAGGCCCCAGCTTGATATCAGAAGAAATTGCTCACCACATGTACTCTTTACATCATCACAATGAGCGTCTTATCTCACTACGAAATGAAACCCAAAAATACTTCATTATTGCTTCAGGCTATCCCATTCAATTTGGACCAGTCAAAACGTAATATAAAAGTGATTACATGTGCTTTATCTGAGAAAGGCAATCAGCCAAAGTTAAAATTCATTTTCATGGGTGGGCGCACTTATTTTGCAAATAGCCCTTTACTAAAGTATCAGACACTTCACATGGTTTCACAACTGAAACCCTTCAATCCCATAATTCAACCTAGGACCTTAGCAAGTCCTGCACAAAAAGAAGGACCTTACATAGTCTTGCTTCGAACCTGCAAATCATTCACTCATGAAAATCGATATCCCATCATTGGGATTTGAACACACATGTAGATAGGCCATGTGGTTCCAAGATCTGAACCATCAATATTTGGCAAGTCTGTCGGGAGACTATCTCTCATCAAAATCCAAATGCTTTCACCAGAATTTGAACCCATGCGGAGAGGGGCCATGTGATTTCAAGTTCTGTACTGTAACCGCTATATAGGCTATGAAGACTCCCTCAAACTATTAATTCTAGCAAAACTAAAGTCTCATTATTTCATAGAAAGTTAAGAATTATGCACATCTCTACAAATTTGAATCCATCAAAACATACTTTGAACCTGTCATTTTGGCTTGCGGCCTGTTCTTATTGAGAACACTGAATAGGCATTTGCATTTGTGTTTGGACAAAAACATGGAGGACTGTGTTTGGACAAAAACATGAAGGAAAGGGTGAAACAGAATTTAGCGTGCAGGAAATTCGGTCATTACCAGTTGGAGTTCAATGCCCTGTTGTAACTGTGTGTCACTAGGGAGAGACAGATGGAGTTATACAATCAGGTTTATGTCCTGTCCATAGCTACAACATATATCAAACTTAAGATCAAACAGGGGGACGTCTGAGTTGTGTGTTTCCCCCACCTCTAAATATGGATAGCATCAACCATGTCATAGACTCCCATTACCAAACAATAAAAACATTTTACAAGTTTGTTGCAGACGACTCTGGAAAACATTTCTCCTTTTCCCACAATGTTTTTTACCCTATGAGAAGATTATTTTTCAATTCCATCACATTTTGAAACGTCGCCTGCTAGCTCTTTCAATTTGGAACAGTTGAAACCTTGGCGTTTGTTAATGGGCTAACCCTTAGAATGCTGGGTAATTTTCTAAAAATACATTTGTGTGTTGTCTGCTTTCCAAAACCTTCAATAGCTGCTTAATTTCGTTCAAGAAAGATACTGAGAGCAGCGAACAGGTTAGATCACAGGCCAGCTGCCAATCTATCTATCCCTTTGCTGTGAGAATATTGTCCTCTTTTCGAATCTTCATAGAAAGTCTAGGTGATTCACTATGCCAAGTCTCATACACAGGTAAAATGGATGTTGGCAATACCCTGCAGGAGCACTGTTGATCTTTTCTTCTGTGCATTCCATATCATTCCCAGCAGTCAACCTTATCATCAAAATAGCAGAAGAGATCCAGACCAACATAAACAATGAATTGCATCATTTTGATAAAATAGTTCTGGGGATAGTTCTTAGTAGTTCTGCTTAAGTTATGTTGCTCCTTAAGCTCATTATTCCATTATTCATATTGTTAACATCAATAGACAAGCCCTGCAAAAGATTTAAGAAGTGTATAATTCCAGCTCAATTTATTCAATTATTAAGTTTTATATTCGTTCCCTACCGGACATTATTGACATTCATCATATTTTAAGAACTGTGTTCATGAACTTTATGAACTTTGTTGACCAAGCTTAAGAGTAAGAGAGGTCATCTTCTCAACATGGACAACTATCAACTGAATCATATAAACAACAGGCTAAACTTTACTCCATTCAGTCATCAGAGACCAAATTCAGTATGAAACACAATGTGACCTTGACCATTGACCTCTGACCTTCAAGGCTCAAAAGCAAGAATGGTCATCCTATCAATATGGGGGAAATAGCATATCAATGCATTCTCAGGAGATCAGGCCAAACAGTGACTCAAGTCAACCTACAAAATCATAATCCGATTAGGAGGTCGTTGTCACTTTGCCCTTATATCCATGAAACCATGTAAGGTTGTGACAGTCTTTCCCAACAACAATCAGACATATTTTTATATCTTATCAATCTTATATAGGTTTTATATTGCCTCAATATCTTTTCAGTTAGGTTGTCATTCCTGGCTCATATCATTGGAGGAAGACCCCAAACTTAACTGTCTATTTGGTCAAGCAAGGTAGAATTATTGGCATTCTGTGATAACTCTCTTATTCAAATATACAAAGTCACACGTTGGCCATATAATAAGTCTTTGCAAATCTAAGATGAAACTTAAGTTCAGCAAAAAGAAGCGAGAACCAATCTCAAGTCAATGTGTAATGTTTCCTTTAGTTATACCTGAAATTACATGCATTATAATGTTTCACATAAAACATTAACATGTGTTGTGTTTTAAAATTGAAATTACATGTTTTATAATGTTTCCATAAAACATTAACATGTGATGTGTTTTAAAATTGCATTTAATAATTGCCCTTCTAATTTAAAAAAAACAAACACCTTATTTTCTAAGTGAAAGGGGAAGTTCCCCCATTCTTTTGAATTATTAAAATAGACACTGCATTTTCAGGATATATAAACTGATATTTTCAAGACAACAAACAATCAAGCATGATAATATTATGGCAAAATGAGCAAGGTCTAACAAAAATTAGCTCTGTTACCTTTTGATGTGTATCTTTTGTCATTAAAAAATTAGAAACACTTAGAATGCTGGGTAAATTTCTAAATAAAGATTTTTGTGTCGTTTCCTTTTCAAAAACCTTACATATCTTTTTGGACTAAGGGTGCATCAGCGCCTTAGTCCATTGAATTTACATACCACTTTTTGAGGGACGGTACTTTATCCATACACAAACAGCGGTCTGAACCCAATTACTCATTAAACATCCGCCTTCACTGTGCGGACTAATACCTTCTTGGAACTAGGAATGTAGTCTGGATTTACTCGCTTTGTTTTGCTCTATATTATTGTAACTGTTGCCTTGTGGGAAATCGTAAAATGTCCAGATGTTCGAAAAATAGACTATCAGTCAGTCTCTGTTCATAGAAATAATAATTATAGTAATGGCGGTAAAAGGAGCAGCACCTTGGTCCTTCAGCGCTATCAGCGCTTTGATTAATTTTGACGAGGAAAGATACCCAGAGTAGCAAACATGTTAGATCTTAGGCCAGCAGCCTGGATCTAACATGTTTGCTTAGGCATGAAGTCGGTCCCAGCACTATAAGGGCTAAGATCTGCTTCAGTTTGCCCAAGTCTGCTTGAATCTACCTATTACACATAAAGCGTTAAGGATGCATTAATGAGGTGAGGTAGTGAGTTGGGAGTTTACGAATTAGGTCACTGGGATTCTGATGTCAAACACCTCCAACTAGGCAGGTCACCCATCTCTCTATAGACGCGGATATTTTTTACCTGATCCAAATTGGTAACAACAGCAGCAGCAGCAGAAAAAGACAATTAACCCATTACCAAACGATAATTTAATCAGTTTGTTGCAGACGACTCTGGAAAACATTGTGGGAAAAGGAGAAATTGCTCTTGACAAGCAATTTCTCCTCTTTCCACATTGTTTTCTGCCCATTCAGAAGGTTATATTTGCAATTTCATCACACATTGAAATGTCCTCTGCAATCTCCTTCAATTTGGGACAGTCGAAAGTTTGAAAGGAAAGAATACCATATCTTTATCCTCTCAACATGGCAATGATAGACAACTACAAACTGAATTATACAAACAATAGGATGAACTGTACACAAGTCTGTCTTCCAATTCAAAATTCAGTATAAATGTAAAGGCAGGAGACGTTTAAAAGAAAGCAAAAAATACAATATCTTTATCAAAATAATAGAAAATCCTATGACCACATAAGCAATTGCTTATTAACCGTTATAATGCTGGGTACTTTTATAAAAATAGATTTTTGTGTTGTCTGCTTAATTATCTGCTTAATTTTGTTGAGGAAAGTAGCAAACAGGTTAGATCACAGGCTAGCCGCCAATTTACTTGGCGGCTGACCTGGATCTACCCTGTTTGTGTAAGAATGAAGTTGGGGCCAGCACTTTAAGGGTTAAGAGTAATATATCTTTCATCACAATGGTTTCTGATAAATTAATTGTGAAGCCAGCATGTCAAATTGAGGGTTCATGTTTATCTATTTCATCATTGATATGGATTTTTCTAGACTGGTCAAAAACAAGGTATAGCTGCAACAGCTTTGATGTCACCTTTGATGTTAGATTATAAACCCTTTCATCATTTTTTATTTCATACAAACACTTACAAGATATTTATATCAGTGTGGCATGATGGATCTGTATTACTCAACTCAATTCCATTATTGATTTTTTTTTTCACATGGGTTTTACATCCCATCAACATTATTTCAGTTATGTCGCCATGCTAGACTTATAATGATTGACTAAAACGCCATACTCAACTGCCCATAAGGGCTGGTCAAGCCAGGTTGCTGGTCAAGCCAGGTTGAACCATTGGCATTTCTTCAGTTGGGAGATTGAACCAACAAGGAGAGAGGCCATGTGATTTCAAGTACTGTACTCTAACCACTACATCATAGAGACCCAAACTCATTTCTTTTCTGAATGAAATAGCCCTAATCTCAAATACATCTTGATGGATCAATCAGAATAATTAAAGATGTCTTTCCCCCTAACCAAATAGGGTATATGGATCATGAGCAAGTATGTAAGGTAGTAGAACACACTATTAGGCCTTCCTAATTGGAACGGCAGGTGTATGTCCCCTATGTCTTACCTCAATGAATCGCGCAAAAACACAACGTAGGAAAGCAATATGTATTACATTGAAAGCACGCTGTCAGTGCCCTTCGGAAACTAAACAAAGAAAAATCTGAACAGTTATCATTGGCCATGTTCCTTGAACAGCGACCGGTCATCAACGCAGCAAAGAAATTTGTCATCAACGCAGCAAAGAAATTTATGTGTCAGAGGCTCAATTTTGACAAATTTTCAGCTTCTATTCAAAAGTCCCTTCAAATACAGGAGGTCAATTGGCACTGTTTGTGGTTTCCAGGCTATCTAGACATACAAATTATCCATTGAAAAGTGGCGCACGATCACTAAAGTGCACATCCACAGATATTTTGCTATCATAAAATTACTTACTCACCTGAAAAATGCTCTACTTTGAAGCCCTGTTCGGTATTTTAAACAAGCAGACGAAAAGTTTCAGTTCTGACACTTACAATGGAGAAATGTGTTAAACCAGCCTCCAATTCGAAACTGGTCAAGAAGTGTATGCCGCGCCTATAAGTATGTGTAATGAGTGCTTGTATCATAAGTTTAAAAAACATCCTTCCTTGATCTCTTGACCAGACTTAATAATATAATTGTCAAGAAATACATTCTTGGTAATTTTGGGCAATACAGATTGAAAATAGTCGTTACCTCTCAAGCGTTGACAAGAACTTACCGGTACTATAATTTAACCTGATGACCTAGTCTACCACCCAAATCCCAGCCAGGAATTTGAGCTTGACTCAGATATTTTAAAACAGTCTGAATAATTTTGATATGGATTCTATGTTTACACAATTAATTTAATTTTGACATTGTAATCTGTTTCTGACACATAACCCAATGATGCAGACTATACTTAGATGCCTTCAAACCAAACATTCTTGGCAGTTTTGATGGAATTTGGGTCAATACTGTAACAGCTACAGTAGAATGTAATATATTGTATAAAAGATTTGACATGGACACATACTTTTTAACCAAACCCATCCAATGATCAAATCAACTTACATATTTTCAACTTTGATAGGGATTCAGTGTCAATACTTTGACTGCAAGACTTCACAAAAGTTTGACATGGTAACCTAGCTTTTTTATCCTTCCTAAAACAATTATTACACTTGACCTGGACAATCCTATCTAAGTCCAGCAATACATATGTGGCATTCATAACTTTCACAAAGACTGAATCAAAACTATTGCTACTTGAATGGCCACAAAAACCATACCAATATTTCTTTTATCTATTTGGATTTTTATATCAGGTTAACATCATTTGAGTTATTTTGCGATGCTCAAATCACAATGATGGAAGAAGACCCTATACCTAACTGCCTATAAGGGTTGGTTAAGCAAGGTAAGACCCATTGGAATTCCATAAGTCAGTCAGAAGATAGCCCCTTATAAAAATTCAAACGCAGTCACCAGAATTTGAACCCTTGCAATTGAATCATTCTTATATAGCAATTAACTCTGGCAGATGGGATAAAAACTGTTGCTACCACTGTTCACAAGAGGACAAAAAATCGATGTATTATTAATAAATCTTTTGCAGATTTTGTTTTGACAGTTGAATGAGACAAGAAGAAAAGAAAAAATACCACTGTGCCTAGAGGTTGGGTAACCAACATCTTCCTTTTGTGATAAAAGGGAGACAACTTAAAAAAGAAATCTCCAAAACAAATGGGCCGCGTCACGTGAAAAGGGGCACTCGTACATAATTAAAAATCGCTGACTCAGCTCTTTCTTAGCACTATTATTCCAGCATCTAGTCACGGCAGTTATCATTTGCATTTATTTAAAGGTATAACTGGATGTCCTCTAAGATGGCAAACAGTGTAGCCCCAGACCAGCCGCCATGTCATTGACGTGGCGCTGGTCTGGGGCTACACTGTTTGCTATGTCCGAGTGCCCCTTTTTGCATGACATGGCCCAAATATCAACCAATCTAAAGAATATAGCTTTGGTTCATATGCGTTGTCTCTGTTACAATGTATGTGTTATTTTGTATGTTTATAAAACATTGTAGATAGAAAAAAAGAAAAATGTCTCACAAAAGATATTCTGTCATTCATAAAAGATAGCTATGACAAAAGCTCAAAGTTTGGTAACTTCTACACAATGATTTGAGGAAAATTAAATGCCATTGAGTCTTTGATCACATGCAAATTCTTTGTTAGAATATGGATGCTTTGGAATCAATTGTATGTCTTGTCAACATTTTTTGGTCATTTTTATGCATTCATCTACATCCACTTATCTCTTCTTGTAAAATGTTATGTATAGCAGAAAAACTTCAAAAATGAAAAATACCTCCGAGAACCTTTGGGCTAAAGATAATCATTGATTCTATCTTTGTCACTTTGATGTTTTCTCTTTCAAAGACAGATCCAGCTCTTTAGTAAATGACAGGCTTTCATAAAGTCACAAACAAAAATAGCCTGTAGGGGTCACATTCAATCAAAATTAAATAGGAGGAGATGTCTCTGGTAAATAGAAGTGGTAGTTGGAAAAAGAAAAATTGCTTTCATAATGTAATTGGCAGTTAGAAAATGAACCATTGCTTATATAATAGAATTGGTAGCTGGAAAAATAATGATGGCTTCTTTACAACCTTACCAAGGTGAGAAAAACATGCAGCTAGACAGGGGCTTGAACTCATGACCTCCGCAGACCATGCAAGCGCTTTAGCGATCGATATTTCCAGCCCGCTTACACATTAAAGTCTACCTTGTAAATTGAGACCCCTACTACATGCTTCCCAACACTTGAAATTTGTCTCGAATTTCCTGAGAACAGCCTTTGTTTGTGGAACGAATATAAGTATCTACCACTATAGCGATCATGGGTCATTTATGTTGGGCCACAAAGTTATCAAGGTGAGAAAACATAAATCCATACCCTGTCTTAAACCTGGGACCTCCACAAACCCTGCGAACATCTACCTACTGAGCTATCTGCCCGACTTACACGCTTAACTCGTAAATCGAAACCCATACTAAGGACAAAGACGGAATAAAAACCTAAGAATCAAAATGAAAGCAAATAATAAAAATCACACGGAAGAGTATAAAAACGACAAAGAATCAAAACAATAATCAAGAATTAAATTTTCAAGTTGGCTTTCTACATTGCGCCAATAATTTTTGAAGTAATAATGCATATCTTGCTCATCATGGATGGTGGGTGAACCTTTAATCAACCACCCATAAGGGCTGCTAAAGCTATGGTTGATCCATCTTCATTCCATTTAACCCATTACCAAACGACATATGACCAGTTTGTTGCAAACAACTCTGGAAAAACATAGTGGGAAAAGAAGAAATTGCTCTACCCTAACAGAAAGATGACTTTCAAATTTCATCACATTTTGAAATGTCAACTGAAAACTCTTTCAATTTGGGACAGTCGAAAATTTGGCGTTAGGTAAAGGGTTAGTCTTCGAACAGATTCTAAAGGGTCTCTTTCATACATGAGATAATTTTCAAGTCAAAATAATATGTTATTGAAACAATTCAGCTTTTGTATTGCCGTAATTCTTTTAATGAAGAACAGCTATTGAACATAAAATTGATTGAGAATGGTCACTGTCAATATATCTTAAAATGTACAGACATAAAGTAATGTAGTTTTAAACCATTGCAACGCTTTTGGATCTTTATGCACATTTATTCATCGTTTACATGCTCTAGGAAAGTACTTGAAAACAAACTTATTTAAATTCTATTTCCTATTCTCTTGTACATCTAATACAACAGTACAGGTGCTATACAGTTAAAATGCGCAAATTTCCTCACATCTGTTTATGAATTTTAATCCTGCATTAACAATTTTTCAGTTGTATAACAGCTTTCCTGTATCAACCAGTACTGGGCTTGGGCCCTGAAGTGACTTCCCAATGGTCATTCCCACAAAACCAGAGGTGTCCGTGGAAAAAAGGACCCCTGTTTCTAAGTCTGCCAACTTATCAACTGACCCATGTAGGACCCCAATTTCCTCACTTCTGTGAATATGCAGCTTAAAAACAGAGTCTACACCATCAGACATGTGGAATTGTGGGATTGTTAAAGTAAAGCATTGAATTGTCAGTTCTATTTAGAATTCCAGGAAAAGGAAATAAAAATAGAATTCTTAGAAATCAGCGATGTCACAGGGCACCAACCTTAATTCCCATTCCAATTTACAGATGTTCAGCAGTGGATGAAGAAATAACATTTAACCCTTAAAATGCTGGGTAATTTTATAAAAATAGATTTTTGTGTCATCTGCTTTCAAACATATCTGCTTAATTATGACGAGGAAAGATACTCAGAGAAGCAAATAGATTAGATCACAGGCCTGCCTCCAATTTTGTTGGGGGCTGGCCTGGATCTAACCTTTTTGCAAAAGCAGTCGGTTGCAGCACTATAAGGGTTAATCAAGCAATTTCTCCTTTTGTCGCCCAAAACCACAAAGCCACATTACCTTGCTATTGAATGTAGCTTTAAACATTGTCACATCACAAATCTCTCATGAGAATTTGGATTAAGTAACACAATATCTATAAAAACCTTTTTAAAAACAACCTCAATTCTCCTTTTGTCATATGACGTAAAGAATTGGTAATTTCCTTGTTCAAACCCTCATCAAAATGCAATCGGAGACCATAAAAGATCTGAAATAATATAAAGATTGTGTGATTTCGGACGTCTAACCTTTTAATTTGGCAGCGGTGACATGGAAAATTGGACCAATCAAAAGAAAATTGGGCCAATCTTAATGTAAAATGAAAGATCAAATTGGCACCTGCCTTCACATAGAAGACTGTAACCTAACCGACATTTGTGACTCCATTTATCCATATTAGGAAACAGGGGCAGAGACTTAGAGACTACCTCCTGAATAATCCCATGTATTCAACTGCAGAACATGTCCAATATGGTGTATTATGTGGGCTTTGAATTAACACATTACCAAACCATAACTACATCTGACCATTTTATTGCAGATGACTCTGGAAAAAACACTGTTGGAAAAGGAGAAATAGCTTGTGACAAGCAATTTCTCCTTTTCCAACAAATTTTTCCATCCTTTCAAAAGATTATTTTCCAATTTCATTATAGTTTGAAATGTCGTCTGCTAACTCTTTCAATATGAGAAAGTTGAAAGTTTTCTGTTTGGTAAAGGGTTAAAAGATCGAAAAAAATGAATGTTCGAAAAGGGAGATTTTTCAGTCTTGTCACATGGCAATAATGCCATAGGCGTAGGAGCAGGGGGGGCCAGGGGGGGCCTGGCCCCCTCAATATCCAGACTGGGGGGGCCAGAGTATGCTTTGGCCCCCCCAATATTCACAATGGCAAATGAAGATATTTGAAAATAAAAATGAAAAGAACGAAATTTAACAGCAGAATAAAAATAAATATGTTTTTTTGTGCTTTATCTAATACCAATTCGCCTTTTGTTACGAACAATAACCAAAATCTTTTTGACGTCATCATCGCAAATGGCAATCTGAACACATCAGGTTAGCTTAAAGTTAAACAATAATTTTACATTTCGAACGGTTGAATCCGTGGCTGTGACAGCCTGGTCGCTGCTACTTTTTGTTTAGATCAATACATTTGATTTCCTTGTGAGATCGAGACCTGGCATATCCTTTCTTTTTTTTTTTTTTTATTTTTTTTTATTAAAGATACACATTTTCATACGCTATCTTTTAATTCTAAAAATGTTATCGAATTTGTAAATGCATGAATAGTCATGAAAAAGTTTAGGAACATTTATTCTTAGACCGGTCCTCATCTGAAGTTGCCCCATGTTGAAAACGCTCCTACGCCTATGAATGCTTATCATTTATCATTACTAATAAGTGAGAGCTGTATTTTAAAACATCATCATTGTTTGGCTGCAAATATGCAAACCTTGTTTTGGCAAGCATATTCATTAAAGTGACTGGAAATGCATAACTTGTTGTAACAATACATTTTAGAACGGCTTAATAGCTTTATTGATTGATCTTTTAATACAGTGATTGATTGATCTTTTAATACAGTTAGCACAGACAGTGACAAAAAATTCGCCAAACAATGAGCCATCTGTGTTGGTATAGTCTGCACCCTTATCACATGACACAAGCAGGCAATACAAACAATAGTACAAATTCCTATAAGCCAAGCAGGGCTTGTTTAACAGACTCCGATAGAAGGTACCTTCCCAATAGGAGTTTTTTTAAAAGTCATGCAGTTTTCCCAAAAATCAAAGTCATACCAGCTTTTAGGCTTCCCAATTGAGCAATTTTAGCAATAAAATTTCCCAAACTTAACAGGCATAGGCCTCTTCCCAATTGAAGGAAAAAAAGCCCTGCCAAGATTTCTAAAACAGCATCAAAAGGTATGAGAGCTTCTTTTTAAATGAAAACACAGGTTTTCAGCAATGAGAATTAAAGAAACACCCATGGTCATGTGTTTAGTGCCAAAGATTGGTAACGGGTAAGATGGTGGTGATATATTTTCGAGTGACACAAATTGAAAGAGTTTGCATACAACATTTCAAAATGTGATGAAGTCAAAAAAATAATCTTCCGATAGGGAAGAAAACATTGTGGGAAAAGGAGAAATTGCTCGTTAAGAGCAATTTCTTCTTTTCCCACAATGTTTTCCAGAGTCATCTGCAACAAGCTGGTCAAATGTTGTAATTGTTTGGTAATGGGTTACATCGCTGATAATCACAAAACAGAATCTTTTAGATAGACCAATCAATCAGAAAGAAGTTTTTAAGAGATTTGACAAAAAGGGGTTTAAAACAAAACAGATCAGAAGATTTCTTTATTTTGCTTAGGTGATACATCAACAGCATGAGGTTATAAATTGTAGATGTTAATTTTGCCGGGAATTGTTGTAAATAACAGGATTTATCTTCATTCCATGTTTTTCTACATGTTTATTCCAATAGGTACCCAAAAATAAAAAATTTCAACGAAATAAGGCAACAAGTAACGGAAGAGTCAAAACACCTGTCATATCGCCCCCCTATTTGGACTTCTGTTCATCTTCAATTGCAAAGGGAAATCTGTTGCAATTAATTACTCACTTCATTACTTGGGTGGTCCAAACCGATTACATCCAATAACTAATGTGTTAATTAACTTTTTGTCTATGCCTTTCATTAACCTAATTTGAAAGAGACATGGCTTTACGTGATCTGAAAATATCATCTTATGATATATGCAAGTGTTAACCCTTTTTTATTAAAAAGCTATCTCAAGGGTTCAATGCAAGACTATAGTAAGTGCTTCATAAATATGGAGCACTTACTATAGTCTTGCACTGAACCCGTGATTCTCACAGATTGAGATTCTAATCTTTTCAAAATAAATTGACAAAATATTATCTAGGATCTATAAAGTTACATAAAACCATAATATATCTCTCATTCCTTTTCATAACCATGTAGGGGAGATATAGCACATCTTTGTTGCAAAGACAGCAAACAGTCTTATTTCGTAAACAGCGATCTAAATTTTAATCACACATAGGTGAGCAGTGGTATGTTTAGATACCACCATCACATAGGTATCATAAACACTTGACAGTGCATGCACATACCTTATTTCAATCTCACCAAATAATCAACATGGTATGACATGCAAAGCACTGATGGAAGCTTGGTTGTCAAACTCTTATTGAAAACAGTTGTTCAGCAACTTTCAAAAGTAAAAACATTAACATTGTTAATCTGTTTAGAAAAAAGGGACTATTTTAATCAAGATGAATACGACAATAGTTATCTGTTACCATGGTTTAAATGAAAGACTATCGTAAGACCTTCACAATCATGAAGGACTTGCTATATATAGTCTTGCATTAAGCACTCTCCATACAAAATTTTGTCGAACAACATAGACACATGGACAAACTGCTGCTTGGTACTGACATTTCATCTTTTTACCATCCCAGTTTTAAACACCCTGCTACCGCTGTTATGTGTCAAAAGGTGGAAAGATTCATGTCAAGAAGCAATAAAGACAACATTTGATCTTTTCTATTTATGTTTAATGTCTGCCTAGTTCTATATTAAGACTGTGACAATAAGGACTAAAGTATCCAAACCTTGAAAGAGATTTTTTTCTGCCAACAGATATCAGTTGTCAAAATTAATACCTTCTGGGTTTAATAAAGATTTAAAATATTAGTATGTGACAAATCTAGGTGAAGTATTGATGTACAATCAAACTTGTGTTAAGAGGCCAGCCTATAGAACTGAGATAATTCGACATAAACTTGCGTTAAGCAACTACCCTTAAAAGCAGCCAACCTGTCTTAGACAACCACTTCAGAAAGTCCCATTGTTAGATTTATAGTCTACATCAATTTTTGTTAAGCAGCCAACCTGTCTCTAACAGCCAATTTCTCATTTCCATAGGCTGACCTCTTAACACAAGTTTGACTGTACAACATTTTGCTATATATTTGGCGGCAAAAGGGTTAAGGCAGGTTGGCTGCTAAAAAATGTGGTTGCTTAACACAAGTTGGACTGTATATGTGCCGATTCTGGCTTGCAGAGTCCTTAACTAGCTGTTTAAAAGCAGCTAAAATGAGTCTTGTGCCACAAATATCTTGAAAAAGCCAAGCATGTCTGAAACCATGGGCCCGGATTTCATTCACTTTCCATGATGACAGAGAACTAGCACATGGATTTTCAATCCATGTCCATCGATGGTGTTCAAGGCATCTTGTCATCAACCTAACAATGTTAAGTTTGTGGCCATCCTTTTTTGTTTGTGGCCATCCTTTCGACAAAAAGGGAAAGTGCTTGCTGTGATTCAAGATGGTTTCTCAACCCTGCCATAGATGCCTAAAAGTATACATGAAATGGTTCACCTTTTATCAAATGAAGGCATAATTCTGAAAAAGGCTGTTTATAGGTATGGGGCATGTCCCTTCGAAAGGATTCAATGATTTTCAAAAAGGTTTTAGAAATGTAAAATGAAATGAAAAAATATTGTTCCTGCTCTTGAGATGTTCTTTCCCTTTTTGAATCTTTGACTCAATCTGGGATTTTCAATGCATCAACAATACTTCAGTTATGTTCCAATGCCAGGCACATTAATTGATGGCAGAAGACTTCAAGCTTGACTGCCTATAAGGGCTGGTCAAGTCAAGCCAGGAGAAACCATCGGCATTCCATAGGTAAAACACCAGGCTACCTCTGATGAAAAGCAAAACACTGTCACAGCGACCATTATATTTCAAGAGCTGCTCTCTAGTCACTATGTCATGCGTTTACCCTTTCATATTCACACATATTCTACATTAAACCATTACCAGACAATAATAACATTTAACCAGTTTGTTGCAGATGACACTGAAAAACATTGTGTGAAAAAGAGAAATTGCCCTTAAAGAGCTATTACATACAAGGTTTTCTGCCCTATCAGAATATTGTTTTCCAATTTCATTACATTTTGAAATGTTGTCTGCAAACTCTTTCAATTTGGGACAGTCGAATAGTTTGTGTTTGTTAAAGGGTTGAACACATCAAGGTAGAAACTAAGTGACACAAGCAAAGGCACTTATACATATTGTTTTAGAGGCCTGTACCAATTTTCACACCGATAGAGACTTTACAAAATGGGAGTCGGAGTTTCATTTAATTTGTGCAGACTCCTAAAAAGAGGTATGGGTCTAACACTTGTCAGTCATCAGGTTTTCTGATTAATGAAGACAAATGAGAGTAATACCCTGGTTTATGAAGCATGCTATGCATCTCCAAGTAAAATGTAAATGGTTGTAAAAGTTGTGATGTATGGCTAGCCCACTTACACATTTACAATTTTTACCCTATGCATCCCTCTAAAGGTTCAGTCGAAGGCTTTACTAGGTCTTTCACAAAACTCTTATTAAGACTTACATTGTGTTTTGATTACTGTTGCGAGGTCGGCTCGTAATAATGGCGCGAGACCCCAAACAAGACTGCCTATGCAAGCCAAGAAGGGCCATCTGCATAATGTCAGTCAACTGGAAAATGGCTAAATTACCAAATGCTGTCCCCATCAAATTCTTGCATTGAACCACCAATTTTTGTTTAGTAAGGACTTTACATTACGTCAACAACTTTCCAGTTACATTACAATGAGAGGCTTTTCATGAAAAGCCGGGTGAGGGAGAATACAATTTCAACTTCCAATAAGAGAAGGTAAACTTTAGAACTATTGCCATACTGTTTGTCAGCTAGAAGACTAATTCTCATGAAATACACCTTCCATAATATACGGAATTCCATAAACTACACCCTACTGCCAACTGCCTAACCAAAGATTGATAAGCAGGGAATAACTCTGAGACATTCCGAATGCAACAGTTGGCAGTAGACAGTAAGCAGTTGGCAGTAAGCAGTTAACAGTAAGCAGTTGGCAGTAGACAGTTAGCGGTTAACAGTTGGCAGTAGACAGTTAGCAGTTAACAGTTGGCAGTAAGCAGTAGACAGTCGTTTGAGATACTTGTTAATTGTAGACTGTAACATCAACTAAATATCATAAACAAGTTGTCAAACAATACGGCAACTGCCATTTACATCAAAGACTTTGTAAACACAAATACCAGCTAATCACTGAGCCTGGTCGTGACCAGCATGCTTTGGCTTACTTCCAACTGTTTACTGTTAACTGTTTGATGCCAACTGTCTACTGCCAACTGTTGCATTCGGAACGCCTCAGAGTTATTCGCTGCTAATCAACTTTTGTTTGACAGTAGGCAGTTGGCAATAGGCTGTTGTTTATGGAATTCCATAATAATCAGATGGAAGTGGCAGTACAATTTGTACTACTGAGGTCTTCTTCACAATGGTTTGTAAGATAAGATTTCCTCATTAACATAAACATAAAGACGAAAGGAGCGCCTCCAAAAAAGTTTAATCTCTAAAGAAGAAAACGGAAAACGACTCCTTACAGTGATCTGGTTACCATACTTGTAAATGCATGTCTATTTATCATTCGCAAAAAACTTTACCTTTGAGGCCTCACCTAGCCTAATTTTTCACCAACAGCCAACTATCATGAATTATAGGGGAAATAAATCTTTGCTTTAAACCTTTACCAAACACAAACTTTTCAACTGTCCCAAACTGAAAGAGCTTGTAGACGACATTTCAAAATGTGATGGAATCGGAAAAATAATCCTCTGATAGGGCAGAAAACATTGTGGGAAAAGGAGAAATTGCTCTTTGCAAGCAATTTCTCGTTTTCAGCAATGTTTTCAAGTCATCTGTAATAAAGTGGTTAAATGTCGATATTGTTTGGTAATGTTATAACTATCGGAAACAACTGTTACAAACAGAGGAATTTCTCATCTGCAACTATTTCTCCTTTTCTCATAGTTCATACTTGAGTCTTCTGCTACTGTTAGTTGTGAAGAAACTTCCCTGTATAAAATATTATAAAATAACTAATTTTAAACGGATCTTTTTTTAACCTTTGCTTGTTGTGTTAAACAACTTTGTTGCAGATGACTCATGAAAACATTGTGGGAAAGGAGGGTGTTGCTTGTGACAAGCAATTTCTCCTTTTCCCACAATGTTTCCTACCCTATCAGAAGACTTCTTTCCAAGTTCATCATACTTTGAAATGCCGTCTGCAAACTCTTTCAATTTGGGACAATAGAAAATTTGGCATTTGGGAAAGGATCAAAGTCATTTGCTATCTAATAACTTGGAATAAGACACTCTTAACTGATTATAGAAGACTCTCCTCAATCACACTGAATTCATTAAAATACAAGACTCAATACATGTATTCATTAAAATGTGTGTCAAAATTAGACACGATATGCTTTTATACTTTTCAAATGTTCAGGGACTTTGTGTTAAAATTACAAGTATAAGGGAAGTAACCCTAAAATAGATACAATTCATACAATATCCAGAGTAGCCTTTCCTTACAAAAAAAATCTTCTCAACCAAACAATACCTTGCATTTCAATCACAAATAGGAAACGTTTTGAATGTTTCCAATTCTAATTTGTTCTTTTTAAATTTGTATTTTATGTCTTATAAACACATTTTTGTAATGCAATGCTTGGCATTTCACATCTTGAGAAGACCTTATTCTTAAATTGGTGACTGGCCTGTGATCTTACCTGTTTGCTACTCTGAGTATCTTTCCTCAACAAAATGAGGCAGATATTTAAGGTTTTGTAAAGCTGATGACACAAAAATTTACTTTTAGAAAATTACCTAGCATTCAAAGGGCTAATGATGGAAAAAGAAGAAAAATTGCCAACAGAACATTATCTAAGCAACACAAAAAATTTTGATACAGTTTCCAGATACCATGGCAGCATTTTCCCATGTATAAACCCTTTCCCAAACAACAAATTTTCGACTGTCCCAAATTAAAAGAGTTTGCAGACAACATTTCAAAATGTGATGAAATTGAAAAATATTCTTCAGAAAGAGCAGAAACCCTTATGGGAAAAGGAAAAATTGCCCACAACGATCAATTTCTCCTTTTCCGTAAGTCAGGTGTTACAAGCAATTTCTCCTTTTCCCACAATGTTTTCTAAAGTCGTCTGCAACAAAGTAGTCAAATGTGGCTATTGTTTGGGAAAGGGTTTAGGCACATGGCAGATAATTTAATAAATGGTCAAAGATATTTCACCCCGTCATCATAGATTTATACCATATTTCACAAACATCCCTCTCCATTAATTTTAGACCAGCTCTTGGGGTCTGCCTCACAACGGTTCCTATAATAGATTTTCTTGTGAGGATATAATATCAAAAGGAAAACATCCTGTTTAGGGGTCTATGTCATCAGTAACGACAGCAGGGTTTTCTTTAAGGATTGGAGTAGAAGGCCAGAAGAACTGTTTAGAAGGCTAGGGAGTCCAGGTGCGAGTGGGCTGAATATGAATTTTTCATTTTAGTATAACCACAGGAATTGATTGTGACTTATCATTTGATAATTCACAAGGTAAAAATTGCTTTTGAGATTCAGCAGTTGCGATAAAATTGTAAACAAAGACGTAAAGTTACGAATCTTTGCAAGACAGGCCCCTGAATTATACTTCTATACAATAACAGGGATCTGTAATAGTCTCTCATAGGTGTTGGTATTTAATCAAATATCATTTTTTGTCTAAACCCTTTCCCAAACAATTACGACATGTGACAACTTTGTTGCAGATGACTGTAGAAAACATTGTAGGAAAAAGGAGAAATTGCCCATAATGAGCAATTTTTACTTTTCCTACAAGGTTTTCTGCCCTATCAAAAGATTATTAGTCAATTTCATCACGTTTTTAAATGTTATGTCGTCTGCATACTCTTTCAATTTGGGACAGTCAAAAACTTTGTTTGGGAAAGGGTTAATTTTTTTTATATGGTTTTTTTTTGGGGGGGTGGGGGGGGGGGGGTTATGGGTTTTACATCACATCAACTTTATTTCAGTTATAAAGCAAAGCCTGACTCTTAATGATGAAGGAAGACCCCATACTCAACTGCCCATATCCTTCTCAGGATTTGAACCCACGCGGAGAGGGGCCATGTGATTTCAAGTTCTTACTCTAACCACTAGGCCACAGAGGCCCCTAATATGGATTTTACATCACATCAACATTATTTCAGTTATGTAACAATGCCCGACTATAAATGATGGAGGAAAACCCCATACTGATCAAGGCAGGTAGAACCATCTGCATTCCGTAAGTCAGTTGGGAGACTGCCTCTCATTAAAATCCATATCCCTATCAGGATTTGAACCCACGCCGAGAGGGGCCATGTGATTTCAAGTTATGTACTCTAACCACTAGGCCCCCGGGAAAGGCTTAAACATATTCAAGTAATATGCTAGTGTTCTACACAGTATACCACTGTCTTTCCTTGCTGTCACATCATTCCCATTTGAGGAGACAAATTCTTGGCTACTCTTATTATAACAGTCAATTTTCTGTCATATTTATAGGTAAGGGAAAAAGACATGAGCTGTTTTAAATGGGATTCATTGTATTTCCAGAGTTTCGTGAAATACTTGGTTTTCCCCAGAATTAAGCCCATGTTTTACGCATGGTAGCAGGAAAGAATAAATTCAATTCACCCATTAACTATAAACATATTCAATAAGCACCTTTTTAATTAATCAACTATAACTAAATTCAAATAGCATCTATTAAACTACATGAGCGCAAGTACAGTCTAACTTGTGTTAAGCAACCACCCTTTCAAGCAGCCAACCTGCCTTAAACAACCCCTACAGAAAGTCTTATTGTTGGATTCATAGTGTACATCAATTTGTGTTAAGCAGCCAACCTGTCTTAAACAGCCAATTTACTCTGTCCAATAGGCTGGCCTCTTAACACAAGTGTGACTGTATTGCTTTAACCCTTTAAGGTATAGAGATAAGGCTAATCAGTGACACCATAGGTATAAACCATCCGACTATCGGAGACCATTAACGCATACAAAATCAGTCACCCTAGGTACCTATTTGCACAGGATTATCTCCGATAATAGTCACTGATTGGGGTACTGATAATCAAACCAAAATTAATGCAATTTTCATTAATCCAATAGATTTTCACAGAGGATAAAGGACGATGAAAACAAAATTTCCTTTAAGTTGATGTTTTTTTCTTTTTTTAGTGATACATACATATTAAGATTAAGGTGTAGAAAATTAGACAAACAATGAAACTGTATATTTCGGTGTGAATTATACAAACTCAAAAGGAATAAAATGACGTATGTGTTCCCCCTGAGAGATCCCTTTTTTGTTTTTCTATTTTGTCATCAATTGCAGGGAATTTTGTTGACGAAAAATGCCATTCATGACGGAGATCCATGCTTTGTCTTTGAATATTTCTCAACAAAACTGAATCGTTCTCTTTCCATTAAAACCGTTTCCAAATTAAAAAAATATTTTTCAACGCAATATTGCTTCATAAAGTAGTCAAACCTGGTCCTCTAATACATGTAAAACTGTAAAAATCAATTCATTATGGCAACGAAACATGCTTATATTTCCGTAAAATATGTGACCATGAGTGATGAATCTACCAAAAGCTTGTTGTTGTAGTCAAAGCCCGAGGAATAATCTAATTTGCTTGTCCGCGAATTGGTAAGATTTATCAGCATTTCATCATCTTCATGCTCAAAAGACCGATCAAATGACTGCTCTGAATCTACATTGATGTCTGACCTGCGATTGAAAGTACCAAAATTGACATAATACTTTAAGTAGCCGTCTTTACAACGTCCGTTTTTTCGACAGCTTTATTTTCATTCGCCTTTCAACTTTAAACAACAGCTCCGTGTCATAAACGTCCTTTACGGGTCGTGTGTCGTATGCTCGCTCTCATTTTAATTGGATAGTATTTTTTAGAAATGTGTTAGTTATCTAAAGAATTGCATGAAGTCATTATCGAGTCTTTACAAATCGGCATTGTTTTGATCTTTTATGACCGGATATTGAAGGCCTCTCATATTAATTGGGTTGGTAATTTGAATTCCCTTCATCTCAATTTGATAGCGTCTTCTTCAGAAGGGTGTTGTGGGACAATTATCAAAAGATTCTCTCTAGAGCAAAAGTTTAAACTTTGACCCTATGATTTTATCATCGGAAATGAAAGAAACCATATTTATTTAAGAGGAAAATGAAATTTGGAGAAAGTGACGCGTGTGTTTATGTGTGTAATTAAGGGTGAAAGTTGAATCATTTTTTCAGCTGTCAAAAAGCGTTCTATGCGGTCATCGATAGAACGTCAAAATGGGTTTTATACGGTAATAGGTATAACGTCGAAAAGCGTTTTATGCGGTAATCGATAAGGCGGCGAACGGCGCTATATACCGTAAAGGGTTAACTAAATAACTATAAATAAATTACTAGCACACTTACTTGACTCATCCATTGTGGGCATATCGGAGCCACTCGGCTGATTCGACGTTGATTTCGGTCTTGGGGGTATCGGTGGCAACACGGGTGGCAGGGCATCCACGACTTCCCCGTCGGGCCCTTTAATCCCGAGATACTTCACGTAGGGGCCAGGGAAGAACCCTTTAAGGTTACGGGTGGCATTATACCCGTTCAGCCATATCTTTGGGTTCTCAGGCGGCCCATCAAGATTCTTACCCATCACCTCGAGCTGGTCCCCAGGCTCGATGAGGATGTACGAGTCGTCGTCGTCCTCCTCGTGATCGACCGGGTTATAACGATACATCGCCTCGTAGACGTGGACCTCGCCCATCTTAGATGCTATGGATCTGACCATTTAGGGGCTAGCTATCTGCCTAGGGAAGAGAACAATATATTCATACAATTAACCAATTACCAAACAATAACAACATTTGACCACATTGTTGCAGACGACTTTAGAAAACATTGTCGGAAAAGGAAAAAATTGCTCTTAACGAGCAATTTTTCCTTTTCTCACAATGTTTTCTGCTCTATCAGAAGATTATGTTCCAATTTCATCACATTTTGAATTGTCGTCTGCAAACTCTTTCAATTTGGGACAGTCAAAAACATGTCGTTTTGGAAAGGGTTAAAGCTGATATCTGTTTATTGGCTACAGCGATGCAGTGTTAGAGTGCAGGCCTCTTGTACTGATGAGAGTTCCTGGTTCCTCTTTAGGCTTGGGGAAAATTGCTCACAAATTAACCCGCAAACAGGTGTAGTGTCCAGGAAGCAGTCATCAATTGACTTTAAACTTGAATTTGAATTTGATAAGCTTCAAGCTTCCTTCACAATCAATGTAAAATAAATAAGTGTAAACTTGAAAGCTGCTATCTCACAGATGTGAGAAGATTCGCAAGATGAAACTGTTAAACAGCTGTACTGAAGTAAGACACATATTGCGTAGCCATCAGAAGCAAAACATTTTTGTATTAAGTTTAAGAGGCAATAAAGAGTGAATAAATAATACCGCTCTCTCAGAGCGCGAAGCGCTCGGAGAGCGGATAACGGTAACATACGTACGAGTAACAAGTTATGTTAACACCGGTTATACCATTAGCAAAAAAACAGGTGGCTTCCGGTTTACCTAAAGGAGAAAACTCGGGTTTGCTTCGGGTGTTTCCGGCTTTACAGAATGGACTGGTTCTATCTAAATTTATTTTCAAGCACTACCTTTATCTACCAATATATCTACCAATAGTGAACCATTCCTTGTAAAGAGAAAACTCGGGTTTGCTTCGGGTGTTTCCGGCTTTATGGAATGGACTGGTTTTACATAAATTCATTGCCGCTCATTGAGTTTATTTCCGCCAATCATGAATGAACCATAAACCATTCTATCGAAAAACAAAACACGAACAACAGGATCGGCGCCACCGCTTCAAACTTTAAATTGGACACAGTTTTCAACTCCTTGAAAGGACAACGTATCGCCGGTTGTAGGTAAGAGAACTTTTTGTACTCTTTCATTTCGTTATAAAACAGTATAGTTAAATAGACCATTTTCACCAAAATTTGTCATAGAAAAATCGAGAAGGCGAGCCCTCGTCACGCCTCGCCGAAGATGCTTCCTCTAAACAAACATCCATCTGAAAAAAACTTCTCCCTTTTCAGTAGAACTACAGCATTCATTTTTTAGTATTACAGTACATGTTCCCTTCAGTACTAGGCTAGAAAGTGTGTGTTGCCCACAACACTCCACGGTGAAATAAGTGTTCACCTTCTATCGATTCGGTGATTACACCCTGCAGTTTGGCATAATCTAATGTTTATGTAGACGGTCTATGTCATTTTCGCGGTGTGTAAGGAAAGCATTAGGTACACATCGTGTTGTATATGGAATACACTATTATGCTGACCAATAAAGCAACGATGTCAACTCGTCAGTTGCTGACATGGATTATTTGTTATTGTTGGAGCTTTTAAATTGAGTACAAGGTACCGTCTTGACAATTTGATAGCGTTATGGGCCGATAGTTTAAATAACGATGACAGCGTGAATTTCCTTTTCAAAAAATGAAATACCCTGTAAAGTATTTGGTTATATATGTCACCTTATTTTAGTTTACTTGATTCAAGTGATACTATTATTTCCAAACATTGAATTATTCTTGCAATTGATAATTTTGGCCCAAAGGTTTGATCCTTAAGTTGATTCTTCTTTATTTCACAGATTGCATGATGGTTGGGAATATGACAATTTCAAACAAGATTCAAAAGAAAAGATGATGCAGACCTGCATAAACATTGACTCTGTTTTATAATACAAGTAAGTACATAGTCTTTCTCATGCCCCTTTGAACTTTACAAACATAAGCCTCATAACCATAGAAGATAACTTTTGAAAGCAATAAATGTTGATGAATTTGTTGTTGCTCAAAATGTGTAATTGACTTTTTCTTTTCTTCTTTCTTTTTTCGAAAATCTTCATGAGAATGAAACCAAAATAAGTCAAAACAGGTTGAAATATAGATTTTTATCAATAATCAGTTCTTTTTCTTCCTGTCAGATAACTGCTTCAATTGACTACCATAGAGATAGAATTATTTCCAAAATGTTACCAATTAAGAATAATCAGTCAGTTAAAGTGTAGCCAGAATTTACGGTGGCATAGAGGTGACAGGTATGCAATTTTTTTTTCTGATTTGGTAAGTCGAAATAACGAGAAAATTAAGTCGTTATTTCAATTTATTAACTCGAAAATAACGAGATAGTTAAGTCATTATTTCGACTTACTAACTCAAAATAACGAGATAATAAAATCATTTTTTTGACTAACTAAGTTGAAATAAGGAGATAATTAAGTCATTATTTCGACTTACTTACTCAAAATAATGAGATGATTAAGTTTTTATTTCGACTTACTAACATGAAATAATGAGATAGTTAAGTCATTATTTCGACTTACCAACTTGATATAATGAGATAATTAAGTCGTTATTTCGACTTACTAACTCGCAATAATGAGATAGTTAACTCATTATTACAAGTAAGTTGACCAATCAGATCCATTCAATCTTTAACTTTAAGTATAATGTGGTTAACATTGCGCCACACTGTACGTCATTTCACATGAATTTGCTGAATACAACGAACCATCTGATTGGTCAACAAACTTGTTATATCGAATTAACCATCTCGTTATTTCGAGTTAGTGAGTCGAAATAACTACTTAATTATCTCGCTATTTTGAAGTTCGTAAGTCTGAATAATGACTTTACTAACTCAAAATAACGACTTAATTATGTCATTATTTCGAGTGAGTAAGTCAAAATTACGACTTAACTATCTCGTTATTTCGACTTACTTACTTGAAATAACGACTTAGTTATCTCATTCTTTGAGTTAGTAAGTTGAAATAATGACTTAATTATCTCGTTATTTAGACTTACTAACTCAGAAAAAACAAAAATAAAATCGCATACATGTCACCTCTATGCCACCATAAGTATTGCCAAAAGATTGATACTTTTTATTTTTCTCTTTCAACAGCCAAAACGGATGACTTACTGGTAGAGTAAGGAAGAGATAACAACATCAAAATATGCTGGAGGATCACACAGACTCGGTACAATAAAAAACAGATGAAGATTTACATGGACGCCCGAATACCATTAAATCTATAGATATGTTTGACTCATGAACTGTTTCAAAACTTAGTTTTCTCCTCAAAAGACTATTTCAAGGATAGTGTTTAGTGTTATTTGGTACTGATAACATCAAATGACAATAATATAGAAAAACTCTGATGGACTAAGGAATATTCTATTATGATAACAATGTCACATATGTCTTATGGTACTCATTTTCTTTTCTCTTTTTCAAGAAGCCTTCAAAAATTCAGATTAATGAGACAAAAAGCATGCCCATGCTCTATTTACACAGCTTAGTAAGCCTACAGCAGACCAGTGGAAGACAGAAACTTGAGTCATAACTTGAAATTATTTTCTTACAATTGCTTGTGTATGATATTTTTCAATGAAACAAAGATCAGAGTTGAATTTAAATTTTATGCATGCATCAATGTAAAGTTATTACTTTTCCTTCAGTTTCCATGGTAAACCCCTTAACTTTCAACATAATTTTTTAACCAATTATGGCAAAGGGAAATTGGCTCAGAGAGCACATTTGCCTTGTCACAATGCTTCTTTTCATTGGTTAAAGAAAATTTTAATTATATCTGCTATTGCTTTAAATTTGAAACAATATTTTGGAAAAATTGGATAAAAGTCTTAAGGATGTATGTCATAGAATATTTGTTGATTATTTTTTTTGGAAAATCTAAAGGTGATCATACATATTTCTGCCATATTCTTCCAACTTTCAGGAGTTTTTTTTAAACTATGAAGACAAGGGAACTGATGGCATCAAGAATGAAAATAATGTCCCAAGATCAAGTAGTGATTTCATTAGATAAAATTATCTATCAATGTGTTAGAGCAAAGATTTTGAAAACATGAACAAATACTGTCTGCTGATTTTCATGGATGTCTTTTAACTACATTTTATTAATAGTTTATTGCATATCATTTATTGCATATTTTGTTTTTTAAGTTCTTTGATATATAAACACATATAAAAAAGCAGTGTTTTATGTGTAAAAAAAGGTAAATAAAATACTAATAGAAATTTATGGAATCTTTTACTTTTATTTTAAAGTTCAACAAAAAACCAATTGGCTACAACAAAGCTATTTGTTGTTTTTGAATGATCTTTTGGAGATCTGCAAAGCAATTTATGTGGTATTTCCTTATCTCAATTGAACAGTAATGAAAAATTCAAGCAAAGACCTGATTGGCTTTCTATATGATTTAGTTAGTCCCTAAGAATGTACAAGCAGATGAGTATGTTGTTTGATATTGTCTGATACTATTAACCAAAATGATCCTTCTTCATCACCAAATGACATGTTGTTTGTTCTCATGATGATTTAAAGCAGTACCTACAACACATGATTTTGTGAAGAAAATTCTATGATTTCATGCAGAGACAGACTTGTGATTCAAATATTGTAGTTTGGTAGTTCTGACATTGCATGAGCAGTTTGTCCTTACATGATGAATGTCTCATTATTGATTAAAGGCCCTCAAACACAGCCCAAGCAAGTAAACTTATACCCATATAGAACATCTACAATCAAACAAGCTCACTAAGAGTCTGCAAGAATACTTATCCTTTTACTGAGACCTACCTAAATGTGACAAAGATGACAGCTTTGTGACAAAATGAGTATTTGCTCCCCAAAGTAAGCCAATTCTTACATTTCCACAAAGTTGTACTCTGAATTGATATTGAACCGTATATTCAGTATGCAAGTGTTTTTCACAAAACCCATGCCATTGAGTTGAGAGAGCGGTCTAGAGGCAATGCCTTAGTTCATATTACTTATTTAAATCCAAAAGCAATGCGATGGTTTAAATGTCCAAAGGATGAAAAAAGCTTCGTTCACGGATCATTATTGAGACTAGCGAAGCACCAACATGTAATGTAGTCAATCTAATTTGACGCTATCGGAAAATATCGAGAAATTTTTGTATCTGGCAATATCTCCTGACATGTCAAACTTTCGAACGATTCATTTTATGGAGGACAAATGCGACAAAAATTTTGTTGCACAGTTTGAAGACCCATTTTTCCATTATTAATGAAAATTATCAAATTATTTTACTCACAGTTGTGAATTAATCCTTTTTAATCAATCCATGCACTTTACATGTCTGTATTTCACATATTAACTTTGTAAGAACGGTTTTATTAGGATTATAGCCTAAGTGTACCATAGCCTAAGTGTACCATTTTCGCTCTAAGCGTAGGTTTAGAGGTCTTACACAATCATATGTACGGCACATTCTCAGATATAATGACTCTTGCTCATTTAATTATGCTTTCAAATGCTTCTTTTAACTGTTTTGAAAACATTGATACAAAAAGTTTGTTTGAAAGATATTTATATATCGAGGGTTCAGTGCAAGACTATAGTAAGTGCTTCACAAACGTGAAGCACTTACTATAGTCTTGCGCTGAACCAGCAATACAATCATTTTTTTTTTCCAAAAATGAACAAACAACTTAAAAGTGATTAACTATCAAGTTGTGGAAGAGAGATTCCAAATAATTCATTACAAGGCCTTAATTAGCAATGGCTGAGATTTATCTTTTTAAAACAAAATCTCTTCTTCAGATGAAATGATATCACATATCAATACATTTACATAAAACTAGACTTTTGACTCCCTTCTCACCCCTGTTCATTGCTGTCAGGTAAAAATGCAACACATTTATCTGCCAGGCAGTCCCTTTAAAGAGTTAAGAATGAAATAACATGTATAAATAAACACAATTCACTTTTTTCAAATAGAGCATACCACATTTCAAGTGCCTTGAAATCTTATCCATAACCCCCTCAAGTTACTGGACAAAATAGAGTATGAAAATGTACTTAATCAAAACTGCACCATAAAGGAAATACGATTTAATAATAAAATTATCCAAATCATCAATGAAACTTTGAATAACTGCTTATATGACATTGAACACATTGTGTCATAAGAAAATTCTGGTCTAAATGTGACTATCCTTTCTTAACCTTTTACCAAATACCAATTTCCGACTGTCCCTAATTGAAAGAGTATGCAGACAACATTTCATAATGTGATGAAATTGAAATATAATCTTCTGATACGGCAGAAAATATTGATTGAGGGAAAGGAGAAATTGCTCATTAAGAGCAATTTCTACTTTTCCCACAAAGTTTGCCAGAGTCATCTTCAACAAACTGGTTAAATGTCATTATCGTTTGGTAACAGGTTAAAGCAAACAGTATACAAGGTTTAAGGGATGAGCTACTTCAAATAAGGAATTTTAAGACTGGTTATATGTAAAGCATCATAAAGTGACACTTGTAAATCTATTCAAGAAATACGCCTTTATTTGAATGCAAGTAGGAAAGATTATAAAAGTCAAGGTTCGAGGTATCTTAATTAAATGCCAAGAGTATGCTTTAATCAAGAACTGTGCATGAACAGAAATGAACAAATTTAGCTTATTATAGTATAGATGGTGCTGTCTATCTCACAAAATCAGATACTGAGAACCAGGAACTATAATCAGACCTAACAGCCTTCCTCTTAAAATCATTGCCTTTCAGAAACCCAAAGTGCCTGTCTTAATTTGTTTCAGTGCTCATCTTAATTTGTTTCAGTGCCTGTCTTAATTTGTTTTAGTGCCCATCTTAATTTGTTTCAGTGCCTGTCTTTCTTAATTTGTTTCATTGCCAATCTTAATTTGTTTCAGTGCCCATCTTTATTGTTTCAGTGCCTGTCTTAATTTGTTTCAGTGCCCATCTTAATTTGTTTCAGAGCCCATCTTAATTTGTTTCAGTGCCTGTCTTAATTTGTTTCAGTGCCTGTCTTAATTTGTTTCAGCGCCTTTCTTAATTTGTTTCAGTGCCTGTCTTAATTTGTTTCAGTGCCTGTCTTAATTTGTTTCAGTGCCTGTCTTAATTTGTTTCAGTGCCCGTCTTAATTTGTTATGTCATATAATTGTTTGTTATAGTACATGTTGGTGAAGCGGCAGCAGCAGGGGTGGCGAAATCTCGAAAAAAATCACTTGTCCACTGACAAGTGATTTGAAAATATCACTTGTCCGTATATTGAGTCAGGGATAGATATCAACTTTTCAAATCAGGTTGTCCAAAGTGAAATAAATATAAAACAGATTGCATTTATATTAATGTCCACTGACAAGTGATTTGAAAATATCACTTGTCCGTATATTGAGTCAGGGATAGAAATCAACTTTTCAAATCAGGTTGTCCAAAGTGAAATAAATATAAAACAGATTGCATTTATATTAACAGTATTTAATATAACCCATAAGAAAATGAAACAACACCTAACTTCAGTATTAATTAAGGCAGCTTAAAAGTTTTAGCTAGATCTCTGCCCCATACAGATAATTAAAAATACAAACAAACGTTTATCTTCTAACTAGAGTCTGCAAGTATTAGCCAAATCAGTCTCATGCTTGAAGCAGCTTTAACTCGTTCATTCTTGTCATACTTTTTGTCGTAGTCAATTTTAGATATTTTGGGATGCGGAAGTTCGTCTACGCTCTTAGATTTGGAACTAGCCGAGGGTGATTTGATAAAAAAATGATCCATTGTCTGCTTTCTCGAGACACGAAAATATGTTACATTTTAGCAGACAATAACAGTAACTACGACTCGACTGTAATGAAATTTAGTAAAAGTTGCGTCCCTTCTCCTGCGTTTGGTCCGATACCGGGACAATCAGATCGATATTTAGACCTAACCATACAGACATAATATATTATGTAAACATCCACTTTCTAACACATTCATTGAAAAGTCAATATCGGCTTTGATTAAAAGTAAAAACAACGTCTCTAGATTTTTTTTTTTGTGACTCAGAAATCTGGATTTTTCACTTGCCCACGGATAACCCAGACGGAATTTTTCACTTGTCCGTTGAAGAAAGTGTACAACTCGGACAATTGATTTTGCCACCCCTGAGCAGTCTTTATTGCTATGATGCAAATATTTTGACCTAGTGCTGAGGCACTGTTATTGGTCAATATGCTAGTCTATGTTGTTGACATACGAAAACATTTACTTTGTGTTTAAGTTTGCAAATAAATGTAGTAGCAAGTTTGCAAAACAATCAGAGAGAGTCTTGTTCTTGTTACTGTGCTTTGTCTAGTGGTAAAGGTCGCAGATTGAGAACTCTGGGGTCCCGGGTTCAAGCCCCACCAACACATGGTTTTGTGGGAGTGACCTTTGGCAAGTCACTTCAGGGCTCTAGCCTGGGACTGATGAATCCAGGAAAGCTGTTATATAACTGAAAAATTGTTGATACAGCAATTAACACCATATACAAAAAAGTCTTAACGGCTTTGCTGATTTTGCAACTTCAACATACTTCAAAAACAACATTTCAATCTGTAGTCTTTATATGATTGAAATGTAAAGGTTATCAACTCTTGTAAGGAAATAATTCATTGGCCATAACAATAGCTAATATTATACTAACTGATAAGCCAATCAAATTGAAAATAATAACTCATGTTGCGAGGGAAACCACTTTACTTAAGTATTTAAACACTTAAAACACCGTAAAATACGCTAAATTAATACAGCGACAGTAGTGTCATCTGTTGGTGATATTTTGCAATTTTGTAATGGTTTGCATATTTAAGTACTACAAAAAAGCAGGACACACAGACAGCCTTCATATGATCTTATGACGGTCTGCAATGAAATTTGTTGGTTGGCAGTTCTGGAAAAGACTGCCCTAAATATGCTAGCAAATTGGGATGAGGCAGTGATATGCTAGTTTATAGAAACTAGAGACTGGAATACACTGCCTCTGTACATTGCACTTGAGAAGGCCCATCAGACAACTTCCTTGTCAAATATAGTATAATCAAACTGATTAATTAACAGCTCTTTACAAGTACTTGTTCTCCAATGTACTGTACAGCTATTATTTTCCTTATTAGTTATGTACCGTAAAACAGACCCTCTCCCCATCAAATCAACTGACAGTTTTCCCCAATGTCCCAATAAAGTATTCCCAACATGACAAGAGGCAAAATGATTCAATGAATAAAAAATATCTACTTTCCTTCAAAAAGCTTAACCCATCGACGACAACTTCCTAAAAAACTATGAGGGAGTTTGGTTTCAAGGCCAGTTTCACATCAAACTCACGAACCGTTCATTTAATGGTGGCCACTTGGTACAAAGTTTTTGTTCGATCTTTCAACACCCATATTTCCATCATTACAGTAAAATATCACAGTTGTAAACTAATCCTTTTCATAATCAGTGCATACACATAACATGTAGTCAAAATAATTCGACGTGAAGATTGCTTTCCATTTTCTGATGTGGCAACCTAAGGCCAAAAAAAATAAGTGTATGTTTAGGGTAACCCGACCCTACCTAGCCAAGCCTGCCTACCCTAAAGATTTTATTTGACCATTGGAAGAAAAAAATTGATTGACGCACTATTTTTAACATATCCATCTGAAACTTCTTGCGCATTTCCGTTAGGCCAGTGAACAAGTTGAATAGACTGACACCTGACAAATGTATGCTTATTCATGTCTTCTATCCGCGCTTAAATCCAACAACTTCTGAAATTGAATTTCGATGGAAGCTGGTCTGTGTCAGAAGACAGCTCTTTGTACTGTCTAACTATTTTCTTTAAAAAAAAAAAAAAATATGCACGTAAAAGTGAAGCTCAAAATTAAATAAAAAAAAGAAAAGAAAAAAAATCCCTACCTACCCTACCAACTTATTTTGAGGATGTTACCCTGAACAAACAATTTATTGTTTTAAGGCCTTACGTCAAAATTTCGAACCATCCAAATAATGTCATACTTTTTTTATCATAATTTTCGGATTAAAGTAATGGCCATTCAAAGTCAATTGATATGATAAGATATGTTTAATAAACTTAAATACCACGAAACAATGGCATCAACTGCTGTTAAACAATTAAGAAACGCTTATTAAGTTTTTCAATTCCAGTGTGCATATGCAGAAAAAATTATTTACTAATGTTAATTAAAGGGTGATGGACTATGCGTACCAGGTCTTAGTGTACCATTTTCAAGCCTAATCGTACTACTGCACCAGAACCTAGCATACCATCCATAAGATATATAGAAACATTATTTTTCTATTAAACTGTTTTGTTTTAAGTGATAGAAATGATTATAGACAGTATTTATTATCAAATATGCATCAATACACATTAAAGTGCAAGTGTTATGTACACAATCGAACAGCAAAATCAATGATGCAGATTTGTTTGCCAAACATGTTCATACCTCCATTGTTTAATCAACATTGAAATGCTGCGAACATTGGGTAATCATCTAGAACTGCTCAAACATTTACCAAACTACCTAACTGATAAAAGTAACTGATAAGGCCTAAAAAAAAAAATTGTTTGTTAAGGGTAACCTGACCCTACCTAGCCAAACCTGTCTACCCTAAAGATTTTAATCAACCATTGGAAGTAAAATCAATTGGCACCAAATTTTTAACATAGCCATTTGAAACTTCTCGCACATCTCCAACAGGCCAGTTTACGATATGAATAGACTGAGAACATCCGCCAAATGTATGTTTATTTGTGTCTTCTTTAGGTGCTTGAATTCAACAACTTCTGAAAATGCACTTAATTGGCTGATGGTCTGTGTCGCATTTGTCCTCCATAATTAAATGAATCGTTCGAAAGTTTGACATGTCAGGAGATATTGCCGGATACATAAATTTCGGTTTATCGGACTGTGCAACATAACCCAAAGCGAGACTTGGCATCCAGATGTTTCGGACTTCTACCTCAACGTTTGTAAGCACATTTTATGTGTGTGATTTAAATCGAAGTTTGGGATATTTATACAATAGTGACACTTTTGAGACTTCACACATTGACAGATAAAAGGTTGAGCTCCAAATCGGTTTGTTTGATTTCATAATCCATTGCATATTTATGGAGTCATAGGTGGTCAAACATGCACAGAAAATCTATGCGCAAAAATCTAACGTAAAAATCACGGTTGAGTCTGGACTCAAAGGCGGCAGTCAAAATATAGCAATAGCCTTCGAGACCAGTTATCTGGACTAGTATTTCGCATATTTACTTTGTAAAAACAGTTTAATGAACACTAGGCAACAATTTCTGTTTGCCTCGCTTCTAATAAAACAACAACAACAACAACAACAACAACCGGTTTACATGCAAAAACCAGATATAAATTAGCAGTCTTCAATTGACAAACAGCAATTGATGCCATTATTTGGTGGTAGGTAACTTTATTTACATTTCTTGTCTTATCAAACGACTTGAAATTTCGACATTTGATTGCTCCATCAGAAAAGTAAAGTCAATCTTCACATTGAATTATTTAGACTACAAATGGATACAAACACTCTGCAGGTGGGTAAAAGGTTCTACTCTCACAATGTCCTCTGTGAAAGGCTGACTAGTGTCTGTTCTGTAACTGGCTCATGGAAAAGCTTGAGCTAGTCTCTGGTGCGGTCATAAGAAACTTGCACCAGCCCACTACACAATTCCGTGTTCCAAATCGTAAGTTTTATATCATGCAGCATCTACAGCAGTTTCTACTTTGAAGTTGGAACAGGCATAGGGTGGGGTTTTACTTCCCTCTCTCCCAGAATGAATGCTTCCATCGCCGAAAATAGTTTAAAGTCTACCTTGCAATAAAGCATTAGGAATTTGACCATTTGGGTAGCTGACATGAAGAAAATTTACCTTAAATCCGTTGTAGAATCTTATTTTGAAAGCCAATTCAAAACAGGAAGTGGCAGAGTTCTTTAAACGGTGTCTGGATAAATTATTACCCCACGGATTAAAGTACTGTAGGTGCCCTCCCCCACAATAGGAAACTTTGTCTCATATTTAATCAAGAAAAGGAAGTTTTATAATCAAAATTAGAAGAGGATGTATTCAAATCTCAAGCTTGTTCATTTCATAAACTTGAAAACTTTATTCAATAATATTTGAGAAAATAATCTTTCCAACATATGGTCTAAGCGAGACAACTCTTCCTTGAAACTATGTTTCGAGAAATGATTGCGTCCCTTGGAATGGAAGGGCGATGCGATATTCTTTTCCTTTTCTTCAATGTTTTCCAGAGTAGTCTGCAACAAAGTGGTTAAATGTCGCTATGAAATTTGTTCGGTAATGGGTTAATGAGCATAGTCAAGGCGCACATGTTATCATGTCTAAATCAATTTCATTTTTTTTACAGTGTCATCTCCGCTTAGAAATGGCAGATTATTCTATGAGGAGTAATCTGAAGCTATCCAAGGTGGGTGCTGTCTTGACACTATGCTAGTGGATAATAAGATGTTGCTGGGATCAGGTATTGGTCAGAGTGAATGTCGACTAGGTTGTGTATCATGAGCAGCATTGCCAGTTTGGCATTGCCTCTCCTGGATTCTACGGTCTCACAGATTAGTTGATCTAACATAGATGTAACGATGCCAGTGTTATGGAAGCGATTGGTTGCGACACTTGCAGCTCTCCTCTAGGTCATTTCCAATATTCTCGTATATTCTGAAGTATATGGATTCCAAGCAATATTTAAACCAAATGTGGCCTTACTAGGGTTTTATATGCATAACTTTTCAATTCTTGGTTCTGTATTCTTAAAGTTCGTCGCAGGAATCCCTGTACTGTTGGCTGTTTTAGAGATGATGTCGATATGTTATTCCAGGAAAGGTCTGTTGTTAGGTGGACCCCAAAAAACTTGGTAATAGAATCTTGCTCGAGTTTATGTCCTTTAAGGCCCGGTCACACCGCAAGAACTTTGCTTGAGCGTTCCATGAGCGGTGAAAACAATCATAACCGCTTACGACCGTTCACGACCGTTAAACAGAAGTTGGCCTCCGTTATGGCAACGCCGTAAACGCTCGGCCACCGCTGATGGTTCCTCCTACCGCTCAGAAAGTTTTGAGCTGCACAAAATATTGCGAGTGGTGAGGAGCGGTCAATTTTCCGCTCCGGTAAAGTTCACCACCGTTCAACCAACGCTCAGTCAAAGTTTTGCACCGCTAGACGCAAGTTCGTGAACGTTTGGATCCGCCAGACCAATGCAGAAATCTTGAACGCTGGACAACTGCTGCTTTGCCAGCTTTGTCCGTGCGGTGATTTAACGTTGCACAAACTTTGATGGAGCGGTTGCAAGCGTTTTTCGAACGGACACGGACTCGCTGGAACGGTGTGGGGCGTTGAAGTAGCGATCCATTGCAGTGATGAACTTTGGTTTAGCGTTTGTATTGAGGTGTTGGAACGGGACCAGACTTTGGCTATAAATACGGGAAGAGTTGAGTCAGAGGTCCTTTTTAAATCGAACTACCGCTGTGCAAACCTCATTTGAATTCGCTCAGTTACAGTAAAAGTATTCTACCATGGATGCTTGGAGACTTGTTGTGATTGGTGTACTAGTCCAGCAGCAGAATCAGAACCTCCTCAGATTGCAACAAGCTGTTTACAGAAGGAGAAGAGAGCGCAGAAGGAGAGATAGACGTGTGTGGGTCAGACAGTGGATATCGAGAAGGCTGTAACATAGGCTGTATCACAAGTTGATGTTGGAGCTGGGGAATGAGGACCCACAAGCATTTCATCACTTTATGAGGATGCCACCAGCCATGTTTGATAAAGTTGTACAGAGGCTGATAACCCGATTGCCCAAATAAGACGACATTACCAACCGAGCCTGGAGCCTGGTCTCAAAGTGGTAATCACCCTACAGCACCTGCTGGTCTCTGGTAACACCTACAGAAACATGCAATAAAGGTTATTAATAATAACTTATTATTGAGGAGTACAAAGATGAATTGTTGTGTCCAATAACTGAACAAGGATGGAGAGACCTGGCTGACCAATGGTACCAGAAATGCAATTTTCCCACACACAGTTAGTGCCATTGATGACAAGCATGTATCATGTGAAGCGTCTACTGACTCTGGCTCAGAATTCTACAACTACAAAGGCTTTTACGGCGGGATCCTGTTTGCCATGGTGAATGCTGACTACAAGTTCACCTACAGAAGGCTCAACCATGAAGAGCTCATCTTCAACTATCGGCTGTCCACGACAAGACGGGTCGTGGCGAAAACGAATTCGGCATCCTGGCCAACAGGTTCCAGATTCTGCTCACTTCCATGCAACATCACCATGAAACTGTTAGAATAATCGTGGAAGCTTGTGGTTTGCCTCTTTACAAACTTTTAACTACACCGAGTCGACGTGTGCATGCGCAGAACGCCGCTTTATCGACGCTCGCGTCACCGCTTAAACAACGCTAAACCAACGCTAAACCAACGCTGGCTACAGCATTGCACCGCTTTGGCAACGCCCTTGTTTTCGATATTTATCCCCATTTTGTGCGCGGTGACGAGCGTTGACGAAATTCGGCCCCTCTTCATACCGTTCAAGGATCGCATCAGCAAAGTTTTGGCGGTGTGACCGAGCCTTTAATTAATTCCAAACAACAACGCTTTTTGACCAGTTTGTTGCAGACGACTCTGGAAAACAGTGTGGAAAAGGAGAAGTTGCTCCTAAACTGTTTGCTGTTGTCTGAAAATAGTTTGGATGAGAATGATTTGATAACGTCTGTGATGTCATTGATGAAAGCCCAAACACAGTAGAGAGGACCTAGGACAGTCCCTTGAGAAACACTAGGTTAGACGTCTGATCTTTCTGACTTGGCACCATCAAGAACTACGTGCTATTTCCTACCTGTAATGAGTGCGTGAATCCAGTGTTCTTTGTCGAATCTCGTACACCGTTGTGATCTAGCCTGGTCATCAACCTTTGTTGGGGCACTTTATCGAAGGCTTTGTCATAACAACTTTTGAAATAAAATGCAGTTTTCATTTCGGAACTGGTTGCGTTGTCTTACCATTTTTGAAATAACCAGTTTTGGAAAGTAAACAATCAGGAGGAACCCGATTTGAAATCAACTTGAACATGTTGACTCAGGCAAATGAATTTACCTCTCTGAAAGCCAAAGCGGACACGGCGTGTTGCGTTTTTCATTTCAACCCTTTCCCAAACAACAGATTTTCGACTGTCCCAAATTTAAAGAGTTTGCAGCTGACATTTCAAAGTGTTATGAGATTGAATAACATTCTTCAAAAAGAGCAGAAAACCCTTGTCGGAAAAGGAAAAATTGCTCGTTACGCATTGACTGAATAGAGATGGCCCCATGTCTGGTAGGCTGTTGATGCTTTCGCATGCGAAGGCTGTTGAGACAAAATGGTCGTTTGAGATTATTGCTCTTGTTTCATTTCCACTTTGCAAGAAAATTGTTACGTCCAAAGTATATATGTTTTGATTGTGTATCGGATTGTTTCTAGCATCTGTGATTTGGAACACTCACGCAATTCCTTTACAAAAGAATCGTTTAACCCTTTACCAAAGGCCAAATTTTCGACTCTTGCCAATTGAAAGAGTCAAAATGCGATGAAATTGGAAAATAATCTTCCGATAGGGCAGAAAACATTGTTCAAAATGAGAATGTTCGTAACAAGCACTTCCTTTTCCAACAGTGTTTTCAAGAGGCGCCTGCAACAAAGTGGTAAAATGTCGTTACTGTTTGGTAATAGGTTTAACCTGATAAATCTCTACCAGTATCCTTCCCACTTCTCTCCTACATTATTATGGTGAAAAACGAGCGATAACCCTGCGAAGGAAATTGACACTGGTGCATCATCTATGCAATGGTATTTCGAATGTGTAAAATACTTCTTCTTGCTATGCCTATGCTGGGAGGAAGGCAAAGTACCTAAAGTCATGCCAGATGCAAAATCCGTCACACTTTGTAAGAAGAAGGGTGATCGCAGTGACTGTAACAATTATGGTGGTAACTGTCTCCTCAGTACAGTTGGCATGGTGTTTCGCGCGAGTTGTACTCTCCAGACTCAAAGTGCTTACAGTATATCGAAGGTCTACAGGCCAGGTAGATCAACAACTGACATGCTATTTAGATATTATACTCAGCAAAATAGAAATTGAATAACACCTTTAATTGAAAAGCTCTTCTGTAAATCCATGTCTTTGTTAATATGCTTGTAAATTGCTATATTACGAGGTATGTTTATAATGCAATAAACATGTTTATAATGCAATAAACCTTATCATGTCTCTCTCTCCCTTCTCCCCCTCCCTATTCCTTCGTCCCTCTTCCCTCACCCTCTCTCTCCTTCCCCCTCTCTCTCTCTCTCCCCCTCTCCCTCCCCCTCTCTCTCTCTCTCTCTCTCTCTCTCTCTCTCCTTCTCTCTCTCTCTCTCTCTCTCTCTCTCTCTCTCTCTCTCTCTCTCTCTCTCTCTCTCTCTCTCTCTCTCTCTCTCTCTCTCTCTCTCTCTCTCTCTCTCTCTCTCTCTCTCTCTCTCTCTCTCTCTCTCTCTCTCTCTCTCTCTCTCTCCCTCCTTTCTCTCTCTCTCTCTCTCTCTTTATTCATCTCTCGTTATCTCTCTATCTATATCTCTTTTCCTCTCTTACGCTTTCTGAATCCCTCTTCCTCTCTGTTAATCTCTCTATCAATCACACACAAATAGATTCAGAATATAATGTTTTAAAAGTTCTACGGAAAGAATGACAACAAATATCAAAAAGATACATAAAACAAGATTTTTGATACGCCTCTCATCAAATTTTATGACCATTTGGTAAAGATATGGTACATTTGTCTCGCAGATAAGGTAAATTATTTGAAATGTTTTACTTTGTTAAAAATTGGTCTACAACTTCCATCTTTTTGAAAAGATAGAAAATGATCATTTTCTTTTGTTTGATATTCAATAAAAGAACCATATTTTTGAAATATGTTTAGCAGCTAATAAACGAATCATGATTTAAAGCTATGTTAAGCGGCCAATAAAAGAACCAGGTTTAAAGCTATGTTAAGCGGCCAATGAATGAACTATTTTAAAGCATAATGAACGAACCATGTTTGAAAGCTATGTTTAGCGTTCTAATAAAAGAAACATATTTTTGGAATATGTTCCGCGACCCAATAAAAGAACCATTTTCTTTAGATATGTGTTGCTTAGTTTAAAATATATATTAGTAAGGACATGTTAGAGTAAGCAGAGATTCTGTATTACAGTACCTCTAAAAAACCGTGATGGCGACAAAGTGGTGTATGTAACATTCGAATAGTTAAAGCCTTATTGATGATTCGCCAGTACACGCATACTGGTTCAGATTTACAATATTTATCAATCAACAAACGTAAATGAAGGAAAATATACCCGAAAAGTTGTTATTTGAACTTTCAATTGTTGCTTTCATTGTGGACAAACACACAAAATCCATATGGGGGAACTGGGTAACTCATGAACCCACGGTTTTTAAAGGCTATCGTACCCTAAAGCAAACATGTGACCATTGTTGTTAT